>OY728133.1:989848736-990401253 GCA_963277665.1 Viscum album
GATCCGGTGGTCCCGAATGACTTTTAGGAAAGTCTTGGGATTCTCAGTATACTCCTTCTTTGGCATCGAGAATATGTGAATTTCATCATTGAATATGAAAATTAATCGGTCCAGGAACTCATGAAAGATGGAGTCCATAAGCTCCATGAACATGGCTGGTGTGTTCAAGCCACCGAACGGGATAATCACGAACTTGAAGTGCCCATACCTACACCTAAAAGTAGTCTCTGGGATGTCAACCTTTTTACCGTCAATTGGTGATATCCAAAACATATATTGATCATTGAAAACCAACTCACTCTACTCGGATAATCGAAAAAATGACATATCTTCCGGAGAGGGTAAGTGTTCCTGACTGTTACCAAATTCAGTCTGTAGTAGTCCATGAATATCCTCAGACCACCGTATTATGTCATTACATACAATACCAGAGCACCCCACAATGATGCACTGCGTTGGATGGGAACCTTCCTCATTAGGTCATCAATTTGGATATGCAACTCCCACAACTCATAAGGCTCTATCTGAAAAGGATCCATAGATATTAGACTAGCATTGGGTTGAATGTCTATCCCAACCTCAATTTCGTGTCGAGGGGGTAGATAACAACCTAATCTAGGAAAAAATACTGAAGCCTTATGAAAACTCTCATAACCTCAACCATATCATCATCCATTGATCCAACTAGAAACTTGGCTATGAAGAAATAATGTAGCTCCATACGCCGTTTTCCTACCTAACAGCTCCTCTCGCCAAAAAAAAGCTAAACATTGTAAATTCTTGTTTGAAAACATGACTCTTCTTAGGAATAAATCGATAACATCATGCACTGGAGACAACATGTCAATGAAAAGGATGACATCATATGGAAGTATATGTAGTTGAAAGAGATCCTCACTGGACGGATGTGGCTACAACACCAGCATACATCCAGGTAAAACATCATACAAGCTGGTTTGACCTTTTACTTGTGTACTCAACACCAAGAGAACAGAATTTATTTCTATGTCTAGCCCAAAGGAATGGGCTTCACTGGGTGCAAATATGGTGGGAAAAGATCATGATTCATACAAGGCATAAGATAGCGTACTAAAAAACTGATTGTACCTCGAACCATCTTCAGCCCTACTGAAACTGATACCTCATCAAGGTGAAACTACTCATAGTAATCCCCTCTTCCCCTCAGTGGTCAGTTACCTTCCCAACCATGCTCTGGTTAAGGTCCCTGAGGAGCACACTGAGGTTGGACTCCTCTTACAATGTATGCCCTTGGGGGATCAGGGGCCTACTGTCACAACAGCTGGAAAGGATAGCCAACCAACTACTACTGAGGAAAGCACAAAACCTTCCCAACTCCACCATAATGATATTATATCAGGCATTTACCCTGTAGGTGACCAAAACATCTGCATGAAAAAAAAATCGGCCCTAGGCCCATGGGTAAAGAGTTAGGGCCACAGGGTTGCAATTGAAACTACTGAGGTCAGCTCCCCACTGGCCAAAACCTAGATGTCCATGATGTCATGGTCTTGCAAATAATGACCATAAAATTTGCAGAGCACAGGTTAATTCCCTCCCATGAAATACCTCCTCATGAGTTCAACCATTCCATCAGTTCCCACTTCTACAGAACCTTTATGTATGCCGGTAGGGTGAGGGGAGTATATTCATTCTGAATAGATTGATAGAATGCATCCACTATGTACCTTTCTCAAGACTCTTAATTCGGAATGAGATCTAAAGTAGAACATTTGAGATCCTTGAATATGATCCCCAATTCTCTCACTAACTTAATCCCATACTATAGGGAGTGTAGGTACGACCTCTTCTTGGCTTTGATCTTGGAAGAGAGGAATTCTACTTAGAACGCCTTCTCAAAGTCAACCCAAAAAATACTACTCTCCTTTCATTCCCCAAGGTAAAAATTCTGCAACTGGGACACTTCTCCCCCAATCTAGTTCACCACTAGAGGAACCCTATAATATATTAGAGTACAAAATATGATAAAAGTGATCACCAGCTCCTCAACACAACCCAATGTCCCCATGTATGAGACACTACCCGTGTACATTACCAGAGCCTACCACTGGAAAGCACAAAGTATCTTATGCCACTAATCATCCTCCTCTGTTGGATTTCCCCTCCTCCAGTTAATCGTGTTATAATGTTGACATTATACTACTCAAACCATAAGCAGTTGATGTCCGAGAGCCATTGCTGTATTGAAAACCAGGAACTCTTAAGCCAAGGAATTATTGAATTTATTTATGATTATTTTTAACTCATAGTTTATTTTAATTTCCAAAAAAAATCAACAACAAACAAGAACACAAAACATCATAATGCATGTACCTTTCCTAGGGTCACTACCCTGAAAATGGTGTATCCTCACTTATTTGTTCAGAAATCTCAGTTACCTACAATCAGATCAAGGGGGCCCTAATATCCCATGTCATGGTAGGTATTAATTGGCCTATGTCACAAACCAAGATTTCCTAACACTATTTCCCTACTAACCCAAGTAATCCTCATTGTGACTAACCCCAAAATACATCCTATTTATCAACCATTATCTTCTAATACCGTTTTATCACGACCCACCTTCTTAACGATGAGGTAAGGGCTAATAATATAATGAGACCTTCCTTTCTCAAGATGATGGATAGCTAATGACAACCGATTACCACCTCCAATATACCTCAGGGTGGCGACCATCACCAATAGTATAGAAATTTCACAAAAAGGGGAGGCATTTCCCTTTTTTAGTTACCAATATTCGGAGATAAGATGTGTCGACCTCTAACAACACCAAGACACACACACACACAAACATACATATATAAGGAAACTTATATTCATCCCACATGCATGTTCATTTAAAAACTAGTTGAAAAATAAAAGGAAAACCCCAAAGTATGTATCAAAATAAAACATGGTAGCGACATAGAAACCATCCCCAATGTCTGAAGAAGTATTGTTCATCATAGTCCATTTAATCTACCTAAAAACCTAAAAACAGTTTTATATATGTTGGGTGATAATACTAGTATACTCAGTAGGAAAAGACAAATTCACTCGAGCACGAGTGGGTGAAGCATGCTAATTCCCTTGTGAGAAAATAGAAGAAACCAATCGCACCAATCATGGGATACACACCACCCACTCTCACCAAGGAACACTCACCATGTTACGTAAATCATTATAAAGTAATATAATAATTTCATAAATATTTGGGTACACCAAACCACATCCCACTAGTTTACTACTTATCCATAATGGTGAACATCCTGATACTACCTCACTCTTCCACAACCAATATCAGAAATCAAGTCATAAACCAAAATCCATTGTAGACTTCCTGAAATGTATTGGGTGATAAATTCCTAAATGATGTAGTAGGGTAATGTCAGTAACCAATTATCCATCTTCCCATAGAGATATCAAGAATTTCACCCTCCCCCACAATAATGGGGGGTTTGAAACATATTGTTCATTACGGGTGGGATGCATATAAAAAACATAAGGATCTACAAGTTTATACTTATAGGTAAAAAAATCAACCCATCCTATTAGATTTCAAACATACAACCAGCCCCCACATAATTTTTTTTAAATGTTAACCCTTAATGCACAACTTCATAATAGAATCAACCAAAACATAACCCCACTACTATCATTGAACATGTTATCATCATGCATTTTCAACAGAATTCATCCTCTCAAAACCAAACTCGTCTTCCCCATTATGCAAAAACACCACACCCAGCACACCAATAAACATGGAATCATAAAATAACCATCCTGCAGCCCCACTTCCCAACCACTACATAGAAGCTATCCCACTACATAACAAGTCAATCCATTCCACAATCAATCAATCTCTTAGCCTAAGATACCATCCCACCACCCTGTATAGAAAACCACAATGCTACAACTACCAAAACCCACACAAGGCACACAATCAAAAAATAAGAGAGCATATAGCCACACAAATTAATGAGGGTGTATTCAGATTTGGAAAATGTAGTTATTTAAATAACACTTTGGTAAAAAGCGGTGATCACATAATGGATTTCAACCTGGATAATCCATTTGTCTAACCGAGTGCACATGATTAATTACATTGATATTTGAAGAAATTATCCTCTAGGAAACAATAATGGTTATAAAGTATCAACCATACGCAGGGAAACACCACCAAAGACCAGTATTTTTAGAGGCCACATGGTCCAAATATATCACATAATAACAAAGATTCCAAATAAAAAAAGCTATCAGCATCAATCCACTCCCAGTCTGTTATCAATTCCATATTTCATCATTAGAATTTGTCATTGTTAAAAGTCTTTTTCATAGTTTTCACAAAATAACTTCAACTTATCCAACATGTATGAAACACCATTATAAAGGGAAAAAGGAAATCCCTACCCCAAACAACAAGAAATGAAAACACCTCCCTGCACCAAATGTGTAGGGTCACGCGAGTTGGAGACTCCAAGGAAAATCGAAGTGGGGTCTACAACATAGGTGCAAAACTCATCTGGGAAGAAAAGTTCTCGGAATAGCAATATAAAAGAAAAGAAACACTGGGAAGAGAAGGTCTCACTTTATGAATTTCATATCCTATATAAACATTAGGGGAAATGGTTTCAAAGGCCATTAATGCCGGATCATGGCCAAGGCCATGCGGTTCAACTATTTCAATGTCCCATGAGCATTAAGATATTAAAGATATAAATAATATTATTTAAAATAATTTTAGAAATTCCCATTATACATCAAATAAAATGTAAGAGTGGAGAAACTGGAGAAACTACAGAAAACTCGAATGAGTCATCGATGGGTGAGTAACCAACAACAAGCCACTGACATAGATAGTGAGTTACTGACATTGAGATGAAAATGGGGAGCCGACAACCCAACCTACCGACGTTTGATTCACTAACTCTCTGACTCACTAATGCCTGAATCATTGATGCCCTGACTCACTGACACCCTGACTCACTGATTCGCTGACTCACCAATTCCCTGACTCACCGACATGATGAATCTTCGACACCATGAATCCCCAACATCCTAACTCACAAAAGACTCGACTCCATGAATCCATGAATCACTGATGTCGGGACTCACCAGCACCGTGACTCAATGATTCCCTGACTCACTGACACCTTAAATGATCGACACCTACTCACAAATGGGAAAACATGAAATTTTAGAAAACTCTTGAAATGAAATATCATTGCCTACCGGTACACCCAAACATTGGATTTTGACAAATTAATGGACCATATATGTTCGGGCCATTACATTATAATAAATTCCTAAAAAAATTCTATAACTGTATATTAATAGAAAAACAAAGTGGTCATAGTATCACGAAAAAAAATTAAATCAATTAATTTAATTCCTAACTTACGATAACTTTTTCACAAACACCACTTTCTAACAAAGGTTATGTCCTGCCAAATTAAAACACAATATCAGAACTCAATGGTGACTTATGATTTTTTTTCTAGGACCTCATCATGGATTCATTCAACCTTTTCAGGAAAACTACACATGCGTGATATTTAAAATATAGTATATATTTAAAAAATTAATTTTAGGCACACTAATACTTGGAATCTAACATCGTCTTAAGGCCTACCTCTGAAAATAATCAATTTAATATCAAAAAGTAATATATGGAAAATCTAAGACACAAATTCTCCCTACCTTAGTGATTTTTATCCCGAAAAGGGAAAAATACTTATTAATATGATGGTATTATGCTCACATATGGGTCTCCGGCTCCATGGTGTTATCCTGGTGTTTCACGTTCTACTATTAGACTCTTACAGGGGAATCGATCTCCCTAGAAGGATACCCTCCAACCAGTACTCAATCTCTAATGATTACTCTACAATGGTATCTCCATCCTCGATGTCTAGCTTTCTACAGTCGATAATTTTGATGGGTCATGCACATACTTCCATGTCTTCCACACATGGAAGATGTCATGTACCCGGTCCAACAGTGGATGTGTATCTAAGAGGTATACCAAATCCCCAACTCTACCCCACATCTGGAAAGGTTGAATAAATATCAGATATAACATGATTCCTCATCCAAATATATTCAATCCACATCAATATAAGACCCTGAGGAACAAATGGTATCCCTCCTTGAACTGCATAGGTATCCATCATTAATGCACATAAGACTTCTGACAACTTTGTGAAGTCCTGATCTACTCTTAGATGATATTAACCTTCCATTTAGTCACACACAAAATCATTAGTCCTACTAATTATAAATCTCCATGATAAAACTAATAAAGTGGTTACCTATATTTTTTCCTATACAATCCCTAAAACAGTGTCCTTCTAATGATAGAATAATATTAGTTTTTTACACAAAATATACCAATGGTTGGTGATCTTCACAAATACAGTCAAAACCTAACATGTAGTCTTATATTATTTCATCCAATACATGAATGATCCACTCAGAGTGGATCACATTCATGTACTAAATAATTGTGTTCAAACAAAACTAATTCCCAAAGGCCACCTACAATCCTTCCCATAATCATGATGTGAAGCAAGGATCATATTCTGAAACGATCATCAAGTAAAATCCATGGATCTGGACTATCAATTACTTGTACAAGAATAAAAATCTTTCTACTGAGATCTACACTTGAATGAATGTAATATGAAAGGAGTTTTTTAGATTAAATATGACCTTTTAGGTGGATTCATGTCCCTTATACATTTGTGGTAACCACATTATAATTTCTAAGGATATCCCATCCCACTTCCACTATGGAACCTGAAGGGGGTAAGTTAATCCCACTGGAACATGTCTCTTAGCCTTTAATTGATAACATTTGAGGAATCAAGAGACAAACTCTGCAAAAAAATGTCTCATGTATTTCCACTAGAACTGACATCATAGGTCCTGACTCATCATTACCACACCTGTATATATGAAAAAATGGAATGTATAGAACTCTGCATCAACACCTACCAAAACATTAATGGTATGATCATCTGTCCTATAAAAATGATAGTGTTATCCCCACCTTCAAAATATCCACCAAGAGAATGTCCCATTTATAACATATTATGTATAGTCTCACAATCATAATATCTATGATGACAAACCCTTTACACTCTATTAATTTGGTTGGGTAAACATCCCTAAAATGAAGATATAATGAACTATACATTTGCACAAATGAAAACTGCAACGAGGCTAACTGATTAGACTCCTCTACCATCAACTGAGAATAATATCTATTTTTCATAGTATCATCCACCACGTTCCCCTTACCAAGAGTAAATAAGTTATCTAATTCATAGTTCTGGTGGACCTCTAGACGTCACTCTATATTGAGTTAATATCCTTATGTGAGAATATTTACATGAGATACTTATGGTCATATTGGATGATAAATTACTCACCCATTTAGTAGTGCCACCTCACCATTAGTGTGATGTATGTCACTATAAACTCAAGATCATGGGTCATGTTATTTTACTCATATAGTATCAACTGAAATAAACCATATGTAATCACCTCTAACATATGCTTAATAAAAAAACCTAGTCTGACCCCTAATGCATCATAAAACAATATGTACCCTACACCCTCTTCTGTCCATATCAATATGGTATTTCATATCAACATCTACATCAATATCTAAAACCACTAAAAGAACATTCCTTTCCTCAAAAAATACTAACTCTTTCTGGTCCACATTTTCAGTGGTACTTCCACTTTAAGTAAATCATGTAAAAATAAAAAATAGTACCCTACCAGTACGTGAATCCCCACACCATAGTACCACACTTGGGTCTCTCCCATGGAATCCTCGCCTCAACCATTGTTGGGTCCACTTACACTCCTACATATGTGATGATTTATCCTAGGATGTGGTCCTATCTAATCTAAAACAAACACTTCGATATCTTTCCATAAATATGGTGCTCTTAGAGAATTTCTAATAAAATCCTCAAGTGCCTTGAAAAATTCCCCTTAGACACCGAGTATAGAAGGATATCATATATGAAGACCCCAGTGAACATGTCTAAGAAAATATGAATGATCTGGTTCTTGTGTCCCATGAACACAATGCATGAATTCTTCACTCCAAAGGAAATAACCATGTACTCATAGAGACTATAGTGAAATATTAATTTCATATTTGGTATATACTCATTCCGTACTGATAAATGGTGATAACCTGATCTCAGGCCAATCATCTAGAACCATCATGTACTCTCAACTAAAAAAAATAGGTCATTGATCATTGGTAGTGGATGCATATTAATCATGGTCATATGTTTTATTAATAAATATTCCACACATTACATCAATGTCTTATTTTCCTTCACTGAAAATAACAATGGGGGTACCTATGGGAAACACATGGCCTCACAATTCTCTTCTCATTCTAGTCCTCAAACTGCACACTTAACTCATGAATCACTGTTGAATCCATCTTATTTAATGGGTTTTCTATTCATCAATGCATGCAATCATATGGAATATGTCAGTAATTATCTCATGTTAGGTGACAATTACACATATTCATAGTTAAGAATATCTTTTGACAACCAAAACATGTGGTGTTCAAATTGGTTGGTTTTTTATCATGATATCGCTAATATAAATCACCATGTTAGAACATCCTGAGAAGAATTCTTAATGATTATGTGCCCTGATCACATAATAGTCAAAAATCTATTGTGTCATGTCGGTAATATGTATCTAGACCATAAGGTATTTGTTTAAAATTTATATTATAGTGTCTCAAGGATATCATTATAGACTAAGATATACTATAAAATTTTGAAATGACAATTAATCTATGGACATTACCATTTAATATGGGATGAAAAAATTCCTATACAATCTTGGTAAGTTGTCAAAATGTATATCAAACTATACAAATGACATGGTAATAAAAACCATAGAATAGTTTTGTCTATATAAAACACTATTTAAACACGTTTACATGAAATAGAGAATACATTCTAACCAAAATTTTTAGATCTCACTTGATTATGATCATGTTTCTTCTATGTCATGACTTTAGCTATTGGGCATGCCACAATTCCGCTGCATGGAAACTCTTCTATAAGAGACCTCACCTCTTTGAGTAAAACATCGAAAGAGAAGGTATCCCTTAGAATATCACATTTTTCCACTATCATAACATGAAATATTGGCTAGTAATAATATCGTAATTTACCTTATGATAATGCTTTACTTAATTGGTTCTCTTCCAAGAACATGAAAAAATCATTGTGTTTAACTACTTCTTAGTTTCCATAGAAGCATCATCGTATGTGGTACTTATAGGTATGACTACTACTAGCTTATATGAAGATGTATCTCTCATGAATATAGAATTTCTATGATATTTGATCACATTTACCTATAGAAGACCATTTTGTTTCCCATGAAAACTAGTAGCTTTTGTTCTCCATATACCAGTTATATTTCTTTTTTTTACTTTCCGATGTAAAATCAGATTGTTCTGACTTCATACATTTTAGTGCTCCTAGATATAAATGATAAATAACTACTATAAAGTATTTCATAACTATATGATTTTGTTTTACATATCATGGAATTAATGATTAATACAATTCCTAAGCATATGGATTTCAGCTTACAACCTTACTCTCCTACCATCACACAAACATGCCAACCTAGAGGAGATTATGAAATATGACATTAGATACAATTCCACTATTTCATTTTTCCAACATGTATTTTTAAATACCATTTGACTATATTTACGATTGACTAAGTCCAAAAAACCATTAGATCAACCTAATTATATCCAATTCCCAAGAACATAGTTTTCTTCATTATGTCGGCCACTCGAGAACAAACATCACGCTGATCTTAACTATAAGACCGTTTTGTTTGTTGTATGTTTCCAAAAAAAATTACATGGAAAAATAAAAATGAAAATTCTTTGATATTACTTCTTACTTAAAACATAAACTAAACTTCGGTAACTTGCAAACCTTTATTTGAATTCTATGATGTGACCATCTTCTTCTAGTTTCATTGTATAGAAACCTTCCATGATTGACATCCATGAAATTAAATTTCTAAAAATCTGATCATAGAAATTATCTATGATATGTAAAATTATAATGGATTTATGCATAACAACTTGGTGTAACCAATCGATCCTAATCTGTACTATTGTTGTACCATCCATATATCTTTTCACTTGAATACCCACCCAAGAATTCATTATGATTTTCCCCTTTTTTGGTTTTATAAATGGAATCCATTTATTGAATGTTAATTGGTATTATAAATATCGTCTAATTTCTATATACTTCTAAAATGTAGGAATTATTATTTACAATGAATAATAGATCACCGAACACAGTTAATAAAAAAACCATGACCATGGTTTTATCTTTCCTACATAGTAAGTTCCTCTAGAACATACTATATTCAACATGCGTTTGTGGAACTAGTTCTTAAGAAACCTACATTTTCATGTTGAGTTTTGACTACACCAAATTAAATCTTGATCCCACTATCTCAAAAAATACGTGCACACTATTATATAAATTTAGTTCATCACATGACTATAACTTTCTAGATTAGGGATTTGAGTAATATTCTAAGCAATTGTTATGTTAATTACCTCAGATTCAGTATGTGTTTGTTCATTGTGCATGCATGGTTATAACCTGAAAAACCCATTTCATGTTTGAGTGATATGTTATCCATTTTTCATGATATTTGGTATATGGTTAGGGGATATAACCATTTTTTTCAAATCACATCATGAAATATAATGGATGTTTCTGTAAGTTACAATACTGATACAACTAACATCATAACTGTGATGTATGAAATGCGCATTTAGTAATTTCTCCATGGTAAATTTGGTTGCTCAATGTTTAAATGTAATACTTCATCATCGATCTTCATTATTAATACAATTCTCTTATGTATGTGAATTTCGGAATTACTCCATGCAACATTATCAAGATCGATGATTTCTAGGTCAAGATATTCTTTAGCATGTTGTCTTGAATTAACTTGTATCTCCTAACCATGCATATAATTTAATTCACCATTACATAATTACATAATGGAGTATAATGATGTCTACATATATATTCTTGTAGATTATTTATGGAATAGTTCATGCCCACTTTTTGAACTACCTCCAAAATCCTTGTGGTGTACCTTTTTTTATAAAGGATTATTTGTTTAATATAAAGTCATCGGTAATACCAAAAGTGATTATCTTGACTCAGCCAAAATACCCAAATATTTATATCCTAGTAAACACATTTTATTTTTACCTAAAAATAATCATCTTTCCAAAACAAGGTCTAAAAGTCTTAAATTTTATATTCATCAAGTATTTCAAAACAATTAAAGTATTATTGACCTTCTGGTTTAGTATAATATACCATAAAATAACATTAATTTCTGAACCATGAATGATGTATCCTTGTGTCCAATAATATGTGTGATTAATGTTTTTATTATACTTAATAATAGTTCTACATGAAACCTTCACATATCAATAATGAATTTGTGTACTTCTCACCATTGTCCTAGGTATTAACCTTTCTATCCCATGTGGAGAAAATACTTGACTTCTATAAACATATCTATAATTATATGGTTACCATATTTAAATACACAAATGTGAGTGGCATATAATTTTTAATAGGAAAGAAGTATGTTTGAAACATTAATTTTTTTTATGAATAAACCTAAATGAGAAGAGATTACTTTCTTATTAAAATTAGTTTATTTCATTTAAAAATCTATTATTGCATTTCATGATATGTGATGCAAATGACCTTATTTTTATACCTCTTTTTCAATGGATGTTGCAAACGTTCCCTAGGAATTACATGCCTTTGGCCTTTTCACCTTCTATTTCAATTTTTCTCTATAATAATTAATGATTAATCTGTCTTTTATATTCTTATTTACATGGTGATCTTTACCTATATAGGTAATGAATCCTTTTCTCAATTACTGTCATTTTTGTGACCCAAAACTGTATTTTAGTAAATGGGTAAAGTGATATGACTAAGGGGTCCACTAAAAGATCATTATTATTATTTCAATTTACGAATACCTATGTCACCATTTCTTTATTCATATATGTGCTTATCATTATCCTTGAAAACATTCTCATAGATGAGACTACATGTTACAACCCTCATATCTGGATGTAGTGATTGAAACTAACATTAGAAATTGATTATAGAATTATAAAAAACAATCATATTCTTGATAAACGAGTCTCCTAAAATAAATATTACATCCTCACTTCTTGAGGTGACATAATATGTGTTGGGGACATTGGGACCTTGAGTTTCTAATATCAAAGTACTATGTGCAAGTGCCCGTACTATTCGTGGATACTCGTGGTTGTGTAGACATTTAGATTGTCATATTTTAATGATTAACGCAGTATAACATGTAGTTTAACTTTCCATTTTTCAACGAAAGTAAAATTTAGAAAATAGGTACTTTTATCAGGATTACCCATTTATACATTTTGATTAAATAATTAAATCATTAAATTTCTCCTATTATTTTATCAAATTTTAAAAACCCACTATGCTAGAATCAGAATACTCTATAACTTGAGTATTTTATTGGAATGGATCACTAAACCTCCCCTCATAGTCTATATTATTTTTCTACGCCACTACATGGAGGTTTCATGGTAGGTGTTTATCTAGGAAACCACATGAACTCACGATTCCTTGATATATTGAGTGAAGGCGAAACATATTAAATCATTACATGATTTACTCAATACATGCCACTGAAATTAAAAAAAGATATATTTGGATATTACTTTCTAAAATTTTAGTTAAGTCAACCAACCACTCTCAAAATAACTCCCCAGTGGTATGAGGCACCGTCAGCTGTGGCATTATGAGAAACCCAAAAATATGATTTTTTCCAAATTGGAATGATGGAAGGTGATTTAGAATTAATATTTATTTGAGGGTTCTATGTTATTATGGTTATGAATGAAATCATTTTTAATATTATTAGAACATTCTATATGATCACACTCACAACTAACCATGATAGAAGTAGAAAAATATATCATGGAACATGTTAATTTTACCTTGCATGCTTTTTTTTATTTTTATGTGATCTCAAATAAACAATAAATTCACAAAAATAATAAACCATGTAAAAACACAATGATGACCTTATATTGAGGTAGACTTAATAGATTATCCATTGAGTGAATAATGGATCTACCTAGACCCCATGGGATATACCTTGAGTCGCATAACTTGTGGCTCTAGTTGTAGTGCCTGGTCACCCAATGCATCCATCTCCTATCTAGTGCATCCCCAAAACATGGAATGAAGTTCATCTCTACTAGTATCATCATTATAAAAATGTACTAACATGTAGGTTATGGGAACTGGTGACTACAAAATACAGATTGAGATTTGGAAAGACACATCCTTATAAATTTAATGACACTTAGACGATTCATATAACAACTTTTAATTTAAACTACATATAAAAAAATAGAAATAATTAATTAAATAAACCAAAACGCTTCAAAAATACAGTGAATGGTATTAGGGTAATGATTATTCAATACACATTAACTCGCATATTTAAAAAAATCATAATTAAAATTAATCTTTCATTAAATATGTTCAGAGGGCATTTTCATTAAATTAAAATTTCACCCTAATTTTAATTCAATGATTTTGTCGTTCGGTCTCATGAATTAATTTAATTTTACCAATAATGAATAAGTAATTAATAAATTTAATTTAGTACCAAATTAAAATAATCTAATCCACAATTAAAAATTTGACCAAAAATTATTATTTAATTTAATTTTTTGTTAAATTAATATAATTTTTCCCAGAAAACCCCAAGAAGGGCATGTGTGGGTTGTGGTGAACCCACACATTCCATTTCCATGCTATGCTAACCCTGTGAAAATAAAATATGATCCAGGATTGTCTAGTCATGCCCGTTTCAGGCACATTAGACCCGCTCAACCCCATTTTGAGTCTTATACGATCCAAACAAACTGGAAATAGTGGTTACGTCAGTTTGATGCTAGACCAAAAAAATCTAAGATTGGTTTTCCATGGTTGACTGACAGGGTTACCTTTATACACGAGGGTATCATGATTGATAGTAAGGTGTTAGTCTTAATAGGTTCTTTTAGACTAGGGACGCCAAATGATGTGGAGGTGGTTTTTTAATGTATGGGATTCCAAACTGTTCGGCCGACAGAGGAACCTCGTGCAGCAGTTGCTAGAGAAGGACATAGTGGGGCTGTTGAATCAGGTGGTGGTGCTAGCATCATTGGAATTAAATCTTGTGAGCATACCCAAATGAGGAAAGGGGGAGGAATCTATCTGGAAGAAAGAGACTCTTATAGTGGATGCTGAATGGACAATAGAAACATGATGGGGCTAGGCGGTGGCGACGCACAAGGTTGGAGGTGGCCAGATTGGGGCGATCAGGACACTGGGTGGTGGCAGTGGGAGGAGGACACTGGATGGGGAGGTAGAGTAACTAGAGGAATAAACTTCCATCAACTAGACCATGGGTGGCACAGATGACCATTTATGGAGCTGGGAGGGTGTGACATAGCTGGGAGAGAAATAAAAGCAGTGTAGGAGGTGGGATTTATAAAAGAGTCCACATTCGATCAGTCGATCCAAGTGGTCTTGTGGGGTGAGTGTGACTAGGAGGTTACCGAAGAGGTGCTATACGATCACATCATAGTTGGTCCCTCCCTATATGGAAACCCAAAAGTCCTTTTTTGTTAGTACCTTTTGGTAAACAAAATCCATCCCCTATTTCAATGTTTGGAAGGTCGCTCACCCACTTGGGTCAAGAATTTTTTTTGTTTGATTAATAAAATTCAAAAGGTAGACCTAATTTTTAGAAATAATAGGTGTTTCATCCCACAAAAAACATAAGTATAACATAGGCTTATTGTACTTTTTTTAAATATTTCATTAAATTAACTATAGAATTAAATCAATTAATAAAATTAATTTATGAAAAATCACTTATCAGAGAACACTATTTCATCCACCATAAACAAGTTGGAATACCCGGTTTCTTCATAACCCGAAACTGGTTAAGGCCTTCGATTTTATAATTGTAGGGATTGGTTTTTTTTAATCTATCTTGAAATTTTTAGATGACCATAACATGGTCATCTATTATTGGATTTTATCTTTGTCAGTGGAGTTGGGACCAAAAATTCACAATATATTATATTTAACTGAAATTTAATTATTGATTGTCTTAAAATCACCATGATTCCCTCTGATACCAATTTTATGTACCAGACACACAGTAGAATCCCAAAAATAGGATTTTAAAAAATTTCACCAGTGAACGCAATGAACATGCCAATGTCAGTGAATCAAATCATGATAACTTCATAAGGATCATGTGTGAAAGATATTAAGCACAATATTAAAACCTTAAAATTCATGGTTTAGATCCGCAATTGAGAATGATGTCTACTCACCTTTGGCAATCACTGCTCAAAAAATACAAATCTGAATTCTACTGGATCATCTACACATAATTCAAGAAACTACAGGTGTGCCGATAATCATAATCTGTGTGCAAGCATAAAATTTCGATGACACCCTCGATGCTCCAACAATCACTGTATTTACTTGCTCGTTTTGCATGAGATATATCTCGATCCAAGATCTTAGATCTAGAGAATATCTCTCTAGAGTTTTGGAGTGAGAAGTTGAGAGAGAGTCAATGGATAGTACTTATAAAACACCTATACTCATCTATTTATAGTTTGAAATATAATTACCTAGAATACCCAGTTCAACCCATGATTAATTAACACACTATATATATATATATATATAATATTTTGACAGCTAAAATGAGTTAAAAATATCATTTATTATCACATTTATTATAATATAATTTATTACATGATAATAATTGATTCATTTACTCGATTCATCATTCCTACACATATTAATTGCCTCTTAAATATATTTAACTAATATACCTTCAATTACTACTTTATATCTATATACCTTAATACATGTAAATATATTTCATAAATAAAATCTATGTCGATTATTCTTAACTTAAATAATATGAATGTATTTATTTCCATGGTGAACTTATCTCCTTGGACAAATCCTGAAACCTAGTGATGGGGCCCTCTATGTTCAGTAAACCTATTCAACTGAATTGGAAGATTATTGAGTACACCATTATTTGTGACCCTCTATGTCCTTATCTCGATACTAGTGAATACTACTTATAGACCAAGATAAGGATATAGTAAACTATCATGACCCTAAAGTGATATGGATTTTCATAGTAGAGACAACCAACCCACGAACATGAACTATTTACTATAATTTCTTTTTTATTTAAAATCTCATAAAGTAGGATGCACACCCACATCATCACCCTTCTCTTTTTTAGTTATTTGTTGATCTAACCCGATAAATTTACATTCGATGAAGACCATGGATTTATCAAGGTAGCTAATCTATATTACTAGTGATATATAACTTATGTAACTAGGAGGCGAAAAATCCATTCTTGATCATTCTACCAATGCCTTTTCACCAACAATGCACCAAACATAAATTGCCTCAACATAATTTCATTATCATGTTGTTTTCCTTGAATCAATGTATGAAAAAACGTTCATTCACTGAGAATGATATCATGTTAAGAGAATATTACACATATTTGTAGACAGAAACATTCAATGACCCCAAAAACATATGGTGCTTCTATTGGTGTGTATGTCCCCATAATCTCACCACTAGAGATAACCAATGGTCAAATTCATGAGAAAATGTATCAATGATTTTGAGAAACCATCACATGATAGTCAAACATCTATTTTTTCTAGTTAGTAACATGTATATAGACCATAATTATTTTGTTTAAGAAAAATGACATATTATATTGAGGTTATAATTATTTCTTTTGATATTCAGTAACATTCTTATATTATAATTAGTCTACGGACATTGCCAATAAATAGTGGAAATAGAAATACATACTCTATATTGGTATGTTCTAACTATGAATATATGACTATACAAAAGATATACTAATCAAAATCATGGAGTTTTTGGGTTTAGGTCACCCACTATTTCAACAATTATCCCACAATCATAGTACGATAATAATGTGTTGAAAGCTAAAAATAGGCCCAAATAGAATCCCAAAAATGTATATATTCCACCCTACTCAAAGGGAGGGGAATATAATCAAATGAAAGCACCCATAAAAACCCTCATTATTTTAGGATCAAGATAGTATAAATCATACCTCTATCCTCCTAAGATGCCATCAAATGGGCTATAACATGCCGGAGACAACACAGGTGTGGGGAGAGCACATGTAGGGGTGAGTATAAAAATAACTAGTAGGACACCCCCAAAACACTAATCATGATGTGTATAAAATATTTATCTCATAATAATGATATAATAACCAATTAATAACCAATAAATAAAACCAAAATATACTCAAGAAGTACATCATACTTCTAGGAGATTACAATCAAACTGTCAGCCAAAAGATTCCGCTCGAACCAATTCTCGTTATGAGATAATAGACTCCATAAAAATTCAATAACAGGTTAAACTCATACAAGTGGTTAATATAATTATTCCCCTCATAATAAGGTATTATGGTCTCAGAATACCATGATTCTCATATAGGGGGTCATGGGAAAGACCACTCGAGGACACCACAAATCCAATCAATATCAACATGAAACTTAGGGGATCATATTCCAATGATACAGTCAAACCTACTGATATATCTAGTTAGATGAAGGATCGATATCCATCTCAATAATTCCATGTTAATTATAAGTGCAACACCCAGTGAATAAAAATGATAGGGGATTTCACTATAGTCTTATGGGGGGACACCACGATGTCTATATAATACTCACCCCGTATCAGGGACCATAATATTGAGATATAGATGTAACATCATATTATAACTGTAATGGAATGGATCAAGGGAACACACTCAAATGTTATTATTCTACTCTTAATAAACATAAGGATTAAAACACCCATAATGGTGGCAAACCACATGTAATAGAGATACACCCCATGGTCTAGTGGTAAACAACGATCCAACCCATGTTCCCACTGTGTAGTTATACCCCACACAACATGTAAATATCTATATACACAGTTTTTTGGAAAATAAAAATCCTATATAGATCACATGGAACCATTCAGGTTCTGTTTTCCCATTCTTATGTACTGCTAGCCATGCCCATGTACCAACTCTTGTATATGTGGTCATGCATGTGTACACCTAGATATGTCGATGGACTTGTCCTACTCATGCCCCTGTATCCTTTTACATACATGATGAACCTATATTTATTTATCCCATTAAATGTGATAGGGTCACACAAAAAGTAATATTTTACTCTGTGCAATGACCCTAGCACTGCACAGTGGGTCCCAAAATGTGTCTAACACCAGATTTCTTGTCGAGTAACATTGGATTTTCCAGAACCACTAGTTTTTCCTCCGCATAATCCATCATGTCTACATAGAAATCAATATATATATAATCCTTGGATCTGTGTTCCCCTCACCTCAATGTCACCTCCTCATAGGATTTAGTTCCTCAATCTTCTCTGAAAATGGTATGCCAAGCCGACATACCAGCATTGCAAGCCTCCATCATGTATCATTCAAGGGAACATATCTCTCGGACTGATCTAGTTTTGTTCCTCCATGAGTCCTCCACAATTTAATAAATCCTAAAATTAAAAAATCCATCACAGTCTTTATAAGTATTATTGATTTGTTGCACCAATGAATAGTCAGTCAACGATTAAATACCAAGTAATCATCGAACCAAGGGGAAACTAAAATTCCCATAATGAATGTGTTAAGAAAATGGTAGATAAAACCATAATCCAAATGATATGATAAATAAACCATGACCTATTTTTGTTCTCCCTCGATCTATTTTAATATAATTAATGAATGAAGATGGATAATTAAGAAAAAAACAATAAAATAAATCCATCAATTTAAATCATTGATTAATGCATGATTCAATTCTTATTGATGTAATTGATCCACATTATACCATGATTAAATAATTTTATCTAAATCAAAAATCAACATCCAACCTAGAGTTTTGGATAGATCACAAAGGAAGAATTGTCATGTAATATTGTCATTAGTGAGATCCACGAACTCTAATTGTGCATTGATCATTGATACAAATATGATCTGGTTCCCTCTACTAAGAACACTCTCCAATGGTCCTCAAGGTCACCAGGGTTTCGCGACCAAACCTGATTCATCGTTATAGCCATATTTTGTTAGACACACAAAATGGTCAATATGTCAACTAATGAAATAAATAAATTTATTGACTTATTTATATATTTGATTAATTTTTTTCCCATGCTGAATTTTTCACAATCCCCCCATGCTAAAAAAGTAATGTGATGCCTAGGGTAAAAACCATTATCTAAACTTAACAACTCCCATGAATTTTTCATCCAGGCCCCTATTTGGGAGCCTTTCAACCCTTATAGAAAAATTTCACACACATGATATTTAATATATTTAATATATTTCATATATTATTTTCGGATAGACTGAGTCTTGGAACCTTACATCATCTTAACTCCTAGCAACAAAAATTATACATATATTATCCAAAAGTAATATATGGAATATTCGAGTTGTTATAATTATTATCCAATAATAATAACCACATTCATTCTTTGGATGGATAATTATGATGCAGATTGAAAGATGATAATATGAAATACATTTCTTTCCCACTAGTAATTTTTTTATGATGAAACCATTATAAAACTTAATTATTTTACCTCAGTTATGATAAGTTAAAATAATGAAATTTTTATGAAACTTGTTTCCATTCTGAGGTTTCTACCATGATGAATGTTTTACAATATTTTGGAACATGTATGTTTGATATTCATTGTGTGATATGTCGGTATATAATTATATATCCCTCTAATTGATTGGGTAAATATAGTTATCTCATGAGATAGTAGGGACTTGAATGTGGATTGAAACTAGTTTAGTAAGGTATGTAATCCACTATTATAGTTTTGGGTGTTAAACATGAATAGGGACATGATGGAATTGGGAGTGAACCCAACACTGTAGGATAGTATTGGAAGTGATCATTGACTAAGGATATGATTTTCCATGATTATGCGAATCCTATATACTTATGTCTTATTAAAACATTATACACTCATAAATCATGTTATTTGATTCCATTGTGATTCATGGGTTTTGACCATCCAATATTTATTCCATTACTCAAGATTATGATATATGGTAAACATTGTATGGTTTTAAAATGTTAAGGTCATGTTCTCATACCCTTATTCTCATGTTATGTTTAATTTATCACTATTATCTCTCACGGTTACTATTACATATCATAAGATATCACCCTTTCTTATGTTTCCTTTGACCACATTTTGAGGAATGTTTTTTATATATGATATGTCTAATAAGGGTTGTAGTTTTGAAGAAATATACAGGAGAATGTATTGATCACTAACGAAAAAGCTGTTTATATAACCATGATTTTAAATACAGTAAATATATGTGATTATAGTGTGGATCACAATATTATGTATTTAATATTAATATAATAAGATGTGATATTAATGCATGAAAATTATGGGTCAATATAACATATCCATTACCAAAACATCTTGATGTTTCCTAATATATATATATATATATATATATATCCCATAAAAGTTTCCCAGGTTTTTAATCTAAAGATCTATAAATTAATCCCCGAAATTTCTAAACTAATATCCAAAAATAACTAAAATCATCTCAGATGCCAACAATATTGAAACATTCTAAAATTAAGATAATTATTAAAATAGTATCAGGTTTTATATAGTACATATCACAAATATATTCATAACCCATAAACCAAATGGTTTAGTTTCATATATATTAGATACGTAAACTTTATATTTCACAACACTTGTAAAATATCATATAAATCATTCCACTATAGAAAAATTTAAAATATCTCACATAATAGAATAAACTTCATAACATGTGGAATCAGAACATAAGAAATGGGTGATCAGATATGATAGGTAAAGAGAAAAAATAATCATAAAATTTTAGATCATATTCATGAAGGATAATATGATGAAGACATAAATATCTTGATAAAAAGTTATAAGACCAGGTATGATAATAATAAAACATAATGTAGAAACATAAGGTTATAAAATTGTAGTTATGTATGCATAAAAGATATAATATAGATAAAACATATATCAGTAATCATCAAACATGTGAGCATGGTATAAAATTGTTAAAAACATTAATTATAAGGAATGATCATCAAAACATGACATTTCATGGAGGTGAAATGCTTGTTTTAAAATTGGAATTAGTCGATAAAAAAATTAAGTAAGTGGAATAATCATATGCATAGGGAAAACTATGTGAGAAAACCTATTATTCCCAAGCATATGTGAACAAACTCGTTATGTCCACAAATTAAAATATGAGTGAATCTATCCTACTAGCTACTATTTAAAGAAACTAATTTTTTCATTCATGACTATCTCATGAGATATAAACATAGTACAATTCATTTATGGATGATATAATAAAACACCCATCATAATACGTACATATGTTTAACAGTTAAAATAAATCATAATCATAAATTAAATAACCAATGGAACAAAGAATGGTTTTCCTAAACATATCAAATAAAAAAAAGATAATAAATCTTAATATATAGAAATATTATATCCTAAAAGGATTCATAACATAAAAAAATATAGGAAGATCAAATCATCACATCATTAATGATATCCGGTGAAGGAAAAATTTAACTGAAAAACAAATATTCCACAAAAACTTTTTAAACACCATTTTAAAACATATATTATAAATTACATTCAAAAAAAATTTATAATGGAAAGCTAATACTTTTTGAAAATATTTTGATAAAGGGATCCAAATTAATGATACTTGAAAATAAAAAATTCATCAAAAAGGTGAAGTAAATATCCTTTAAAAACAATGATTTTAACTTAATATTTAATATGGAATATACGAAAAGAACTAATGTTATAAAAAATTAAATTGAACATTCTTTAATAAACTAAAATTTTAAAAACAATATTTATAAATGGAATCATGAATGAGATATAATGTTTTAAAAATGGGATGTGAAAATACATTTGTAAAATTAACTTGTATAACTAATATTTAATAATGGAATCTTATAAAAGGTCATAAATTTTATCCAAATAAAATTTGGAGTGTTTGAAAAAACATTTTTAATTGTAAATTATAGAAATTTTTTTTGACAATTTTAAAATATCATTGTTGACAACCCATATAATTTAAATAATGGAAAACATTTTTTTAAATGAATAAAAAGGAATAAAATAATTATTTTCTATAAATCAAATTTTAGTTTCCTATAATGTAAATAAGAACAATTTTGGAATGCAAAAACATGAACATGGAATAAAATTCAATTAATGTAAATAAAACTTATTCATAACAAAACTACATATTAGAAAAACAATAGAATAAAAATAGAACATATATTTGTAATGTATCTTGATTTACCTAGAAAAAAATGTGAAAATACAATATAACATGTTTTCAGGTTTTTATAGATCAATATTTAATCATAATATTTAATTAAGAGTGATTATAACCCAATGAACTTATTTGAGTCAAGAAAATCCTTGATTACCTTTTCATATTTTGAATCAAAACCCCGTTAGAGGTATACTATTTTAAATTTAGTTGAATAAAATTAAATATATGATTATATTAGTATAAAATTACATTCATGAAATATTAAAACCTTTATAAAGGTAAAATATTGTATAGATGAAACATATCGTTGTGAATTAAAATTTGATAAAAAAAACTCAAACCTTTTCTCCTGCTTAGTCGAATGTTCTCTAACCTCTTGTTAAAAAACACAAATATTTTAGTATATATTTCATAATCCTATAATTACAAAAAATATATCCTAATTTTCATTTTTAATCATTATCTATATGCATATTAGATAGCTTTACCCCTTTTCCCACATAAAGTGTTTATGGTTTTGACTGTTTATTGTAGTTTCATAAGAGAAGCATTCATATGTGTACCCATTCCAAAACATATAATTAAATTATTATTAGTGTCACTTTAATTTATGAATTTTATTTATTTATTATTTTTAAATTTCCTCTCCTGATTCCCTTAGTCTTTATCCTCAAAGATGATATCGATAATGAACATTTTAAGTGAGTTTCAACCTATGAATGGTGTTTTCATAAATAATGAGTTAAATATTGTTGTATATTTAAAAAAAATATTTATATATTTATATCATATTATAACTAAAATTTTGTTTTCATAATCATCCATGATAAAATAGTAGGTAATTATTCATGTATGTGGTAAAATCATCCCAAACATGAACGTATCTTGATTATTGTTGATTATGAGGTGATTTTGTTGTAAAATAATTACACTAGTAGAATATTGATAACATATACTATTGATTATTTTTATATATCATAGTTATAAATTAATTATAAGATGAATTGATGGATAGAAAAATATTACATAACCGGAATTAGTGGTTTTCCTCACAGTAAGATTGTTTTTAGTGATTGAATTTATGATAATAATTTTTTCATCATATCATTAATAGGATAACTAATTTTTCATACTAGAAACATATTTATATAATAAAAAAAATATCAATCCTTTAAAACAGTACAAATACCATCAAAATATGGCAATGATTAAATGAATAATAGAACTAAATAATCCCATGGTGGAGGTAGTCCATAAGTCAGCATGGTTGGTGATTTAATTCTCCATTTAAAAGTGGTCAGAAGTAATATAGTTAAAAACATAAGAATCTATATAATATAATTAATATGATAATTAAACATTATATTCCAAATTATTAAAATCTTTGAATGGGGGAAATGGAAAATAAAGATAATGTTACACCATGGAGGTAGTAGTCCGCTCAACATATGATTAACATTTTCATTTTTTATTAATGAAAATGGAAATATTGGTTTTTGATTGTATCATAATTATAATAACATAAAAGTATAACGATTATAATTTATTAATAAATATTAGATGGTACAAAATATAATCATAAAATAATGAAGGAATATAAATAAACATAAAAGGGAAAGATATGTTATGAACTTATACCTATCTTCTTGGATTATCTCTGTTGAGAAGGGAATTAAACCATTAAAGGATGTTATTCTGAGATGATAAAAACCTAAATTTTATTTTTAGTAGTATTTATCTAAGTATAGTATCATTTTTTACAGATTTTTTTGTTTAAGGGTAAGTGAGGGGATGAGTGCACATTTTAAAATTGAAATAGTGGCATTTTATGTCAATACCAATAACAATACAATAATCGGATGTCACACTCAATAAAAGTGCCTCAATAATTGATAAATTATATCTTTAGTATAATTAAGGAATATACATGACTCTCACATTAAAAATGAAATATATTGTATAAATGGTACACCCTTTACCTCTAATTTCACTCACATTTACCATTTTCGTTTTCACAATGTTAGCTATTTTCTAACTAGATAATATATCATCTAAAAATAAATATTAAGTTATATTTATTAAATAATGTTGATACACTAATTATAAATTTTAATTTCATCTTATCAAATAATGACGCCATACATGTGTAAAATTAATTTCAATAAGATCGCATGTAATAAAAAAAATCATGTTTTATAAATTCGGTTTTTTAGAAAAATTAATATTGATTTTGGTAAAATTATCAATTACATTCGTTGTCATGAATTTAAAATAATTATTATATTTAAAATTTTATTTATTTAAGAATAATATAAAACCAAAACATGATTAATTATGTCCTAATTTGTTAATAAAGACAAAAAAACAATTTCATTAAAAGCTACATAAATTTTATAAATTTCATGTATGTTATTATAAATTTAATATATTTTGTAAAAATATTTATTATAATTTATAATATATAATTTAGTTTTAATATTTTGTAAAAAAAATTTATCTATGGAATTAAATAATTTTATAGAAGTGATGACATTAATAAAATTGGTATTTGCACATGTAACCTAAAAATTATTTTTTTTGAAACATACAAAAAATTAATCTACATATAATATGAAAATTATAAATAAAAACATTATTTATATTTTTGAAATTCACATGATAAATTTTATAAATTTATTATTTTATTAACATATATAAAATATAGCTTAAAAAATTTTATAAGAAAATGAATTTTTTATATTATATATTATTATTCTTGTTTTATAAAAATTAATAATTAAAATAATTTCATTAAATTTTTCATTAAAAAATATAATATTCTAATAAATAATTAAAAATTTTGAAAAGTTAATTAATTTGTTGGATAACTTCACTACTTGAGTTGATTTTGGGAGTAAAGTGTCTTTTATTTATATATAAAAATGAGTCTTAACATACATATATATTACATAATATTTTTTGGAATATTTAATACATTTAAAAATATATACCCAAATACATTATTTGTTTATTACCTTTGGAAACATGAAAATGTTAATTATTTTACATGATTGAGATTCATTATCACCCACTAGTTTCTCCAATGCTATCAATCCTATTATAAATATCACATCTAATATATATCTTTATAACTTGGGGAAGGAAACATAGAAATATGTGAGTTAAGATGCTACATATGGGTAGAAAAGGGAGAAATATAAACATACACATGAGTATATGGGTTTAAGAATGTGATCATAACATTAGAAGATCATACCTTGTTTATCATTAACATAAATTATGGAATAATGGTTAGTAGTTCATATATCATGAATCATAATAATATCACGAGAATAAGCCATGAAGTCAAAACATATGAATAAGAAATAGAATTGTATCATACACTAAAATATGTAATATCATTCCCTAAAAGACAATATGCATCTCTACAACATATCATGTCAATTCATGGGGACTACACTAATAGGTGAGGACACACCACCATCCATAGTCATAGTAATTTTCTTATAAGGGTTTTCATTTCCCCATCATTTCATAGTAGACCAGGTTCTCTATCTTCTGATAGTGCATTAAGACCGACAACATGAATATAATAATTATCTCATGAGATATAAATATTTACCCAATTTATTATAGTGAGATATAGGTCCCATCCATGTTGTAATAAAATCATTCACACATGTTAATCAGGATAAAAAAATATGCATCATATCATGACACATAAAACGATATGTTCTTTATAAACATTCAATCATAACCCATTAAAAGAAATGGATGTCATAAACAGGAAATCTTATAATAAATATGTAAAAAAGATAGATTCATAATCATTTCATCATAGAATAACCCATGAAAATAAGTGGGTTTCTTATGCATAAAACCCATGGGAGTGGAAATGTTTTCATTAACATATAACAAAGGATAGAGAAATAGGTTTCATAAATATAATGACAACTAAACATAAACCATTAAGATAATTAATATGAATGGTACCTTTATATAAATTCCCATAAAATCATGAGTAACACAAATGGAAGTCATATTAAATGGAAACTAATTTTGAAATATCCTTTTATTATTTTATGGAGAAAAATATAATTTATTTTGTCAAAATTAATCATTGAAAACATAAATACTTTTGAAATACAATTTCATTTAAACCAACCAATAAAAAATAGAAATATGGTTAGAAATATTTTATAAATAATTTTCCTTAAAATATTTTAAAATAATAAAAAAACATTCCGAAATACATTTTCATTTAAAATACATTGAAAATATAGAATGTTAGCTTGAAAACATTCTCCATACATTTTCCTATGAAAATTTATAATTTAACATTGAAACGAATTTAAAATCTATTTTAATTGTAAATAATTTTAAAAAGTAAAAAATAAATAATTCAATGTCATTCAAATAATTTTTTTTAAATATCCTTCTGAAAACAAATAATAGATGTTTTAAAAGTCATCTAAAATAAATTTTAAGCATAAAAATTTATGAAAACCTTTATCACTAAAAATAACATTAAAAAAGTACATATTGAATATTATAAAAAAATTCCTAAAACATGTATTTGTAATTTAGTCAAATAAGATTCAATGGAATGAAATTCCTGAAAATGGGTAAATTCATAAGTTATAACAATTCCTTTTTCACCATAAAAAGTTTAGAAAAGTTCCTCGACTAAAAAATGAAAACAAGATTCAGACATTCTGAAAAACACTTCGTATATTATCTAATGTCACAAAGAGTGGGAAAATTGTACCATTACGTGGATATTTCTTAAATAATAATAGGTTAAGATAACTCATTAGATTTATTGATATATGTATCATAAGACTTAATCAATGGGTGAATAATCACAAAAAAATCGTGATAAACATTGACATTGTAGCTATAAACCGTAACCAATTTTGAAAATTTGAATCATAACCCAATGAAAATAATAACATTACATGAATATTGACATATTATTTAATGAATTTTATTCATTACTAAACTGGTATCTTTTGAAACATATACCCCATGAGAAAAATATAATATAATTTTGATTTTAATACACATAAATATAATATTACGAATAAAATAATATGTTCATTTTAATTAATCCACCACACAAAAGAAATGAGTGGTTAATAAGGCATGAATCTCACAAAAATAAAAAGTGAGATGACATTCCCTTACCTTACGTCTTTACTCTATTCGTACTCATACTAACCTCATGTTTAATAAATATAAATTTATTATACATATTTTACAGGAAAATATTCTTAGATATAATACAATATATGTTATTATAATTACTTCATATTACCCACTTATTAACAATTTCAAGTTAAGGTTCCGCTTTAGGAAATATGCATTTGTTTTTTGCATGTGTCTTAATTTTTTATATTTTTGATCCTAATACTTATATCATAATTTAGTTTATATGTATTTATAATAATATATTCAATATATAAATAGGAAATGGAATACACCCTTTACGGAGATTGTTTGTTTTACATATGCATGAATGATGTTTCCATTTTTCATTGTAATATTGAACCAAATTATGTAAATAATATATATATATATATATATTGTCACTAAATTATAATTATTATGTCATACATATTAAATAATTTCATTATACCTATCCTTAATACATTTCATGTTGTGTGTGAATGAATAACGTCGCTTTGAGGAGGTGGTAATACACACTTCCCCATATGAAATTATTATATTTAAACAAAATGTTTAACATAAAGGTTTGTGTTATATAATAATTAAATAATAATAATTAAATAATATATATCATATAGAAATAGAGTTTACATCATAATTTCCATTCATGAGAGCTGTTAAAATGAAAAATAACATCTTTTTGTGAGGTGGTAATTCACCCTACACAAGAATGGATATTTCGTTCCCCATTTGATGGAAGTGTGTGTACCTATATGTAGAAATATTATCATAAAAACAAATACGTATATTGATGATATTGAGGATATTATTTATGCTTGTTATTTTATTAATTAAGGTATTATTGAAACAAAATAAATGAAAGGATTTTGAAGAAGGAAACTATGAATGGAAAAAGACATACACACGGTAGGAACATAGATAAGAAAACTATGTAGAGTCCCCAAGAAACCATGCTAATGGGGTGATTTTCAGATAGTAGCTTCCACACAGTTTTCTCATGGTTTTAAAAATCGTGTGGGTAAACCATGCGGCCCAGAAAGGGTGGAAAAATTTACAAAATTTACACTACTGGATTTTGAACCCCAACTTGGGATTTTCCTCAATTCATCCCCTCCAAACCCTAGTGATGAACAATAAACTCCAAGAGCTCCCAAGGATCAATCTAACTCATTTCATAATTTCTGTAGAATCTTCAGTTACAGATCAAAGATCCTAGTAAGGCTAATCCCAATCTTTCTTCTCTTTTGTGTTTAGGGATTTAATATCTTCTATACCTCTATCTAAAACTCAAAAATCATTATTTCTTGGATAAATTTAGGATGAGGATTTAAAGGGTGGTTTAATCCAGATCAATGGCATCAATTGAGATTGTGTTCATCATCAGATTTTATGAAGGTTGTCTACAAGTTGTATTCCATGGTTTTTTATATATCAATGCATGTGTGTTGGGATTTTTATTATCTCTAGTTGTATTCCATGGTTTTTTAATTATGTTGTAATGATGGATTGTGAAATGGAAATGTGATAAATGGTAGTCATAAAAAGAATGCACTTTTATAACAGCTGGAACGTTAACGTCCCTTGTTTACATAATATTAATTTAATACTTTCATGCACTATCTATTAGATTGGATATTTTTTAGACACTGTTTTTTTGGCCTACAGTGTTTTTTACCCACATCATGATCGAGCCACCATTTGGTACCTGAGTAGATCTCTTGGTTGCAGGTCATGACAAGGTAAGAGGTCATACACAATGTTATTGAGTTGGTCTTGCGATGTACATGTAGAAGAAACTAGATTTAGTGTCAGGACCCATTTGGGGTTTTGGATGTTTTTCTATTTTTGGGTTTTCGTCATATTCACTACTAGTGTGGCATGGAATTGAAGTATTTTATTTGTGTTTTACCCCAATTGTGATACATTTTGATATGAATGTTTATTGGTTATTTATATCTTCTCCACTATTTATATTTTTTTCTGTTATGGCTCACTCTAGTGAATAGGGTATAGTATCCCCACGTTACTCATTAGAATCTCCCCACTAGTCAACAACCTATGGGGTATTGGGAGGCGCGCTTGAGGTCATGTAATGACATGGTACAGGGCACCAGTTTTGTGGATTCCGATTCAAGGATGTTACAAAGTGGTATTAGAAAAGATATTTTCTATTTCTTACTATATGGTGATGGTATAGAATAGATTAGGATGTGTCGGGCATTGGTAATGAGATCGTTCTTAGGAGTAGATAACCCATATATGGGGGAAGACCCATGTCCCCATTGGTGTGATTTGTTGTTCTTGATGTGTGTTGTTAAAGTTGAATGAAATTTCACCATTTAGTGATTCACATGTTGTGTGAATTGATTTAATTATGATATTTCACTCACTGTTGTAATGGAATGAGGTTGTTCATTCATGCATCATTTTAAGAACCTAAGCATATTAGTGAAAGGCATCATTTTAGGAAAACACACGGGATGGGCATGTGGGGAATAGAGAGTACAATCCATGATACATCCTTGATAAATATGAATAAAATGATGATAAATAATGGTAATTCAAGTGGTTGAATGAAAAAAAATGAAAATTAATAGTTAATTAATGTCATATATAAAGATATTTTATGATAGAGATAAAATTTTTCATTTTAATAAATTTTCATGGGAGATTTGGTGACTAAAATAAATATAATTCCATAATTATTGTGATATCATTAATGATATTTTCATAATTAAATCTTTAAGTGGTTTAAAATGACGATTGTAACAGTTTGCGAAAAGGTAAATTTTCCTATGAGGAAATGATCATGTTGTAAAATAATAAAGGTTTTGAAGATGTCATGATGAGAGACTTATTACTAAATAAATTGGTCAAACCATAATGACCATAACCGCAACAGGTATTGTAGATTGTAGTGTTATAAGTGTGATGATGACTATTGGGATATAGTATGAAGAAGGGGTTTTATAAGGTTGATAGCATGAGGTGATTTCCATATGTTTATAAATCCTTTTGGACATTCTTCGAAGAATCAATTGAATGATAAGTTTAAAATGGGAAAAATTGAGTTCAAAAGTGGGTATCCTTTTTGTTGTTGGTTGACTTATTCCATATGGGTTAGGGAAGTGAGAGTACCCTAGTCTATGATTTTTCATTTACAATGTGAGGCCTTGTTGGTTATGATATGTCTAAGGTGGTGTGTTTCGAGAACCCATAGAACGGTTGTGGATGTTGGGTTGTGAGGCATTGTTTGGTGATACAAGTGTCTAAACCCTAATGGTATGTGACAATATAGAGTGTATGTTAGACCATAAGGATGGTGCATGGGTCTTAGTGACCTTGAGAGTACAGACTGTGTAGGTTTCATTTGAAATCCCAGAGAGGATTATTTGCTTGTAGTGTCAATGAATGTGTATACCTTTGGTGTGGAACCTAGAGTAAATGGTTGTTGGTTCGCTGGTCACATTGTTCACCAGAATGGGGGTGAGAGTTCCATGCATTATCATTTCATTGTTTATGCCATGATATGTGTTTTTGGAGAGATGTCCAATTTATTTTTTTGGTTTGGACTCTATCCAAGGGAGTTGGTATCATTCAACCTTCAAGGCGACCAATGAGAGATGTCGAAAAGGTTCTCTAGTACCGTTGGCTGTATCTTTCACAAGTAGTTATTTTAGACATTGATAGTGGAATTCAAAGTGTTGTGTGGTATGGGTTTGTCCTAAAGAGATAAGTGGGAAGGATGATGGTTAGTGGTGCTACTTGAGTTGTGGTTATGTGATGATATTTTCAAAAAAACAATGGTGGCTAGAGTGAGGTTCGGACAGAGGTGAATGTACCTTGAAATATGAAGCATGGGAGATGCTTCCGAGGTGGTGTCAATGCATACTATGTACCCCAAGTTTTAGTGAATGGTATAGTTGTTCCTAGTTCCTTCGTAAGGGAACCCTAGTGTTTTTTATAATATGTAATGATTGTTTCGAAGGGTTTTATCGCATGAATTCTGGACTAACCTTTTGGATAATGATTAATCTTGGTCTCAAAGATGTTTTTTGAGCGGACGAGGCAAGGCTGAATGAAGTGAGGATATATTATTTCACTTGATGGTGACACCCGATGTGAGGGTGGTCACCTGGAAGAACTTTTTGTGTTATTGGTTTGGTTGTTCATTGATATTTAGTGGCTGCCTCATGGCTAATGCGGCTGACTAACAAAGAGGCATGGTTAGGTAAGTAAAAAAGTGATGGGATATATGAAATTTAAGGTTGTTTTTTGAGAGACATATGGTTTTATATGTGTATTAGACCATTTTTATTGGTTGTTATATAGTAGGGATGCAACAGAAGAAGTCGAGAATTGTGGTGAAAGTAGTGCCACATGAAACATTGGTTCATGGCTGCATGGGGGTTTACCCATGGAGTGATGGTTAAATTTGGTTGGAAATCTCACATGAGTGGTTGTGGTTATGTTTTGGTGAGATATGTTCTGCAGGGAGGCATGAAATCCTTGGAAATTCATGGTGTCCCATATTTTGACAAAAGAAATTGATATGTTTGTGGTGGGGTTCTTTGAAAACTTCATAGTATACATCATCTAGTGACGAGCCTGACCAACATCTTAAAATAATCCCATGTATGTGGGGAAGCACTATCTCATTCCAATATACTTGAAGCTATTGATCAGATTAGGGACACCATGTAGTTTATGCTCATGGAATCTTTCTATGTTGAGCATTATGATGAAATGTATACACTCAATGGTTTGGGTGAGGTCCTCAGGATTGACCAAATGTCGATAAATGCCATGGGTTTCATTTACAGAATCTAAGATTGGGCACTGGGTGGCATTCATTTTCTTGTTTGGGAAAAAATACAGATGGACATATCTATGTTTTGGGTTTTGACTTGTGATCGATTGTAAGCCATGATGGTTGGAACCCCTCTTAGAGAGAAATGGTAACGACACTCTTAAGGTGGAGAGTGATTAGATTGTTCTTGGTGTGGAGAAGAGAATATGGATTTGATGTAATGGGATTTTGATTCCAATGGGGAACCTGTGTGGTCCATGTTAGGTTCTTCCTATAAGAAATGTGGGAATTGGATTTGATTACTGAAGAGCCAAGTGTTATCTTCACGCTCTGGGTGGTTCCATGTGAATCTTGTGATATCTGTGCTGAATTCATAGCATCGTGTGGTTGGATATGACAACGTGTTGTGGAAAGAGAGTTCGGTTTTTATAACTCAAACGAATATTGGGGTTATACTCGGGTAGTTTATCCTTTGGTGGTTTTAGAACATCTAGAAGTTGATGGATCCTTGGTAATGTGATGTGGTGTAATGCCAATGGTGAAGCCAATGACGGACTAGAGGGTGATAGCACTACCATGATGGAATTCTACCAGAAATCAGGGACTTACCTTAGTGATTGTGTGGGATGATAATGATAGGATTCATGTCAGTAAGCACCGTGGAATGTGATAAGGGGGATTCATACCATCAGTTGACAGTAGGTTTTCTCGGACAAGACAGTCGGGTGTGGTCTGACATGAGATGGTAAAATTGAATGGGTGTGGTAAGAGTGCCCCACCTCTGGGTTGATGTGGTGACAGAAATTGCCTTTACAAAATAATTTCTTACATAAGGGAGGTTTTTTTGATCTTATTCCTTGAAGTGATAGTGTATGAATGTCCTCCCATATGGTTTTGACAGTGATGCTAGATTCCAATATAGGGTAATGTCCCTATGGAGGCTTCAACGCGGTGATTTGGAACATGATTGGTGATGGGAATGATGAGTTGAGTTCATGTGGTCCTTCGTCGATGAGGGAGGTTCCATGTAATTGAAAATGGTGGAGAGAACCATACTAGATAAATGGTTGGATGATGACATGATTAGAGTTTCAGGATAGATGGACTCGAGTGGTCACAGTTCACGTGAGTTAGCCCTAATTGAGAGCCTATGCAAGAGTCAGGTTGGTCGAGTACCCGTGTTTTTTTGTGGCGTTTAGATGTATAGTTATAGATTGAATCTTCAAGAAACGTTGTTGGAAGGATCATGTGTTTATTTTGGTGATATTGGGATTGGTCACCAATAGAGTTTGGAAAATAGGGGAAAATGATTTCAAGTGATTTAAAGCCATTAGGTGTGCAAGAGATCAGAAAAATAGGGTGCTGATTGGTTTTCACCATTATGATATAATGTTGTGTTTTATGTTTCCATGTGTTGTGAGTATAGAACATTTTTTTTATGTTTTCTATCCAAATTTATAGTGGTTTCATATAGTTGGAGGTGATACATCCTTGAAGAGTTTCTGAGTTCATGGTGTGGGTAGTGGTGAGGAAGAGTTGAATGGAAAGTCTATGACCATGATCCGTGTTTGGTGGCCTTGTGATGTGAAACTGGAAACATGGAATTTTGGAATGGATAGGCCATCCCTATGGCATCATCTCATATCATGGAAGTTACTTACTCATGGAAGAGTGGCTTAGGGATGATCTATTATAAGGTGGAGAGGTTGTAATATACCATTTTTTATTGATGTTTGTTTTTGTTTATGTCTTGGATTGGCATAATAATTTTGGATAGATATGGCTTTTACCATGTTTATGTGGAGGATCAGGGGTGTCCCGGTGGTTCTGGACACATAATATGATGGAAACGGAGTTCCTGTGCATGTCGCACAGTTTGTGCAGGATTAGTGGAAACCGTCTGGAGTATCTGAGGGAACCATACAACAATTTACAGAGCCTTATGAATGGTTGGAACATGGTTTAGAAAACCATGTGGAATCCATAGGAATCCGTGTGAAGGGGGGTGATTTTAGTGCAGTATCATCTGGACGGGTTGAAAACCATTTGTAAAACTCTGAGGGTAAACCGTACGACCCGGAAAAGTTGGATAAATTAAAAAATTTCCGCTTCGGAATTTTAAACCCCAACTCTGTATTTTCCTCTATTCTTCCCCTCTCAACCCTAGTGATAAACTACAACCTCGAAGAGATCCCAAGGATCAATATCCCTCATTTTTTGGTCATTTGGAGTTCTGTCAATTGTGGAATGATGATCTGGGAAATGCTAATCCTATACATTATTCTATTTTTGGTTTAGGTATTACATTCCTTCATTCTCTCTATCCAATGATCTAAAACCATTGCTATATCAAATAAAATTACATTGAGGATTCAAAGGTTGGTTGAATATGTATCTATGGATTTGATTGGGAGTGCATTTAACCTTAGATTTTAGGTAGGGGGTCTTCAAGTTATATCCCATAGACTTGTTTTATATTTTTGCATTTGTATTCTAATTTTTCATATATCTTGATTTTAATTGGATAACTTGAGTAGGACTGGGTAAATTCAGTGTCTAAATGATTCTATGATACTCTCGTGGTCCCACTAGGATGCATAGGTGGTTAATTGACCATTTTAGGGACACCCATGGGTTGCGTTGGAATTTCCGATCCTAGAGAGTGGAAATGGTTAAGTGAATGATGATAAATATGTCTGTGGTGATTAGAGAACAAAGTGTTGATGGAATGACATGAAAATGGGATATTTAGTTGAAAGAGATTATTCCAATTTTTACTGAATTTTGGTTTGAAGTACCTAATGGTATCAGTGCATATTGAATGGTGAACATGTAATTGGGTAATGGAATGGGAAATGGGAAGAATGTTAATGAGATTTAACAAGGGAATTGATGAATTTGTGGATTGGGATAATACATTAGAATTAGGTGGTATACCTAAATGACTGAATGCAACAAATTGGTTGTGTTATGGGATATGAGAATTGTATTGAAATTCATATGTGGGCAAATTATTATTAAATTATAAATGGGCTTAATGTGTAAATGTGTGGTCAATGACGAATTCATATAAGGAATAAGGGTTGTTGAATAAACCTAATGGATGAGGTAAAAGAATGGGAATTTTTCTAGATGACTCTGAGTTGTAATTGGTAAATGTGTTAATGGGTTATGATAACATTGTAATTCCCATGTTTTTATCATGTATTGAAAATTATAATGGCATCGAATATGCTTGGTTTTTTTATGGTATGATTGTGGTGGCATGATAAATAAGCATGTGCACATGGCTTGGTAGAGTTGGGTATTGAATTGAGGTTCTACCCCCATGGGTCGAGTTAGATTGAAGCTCTAAAATCCACCATAAAATGCATGGGACAAAGATGTGGACAGAGCCCTATTTCCCAAATGGTTTCATTCCACCCGGAGTGAGTCTTTGAGGTGATGATAATGTGTTGATGTGATATGTGGATCCTTAGTTATATAGGGACTTTATTTATTTCCTCTATGCATATTGATTTATTGCCTTAGACCCATGTATAGATAATGTATATGCCTAACCCAAATAGAATGTATTAAAAATGGATTTAGTAGTAAAGACGGTTTAAGAAATGGAACAGGGATAAATGATACTCATTAATTAAACTCACATTGTTAACAAGTATCACATAATCCCCCCTTTATTACTTACCATTTATTTTACAAATTAATTAATTTTCTATTATACTCAATATTTTTTAGACATAGTTGGTGGTGGACTACTAAGTTTTCTACTCCCACCCTGCTCGAGCCATCATTGAGTTCCCGAGCAGATCACTCAGTTTAAAGTCTGGAAAATGGTATAGGCCCTGCACTAAGATGTTGAGTTGGTATTGGGACATACATGGAGAATGCTCAAGACATAAAATTTGGGACATGTTTGTGGATTTGATTGTTTGTCTTATTTTTGGGTTTAATTCAATTGTAATACTAGTGTGTCCTAGCATTGTCGTACTTTATTTATGTTGTACCCCAGTTGGGAAACATTTGGTTATGCATGTTTATTGTTTTTTAATATTGTATCTTTTATTTATATTTTGTTCTGTTGTGGCTCAATCTGGTGAAAAGGGTATAGTCTCCCCACCTTCCTTATTTGACCCTCACCACTAGTCGAGAATGTATAACGTATGGGGTGGTTAGCTTGAGGTCATGTGACTACCCAACACTGAGAATTGGTTTAATGGATTCTAGGTCATAGACATTACATCGATTTTTAATGTTAATTGGTAATATCAGGGTCAAAATTATGAGGTTTGAGAGGTGTAAAGTAGGGGTAGAGTTGGTGGTCTTTTATAGGGGAAGGGTACACAGTGGGAATTTTTAAAACAAGTTAGTTGATCCAATGTTTATACATATAAAAAGTCATAAAACCACCAAAATTTATAATGGAATTTTTATTGACATAATATTACCATCCAATGGGTTTTGGAAAAAAGGATAGGTCATTTGGGCCCATAATATTACTGTTTATTCCTTTTTTAAAGCATAATTTCACCTTAATCGTTGAACTTAATCTTTATCTCTTTGACTAAAAAAATAAAAATATTATGTTGATCCTATTATACAAATAATATTATACTCATTAAAACTATTTATATGTTTTTTATAAATTTATTCAAAAGATGCAGAAAGATTATGTTTAATGAAAATCAAAAAAACGTGGTGCGAATGTTGGTTTTTAATGTGAGAATATTCAAAAGTTCATTAAATTTTACATGTACATTCAACATAAAAAATGAATCAAACAACCTAATATAGATTAATATAATTTTAATTGATCTATTTTTAATTTTAAACAAGCTTAAAATATAATTTTTTTATATAAATAAATTACCTGAAAAAGAAATTTGGAATTTGAATTCAGTATTTTTTTACTATTCATCCAAAATAGAGTTTCATAGAAAATTTCCAATTATTCACCCTAAGATAATTTTGAAATTATAAATTCAAAAATTATGTTTATTTTATCATGAAAAATTTCTAATAGTTTTTTATGTTAATTTTATTATTGTTCCCCAAAAGACATTAAAAGCAGTTCCTTTGAGAAAATAGTATTTCAAAACATAAAAATACATTACTAAAAATTATTTATTTTATCATCATAATGTTTTATTTATATAAAAAATTTATAAATAGTATTTAAAAATTTGTCTTTACTATTTATATTTTATTGGATATTTTATAATTATCTCTTTGAATTGATTCAAAAAAATATTGTTTAATAGAAACTTAGTGTTGTGTGTAACGCAAGCCATCTCGATGTAGCATATAGTGAAAACTTATCTTAGGGTCCCATATTATTAAATATTAACATGGTGTATCATAGAAATCATGAATAACTTGGTTATTTTATATAACAGAGGTTATATTTAGGGTTGGGTAAAATGAAAAATATCTAAAGGATTAAAATCATTCAAAATATTATTTCAAAATAATCTCGGGGTGTTACATTCTAACCCATTAAAATTAATTTCATCCTCAATATTATTACAGTTTATCAATGGTTTAATAATTTTATCTTCCATTAAAAAAAAACTCACATAATAAAAATTAACGCAAAAAAATCACTTAAAGGGGAATGTTGAAACCATTACGGTTACTCAGAGAAACTCATAGATGGGTCTCTATGTATATTAACAAAGGTTGGTAGTGAACAGATGGACTTAGGGAAAAGAATAAATATTCTTTGGGAGTAATTGAGGTCATCAATACAAAACTAGTGAATGATCAAATAAAAATTGGTCTCCCCAGTTTCATAAAATTTTTCTCATTTAATGTGCCATCTGTTAAAAAAGAATTATTGTATTGGGACAACATTTTTTTCATTTTCTTAACATTGAGTAATAATTTCACTAGCAAAAAATGTAATAAAATATAAAAAATTGATATTTTTCTATAAAAACATTTAATTATTTGGCTATTATTTTATCAATTTCAACCTCAACCATTACATGAACAAGTAGATATCAAGAAATTTTCTTCGATGTCTCATGAATGAAAATTAGCTTTTAACTGATCATAAAGCCCATAAAAGAATGAAATGTCTAACTATTTTTATAAAACTATTCCTAAAAATCAATATTCTAAATACATTAATCTGTAAACATAAAAAGTACCACTATTGATTCATTATAAATATTTATGCATCAAATTATTTAATTAAAAAAAATTAACCATTAACCCGGACATCAAGTAGTGTAGTGGTAGGGATGAAACCCTTATCATCCACCAGTCATGGGTTCTAGACTCACAGCTATTCCGTATTTGATTATTTATCATGAAACATAAAGATTGTCTTTTTCTAATACCACATTGATATAATTTCCAAAGTAATATGATTTATATCCTTCAAATAAGGTAGATCACTAAATAGCCTTTTAATTTAGGATTTCAATAAAACCTAAATACAAAAATACTTCATCTAAAGTTTAACGAAAACATTTCATAAATGGTTAACCTTGTAATTCTTCTAAAAGATAAAAATATAAATATTTAAATATAATTTCAGGAAATCAGCTTAACATAAATCCACATATATATCACAATGTATCACGTGGTTTTCATATTCCAAACATGTGAATATACTCATCATATATTCTCTTGAAACATTGTAATAACGTGAATTTTGATAAACAGTTTAGGAAAACATTCTTGATTACATATTCTAATGATTAATTGATATATTACTAAAATATAACAAGTTTTAAACTACATCCATCCAAACATAAACTACATGTTCAAAAAACCCATTATTAGTTCTGAGTTCATTAATACCATCCAATTCAATTATTCATACCCAACATATCTTAATCCAAACATCAATATCTTTACAACCTGAATATATTGAGAGTTTTCTTCGATTAGTCAATATATCACCTTGTCATGAAATCAATTCTCCATTCTATTGGAAACAATCAAAAAAATCATGTAAATCCTACAAAAAAACATTAACTACAACCTCCTTGTATATTTCACTATTTATATAACAGAATTAATGAATCTAAATACCTAAAAACTTTCATTATTCAAATTTATCAATAATAAATAAGAAGGAAACATCATCCTATTAATTAATACCTCTTTCCGTTCACATTTCATTTGTAGTCCCATCATCAAAAACAATATAACCATTACTCATACCACCATGATGAATCCCTTTGGGATCATTCCACATAAGACATAAATTTTCATAATGACCACTCATTCCACACTAAAATACATTAACATTGGATGTTGTCTTTGAGAGGCGAATATTACCTTCTATGTCAATAATTAAATCCTTTATCTTTACTTTTTAATTAATTTATTTTTTCCCTTAATTTATACATCTAAATAATCTTATTGATCCTCTAATACATTCACTTTGGTGATTGTTTCACCATTATTAACATAAGGGGAACCACATCTTCATTCTCTTTGGTTTCCATTACCAGAAATCACAATGTACTCCTTCATTCTCTTCCTCAGTGAGATAGAGGGTTTTTTTGTATACATTTTTTAAATAAAGTTCTTTGAAAACTTACTAGGCTTGATCACAACATCATAAACATCAGTGAACATTCAATTTCACTACTCATTAGAAAATTATCCATTACAATCAATGTCAAACCAGTTCCTCTCCATCCCCTCCATCTACTAAAATCAATAACATTGAGTAAGAAATAACTATCACATTGATGAACCACATAATCCTGAAAAATCAGTTATGGTATGTATAAATTATAACTACTTCTATAATTAATGACACCGTAGGTGTCTACTATGTTATTCATTGCCAACGTATTATTTAAAAATTAATGATGTTTTTTGAAGACTTTGTGAAATCCCTAAGAATATCCCACGGGAGTGTAAAACGAGGTGGAGAGTAATTCAAGATGTGTTTCTAGAACATATCTAGGCATTTCATAGGGACTACACCTATTGGGTGGGATACAACACTATCCCAAGACACATTCCGTTTCTTATAAGTGATTGGGTTTCCCCATCTTCCCATAGTGGATTAGGTTTCCCCATCATCCCATAGTGGATCAGTTTTCCCCATTTTTCCAAGGGGGTCAAGTTTCCACTTAATCCATCTTTATGGTGACTATACTATTTGGGAGGAATACCCTACCGACATGAGTCATAGTCCTTGCCATGTAAGGGATCATGTATCCCCACCTTCTCATAGTGGATTAATCCCATCGACATAAGTCCCATTTTTATCTCATGGGACATAAATGATTACCCAATGTATTAGAGGTATATATAGGTCCCACCCATCACTTAATTAAATCATTCATACATGTACCACTAGATATTAAAACATTCATCATGTCATGACACATTAAAAGATATGTTTTTTGTAAATAACCAATAATATCCCACTAATTGAAATGGGGTTCGTAAAAATACAATCTTATTATATCCTATTCAAAAAGACATGTTTCATAGTAAATTCATTATAGTATAACCTGTGAAAATGATCACGTTTTATAATTATAAAACTCGTGGGAGTGGAGCACGTTTCATAATCATATAATCATTGAAAGGGAAATATGTTTTATAAAAATCATGATATGAAATAATAAACTTTTAAGATAAATAATATTAATGTTACATCAGTATAATTTCCTAGAGATGCAATGGTAACACCAATGTATTCCATCTTAGTTGGAAAATAATTTCTAAATGTACTTTTAAAAAACTATTCATAGTGCTAATTTCACTTCTTCATAAAAAATGATATAAAAGAGAAAACATTTTTGAAAACAAAAAAAAAAGCCTGGAAATCCTTTTCAAATCATTTTCACTTGAATATTCATAAAAGAATATTGAAAACATCTTGTTTTATTTTTTTTTAAATAATCTTATAACATAGAAAAAGTCATGGAATCATTTTGAAAATGGATTGCATTGAAAACTTATAAAAAATAATGAAAACATATTCAGAGGAATTTTATTTGAAAATAAGTTTAAAATTTACAAAAAAAATTCATTATAATCATTGAAATCCATCTCAATGAAAAAAATTGTTTCAAAACATAAAAAGAATGTTTTAAAAATCATTTAAAACACATTTAATTTTTTGTTAAACCATTATCATTGAAAACCACATTAAAATAAAATCCTATAGTGTTTGGATTTTTTTTTTAAAAATAACTATTTAATCCTTTAAAATAAGATTCATGGGAAGTATGGTCATGATGGAAGGTAAATCCATACATTATGTACATTACTTTTTTCACATTAAAAGGTTTAGAAAAGTTCTTTGGCCAAAAAATGACAATAAGATTAATTTTAAAAAAATATTAAATGTTAAAACATGGGTCCAAATATATTTCAAATTCATTTTTATAATATTTTCAGAGACCGTTAAGAAAACATGGTTCTGAAGGAACACAACTTTTAGGTTGAAGAGAGTGGTAAAGTCGAACTTTCTTAAAACACATTCTTTATCATATTATGTGATGACCCAGACTCTCTTGGTCCTTCCCTTTTCCAAAATCCAGGTCCTAAAGGAGTGGATTCTCGGTGAGACCGATCGGCGCGACCGATCGGTGAGACTGATCAGTGAGACTGATTGGTGAGACGGATCGGTGAGACCGATCGGTGAGACGGACAGTGATATGTATCGGTGAGACGGATCAGTGAGACCGATCGGTGAGACCGATCGGGGAGACCGATCGGCGTCACCCGACCTTGTCGAGTTGTTTCCAGTAGCGCTCCTTTTGCGCAAATAGGTTTTTAAACCCTATTATGACTCCTTTGAAGCGTTTTTTAAAGACCCGTAACACACATAAGAGTTTTAATTAAATACTTAATCAATTAATGAGTCAGCTTAAACCACCCGACCCCTTTTTGTGACGAGTGGAGCCGCGTGGTCAACCCACGACCCCCGTGCCTTACACGGTTTCTCATTTTCACCTCAACCGACCTCAACTCTTATAAACTAAGGGTTAGCCGTGGTTTCTCTTTCCTCGATCGTGGCTTTTCACAAACAGCTTCTGGTGCATTGGGCGCATTGTTATCCGTAATGTTTCGCGCCCGGCCTAGACGTCGATCACCTATCAACAAGTAGAAAATTTCTCCTTTGCCTCTCTCTTTTGTGTATCATGCAGGGTGGGCGTGATTTTGATTCTGTAGGATTGGATAAACCAGACCTAATTAAAGATAATGAACGAATTCTATAGTGAAATGGGGGGCTGTGATCGTTGATGTTGTCTTATATTTTGATTCTGTTTCTTCTATGACCATCTTGTTGAGTTGTACTGGCTTATGCCTCCTGAAAATCAAGGCCGTTGGTGGTCCTTGTTGGTGCACTAATAAACCCTTGCCGATGTTTTAAATGGCTTATTGTGGTTGTAAACTCGTGCTGTGAAAATTAATTGGTTAATCACATATATCCGGCTGAATAAATTGAAAGCACTGGGATCGATCCTTTCGGTGCTAACCCCGGTTGAAATAGAATTGAAATCATGGAACGTGTAAAATCTTATAAATCTGAAAATACAGGTTTGTCCTTGCTTAGTGCTGGTGGTAGTGTTTTTGTGGTTTTCTCTTACAAGTCGATTGCTGGAGATGTGGGAGGGGATAGGATCCCCTATTCTTTTATGCTTTCGGTGGTTATGAAATTGGGGATGGGATCCCCTTTTGGTGTGGCTTCGGTGTTTATGAGTTTTTAAGACCCGGCAGTTACTTGTTTATATCACGAATTGGGGTGGAATCCTCTGTTGTTGAGAACTGGGCGTGGATGTTTTGGTTGATGTCTGACTGTTTACTTTCCTGGACTTATGCCTATGCCTAGTAGTTTCCCAATAGTGGTTAAACTTAAACATTATCACTTAAATTGAAACACGAATGGGAAAAAAGGGTTTTGTTGGTGAAAGTCATGACATGGGACTTGGATGTAGTCGTTTCATGCTCTGTAGGCTGGTTAGAAAATTCTAGACTTTGGGTTAGTGCATGTTACCTATATCTATACTTGTAGTTTTGTGTTTCTTATTCACGGCCCACCCAAGTTTAGCACTTAGTTCCGAACACCCCCATCTCATGTGGGACAATGTTTTTCCCAACACTATTCTTAGTGGCTGGTTATAAGCTCCATTTATGCTCCCTTTTTCGGATAGCCCAAGTATCTTCGGGTATGATGTGATGGCCTGAGGTCCATTATTAGCCCAAGAACCTTCGGGCGGGGTGGTGTGGTGGTTGGACAGGTGTGTGCGGTAGGTGGTTTCTCAAGTGTCTTCGGGATGAGTCCCAGGTGGCTTCGGGTGTGGCCATGGATTTTTCTAGCCCAGGTGTCTTTGGGCGGGGTGGTGGTTGTTCTGGCCTAGGTGTTTGCAGGCGTGGTTACATGTGACAGTTGTGGCCCAGGTGTGTGCGTTCCGGATTCAGCAGTGGGACTATGTGCGATTGAGGCCCAGGTGTGTGTGGGCAGGATTTCGGCAGTGGGACTGCGTGTGGTTGTGGCCCAGTGTGTGCGGTCGGGTGTGGTAGTGGGACTGCGGTGAGAATGGAGGGATTGGTCCGATGCGTAGGATGTCTGAATAACCTGTGGGAAAGTGGCGCGGGGTACCAAAACATCGATGTTCTTTGATTATATATATTTCCTGACTTCTGTTATTTGGGGAGTGTGCCTTGGTGAGGCCTGGGGTGGATAGTTTACCTTGATAGGTGTTTGGTTTACTCTTTTCACACAGGACTTTAGTATGTTCCCCCACTTGTGCACGAGAGTCTTTAGTTTTACCTACTAAGAGTACTTGTGTGCTCACCCTACGTATATAAAACTGCTTTCAAGTTTCCAGGAGGACTTCGGGGATCACGCAGGACCTTACTAACTCGGACCTTTGGAGCAGTTACAGTTGTTGTTTTTTTCTTTTCCTCTTTGGTACTTACCTTTGTAGTCACCTTTTGTACCTTGTGGCTTTACATTTGGAACATGCTTTTGGTAATGGTTTATTTTTTTCCTTACTTTTCTTTTACCTGGGTGTTGTTGAGTTTCATCATCTCATCTCTCGATCTTATAAAACAAAAAGGGGGAATTCCTTCCGTTTGTGAGACATTTCTTTACCCTTGGTGCTAGTCGCCACTTCGGGACCTATTGAAGGTGGGTCTCGGGGGTCATTTTTTTTAAAGGGAAAAAGCCCAGGATTATTATTAAAAAGAAATTCCAAAAGAGGTACAAAAAAGGAATGAAAACAGATAAACTTATCACCCATTTTCAGGGATGCCAAGCTTTTTCCTCAGCTTGCCCCCAATGATGCGTTCTTTATTTCGCATCTCGTTCCAAAGGTTGATGTTATTACATCCTCTTCCTCTTCCTCTTCCTCCACGATAGGTTTCCTCAATCTCCATGGCTTACTGTAGGAGCGATTCTACATCTTCATCAGAGCTGTCCACTTGAGTTTCTTCCATCCTCATCATTTGGTCTTTCCTTTCTCTCTTTTTTTGGCTTCGAGTTCTAGCATGTTGCCATTCGTCATCAGAGCCTTTCTTTTTCTGATCTTCTTTTCCTAAGGTTTCCTGCACACAAGAATCATTCTTCAAAGTAGGGGTATCTGAATCCTTACTCACCTTTACATCAGGATGTTTCATCAATAAATCTGGTGTTCCAGTCATGTCAGATGACTCTAGATGAGTAGACACAGTAATACTATCAGTCATTCCAGTTTCCCTATGGAGTTCAGGAACATCAGGACATATTTTTGTGAGGACATTCATAACAGGGGGAGCCATCAAAGCAACACTATTCTGGACTGAACAGTCCAAAACCATCAAGACAGGAGATTGTTCTATTCTTTCAGCAGGATCATGATAAACAACAGATGAAACAGTTGTAGAATCAACATAAGTGCCATCAACAGATTTAGTAAAAGAAGGACCAAGCAGTGAAGACACCTGGATTCTGTCAGCCAAAGATGGTTGTTCTAGAAAACTTAAATCAGAGTCAACCCCAGAAACCGAAGCAGGAACATAAACAGTTTTATGCATTTTATCACAGTTGGTGTTTTGTGCCTGATCCACATCACCAGTACAATAAGGCTGCAATTCTGGGAGATCAGAAGGACCTTCTTCTACAATGGCCGCCCATGATTTTTTGGTAAGTGGCAATGTGGAACAGCTTTGGACAGTCAATCTAGAAGATTTCTTGGGTAAAGAAATCTTTTTCTGATCAAGTGGCATGTCTTTCATATTGGGGCATGAGTTAATATCGTGCCCCTTCACAGAACAATTTGAGCAATAAAGATTCTTCCTACAATTAGAGGAGTCATGTCCTAATACTCTGCAATCGAAACAGTATTTGGGAAGGCTTTTATACTCAATCCTCAAGTTAATTTCCTCCTCATCATTAGATAAAAATATTTTATCAATTAAGTTAGATGAAAGATCTACCTCAACTAAAAATCTGGAAAAATGCCCATATCTGGCCAATTCAGTTTCTTTATCCATTCTAATGGGTACTTCTATAGCTTGAGAAATGTCATATAGGATCCTGGGATGCCAAAGAAGCCATTTTAAACCAAAGATTTTGATCCAAACTTGTGAAACCGATCTACCCATCCCCAAAGGATTAAAAGATCTATCCCACTCATGTATATACAATGCCCCAGGCTTGAAAGAAATGGAGCAAAACCCCCAGGCCCTCAATTTAAGCTCCTCAAAAGGAAACAACAAATGATAAAATCCCTTACCCAAAGAGACGCAGTTCCAGGCATCAAAGCCCCAGATATTAGTTAATCGAGATTTAAGATAATCTAACCTCCAGGGCTGCGAGCCCTTTGGAAAAATCAGCCTAGCAATGATGGAATGATCCCCTAACTTCAATCTCTCAGCAACCGCATCGCCATCAGCTTTTACATGTGCTATCGAACCCTTATTCCTAATCCCTGCATGCGTATCCTTGAAATTAGAAAAGGAAGAGTTATTCTGACCAAACTCAACTGTATCTCGCATGCGGGGCTCTTTCCCTGGTGGTTTAGCCACTTCCACAAAGGAGAGTCCATTTTAAGTCCCCTCAGGCGCTAGCTTCTTTTGCGGAGGATTGGAATCCTTAGGGTTATTGACGACCAGCTCGTTCACGGATCCGGTCTCCCAAACTGGATCGAAGCTTTCCATAACTGAAGAAGCCAAGAATCACAAACAAATCACGACCTAGTGTTAGGTATCAGTTGAGATTGCCGAGAGTGTGTGTCGAGAGCTCTCCCCCCAAAAATTTGGACCATTTCACGATTTGTCCTCTCCTAGTGGGAATTGACTCGAGGGGTCATTATCTCTCCTTCAACTTAAAGAAGGAAGGGCCTAGAAACTTGCTGACCCTTCCCTCTTTTTGGGGAAGGTGGTTCGTGAAATAATGGTATCAGAGGGATGGTTGAGAGATAGGATGGAGTCTGGAGTTAGGCACAGTGAGGATTGAATGGGATGGTAAGGAAAACGTTTTGGGTGACCTTGGCGCGTGAATTAGGCCAGGGAAGACCGGCTAGGACACGAGATTTTAGGCCCCCCCGTGATCCGATGCAAGGACTCTGGACCTACCGAACGGCCAAGTGAGACCACACTGATTACAGGGTAGAGACCCTAGGAAAGGTACATGCATCATAATGACTTGTGTTCGTGAATTTCTGGGATGTCTTGGGAATTAAGAATAAATTAAATTTTAAGAAGTTTTGAAGACGATATCCTTCACTACTTGGGCTTAGGAATTCTTTGTTTACCTTGCAGCTATGGCACCTGGAAGGCGACCACGTGTGGTACAGGCGATCGAGGCCCCAGAGATTACTTTGGCTGATCGGCAGAGAGCAGATCGAGAGGAAGAGGATAACCAGTGGCAGAAGACTCTTCGACCCTTCTAGCGACAGGCCCTCGATAAGTAATAGGGCAGCACCTCTGATATGAAGACGGAAGGGTGGCTAGAGGAGCTATTTATAGCCTTCGGCCTGATTCAGGCCCCGACTGAGTACTGGGTTCTTATGGCCATTAGCCAGATGCGGGGAGCAGCACGTCAATGGTGGATGATTTACCTAGGGGAGAGGAGAGAGTCTGAGGTGGCTTGGGCGGATTTCAAGAGGGAGTTCCGGGCGGAATTCCTCTCCTCGACAATGTAGGCAGAAAAGAGGTAGGAACTACTCTCCCTCCAGAAAGGGAGTATGTCCGTGAGGGAGCTAGGGATCATGTTCAAGGACCCCCTTTGTTTTTCTCCGGACCTCTTTCCCGACGAGGAGTCTCAGGCAAGACGTTTGGAGGAGGCGCTCCGACCCTCCCTCTAGTATGCTGTTACCCCCTTTACCCTTCTGACATACTTGGAGGTCCAGAAGAAGGCCGAAGTGGTGGAGAGGATGAATGCTCTAGGAGTAGTGTCACGGGAGGGGATCCAAATGGGACCATCGAAGGGGAAGGTACTCAGCACCAGGCCTCCAGCGTCAAGACCCTCTATGTTCCGACCCGTAGGGAGCAGGCCGCAGTAGTTTCAGTTTCGATCCCCCGACCCTCACCCTTTTCCTTTGGGCCCGGGACCATGGTGCTCCATCTGTGGGAGCCATGGGAATCTCCGGAGTCAGTGCCCCGACCGGGTGCATTACAGTAGTGTCAGTCATCCCCAGCACCCGCCCCAGCAGCAGCTTCCAACTAGACCTTTCCAGCAGCAGCAGCAGGGACAGTGAGCTCCCGCTCCTCCGAGGGCAGACGTAGGAGGAGGAGGCCGACCTCAGGGCACTACACAGGGACCTCGACCAGAGCATGGTCGGGGAGGTGGCCGACAACCGAGGGGCATGGGAGCTGGGCGTGGACAGTTACACGCCATGGAGGCAGTAGTTCCAGCAGGGCCAGAGGTTGATTGAGGTACGATTAGTATGTTTAGCACTCTTGCTTATTCTTTGTTCAATACCGGAGCTTCATACTCCTTTTTTGCACCCAGTCTAGCCTGTGCCATGGGTCTAGGTGCCGAGAGACTTCCAGTTCCCCTGGTGTTGAGCACACTAGTCGGAGATCAGACCGACTTGTTGTTTGTTTGTCGGGGATGTAGACTGATGTTAGGGCCACATCAGTCGGTTAGTGATCTCCTTCTGCTACAGATTCAGCCATATGATGTCATCCTAGGCATCGACTGGCTATTCTCTATGTGTGCCGTCATAGACTATTTTCGAAGAAGGGTGGTGTTCTCAGACTTGGACAGCCGGCGTGTTACCTTCACCGGCGAGCGGAGCAGTCCGAAGGGAAACAGGAGAGAAGAACCTCTCCTCTCCTTGTTGACCGAGCTGATAGTGGAATCAGTAGATGCTGAAATGGTGGAAGTGCTAGAGATCGTCTGTGAGTTTATGGACATCTTTCCTGAGGAGGTGACGACTCTACCCCCTCGACGTGATATCGAGTTCGGGATAGACCTTCAACCCGACGCTCGTCCAATCTCGATGGCTCCTTAACGGATGGCACCTTCGGAGCTACAGGAGTTGCGGATATAGATTGACGATCTGATGAAGAGGGGTTATGTTCGACCTAGTGCATCACCGTGGGGTGCCCCAGTCTTGTTTGCAAAGAAGGTAGATGGTGGTCTTTGGTTGTGCGTAGACTACAGGAGGCTGAATCAGGTAACGATCAAGAATTGCTACCCTATTCCGAGAATAGATGATCTTTTCGACCAGCTGAAGAGGGCAGGATGGTTCTCGAAGATCGACCTGCGGTCTAGGTACCACCAGCTGAGGGAGAAAGAGAGCGACATCCCGAAGACAGCGTTCAAGTGCAGGCATGGACACTTCAAGTTCGTAGTCATGCCCTTCGGTGTTACGAACGCCCCAGCTGTGTTCACGGGGCTTATGAACACCATATTCTGGGAGTACCAGGATCGGTTCGTAGTTGTGTTCATCGACGACATCTTGGTCTACTCTAGAGCAGAGGAGGACCATGCAGAGCACCTGAGGAAAGTTTTGAAGGTCCTCCAACTGCACCAGCTCTATGGGAAGTTGTCAAAATTCAACTTCTGGACACGAGAAGTGCACTTCCTCAGGCACGTAGTGTCTGAGTAGGGGGTAGCAGTCGACCCATCAATGGTTGAGGCAGTTGTTTCTTGGGCAGCACCCAAGAATGTGGCGGAAGTCCGAAGTTTCCTCGGGCTGGCAAGTTACTACCGGAGATTCATACCCAACTTTTCCCGAGTAGCAGCCCCTTTGATGGCTCTGACCAAGAAGGAAATGGATTTCGTATTGAGTGAGCAGTGCCAGTCAGCCTTCATCTATCTAAAGGAGAAGTGGGTCAGTGCCCCAGTGCTGATATTACCAGAATAAGGGGCGTCTTATGAGGTGTTCTGTGATGCTTCAGGATAGGGTCTGGGATGTGTGCTGATGTAGCGACAAGGGGTGATCTCTTATTATGACAACCCTGCTTTTTATTACAACTTAAACATGATTTATTACATAAAACTTCACTTGATCCAACAAAGAAGATCGAGAGGTTTAGTGTCTTTGGGGATTAGGATCATTACATAAAAAATTTAAACTTGAAATACAACATCTTTATTTAAACACTTCCTTTACATGACCACTACATTCCTTCGTACTTAGCATTGAATGGGATGACCTGAGGAAATGCATAAGAAAAGGGTGAGCTATAAAGCCCAGTAAGGGAGTACACAATGAATAACATGAGGAGTACAATACATGTTAGTAAATAGGCATATCAATAGAGCATAAGAGAAACATGAACATAAAGGCATGATAAAGCATGATAATCATAACATGGAAATGTGGCAACAACACTTAACATTGAATTAGCATGAGCCAAGGCTCATTGCACATGGAGCATGAGTAAACCCTCATTGCACTTGAAGCACGAGTAAACCCTTGTTGCACTTGAATTAGCATGAGTAAACACTCATTGCACATGACGTATCATGATATTATACTTTACCCAATGCATTGGAGCGCTATCAGGGCGCACCCTTCTTAAACATTTCATTTCATGCATAAGTGTGCCACATGGATCATAAAACATGGATTCATAAAACATAATCATTTCTTCCACGATAAAGGAATGTGGAATTCATACATGAAACTTTATAATCAATATGTAAATGTGCATAAAGGTGAATACCCTTGATGGATAAATGGGCATGGTATTCACTACACAAAGACATTGGCTTAGAAAATCGGTGCGATTTCGGCAGCGTAACGGCGTGACATAAGAATTCATAAAAAGGGTTGATGAGAGATAAAGGGGTTCCTCATCATATTTACATTTAATGGACAGTAAGGGGATCATATATATACATGTCCCAACAATAGAAATGGAATTTAGATTCATGATACAAAAGTATTGCTTGAATGTAAAAGAAGAGAGAGAAGTTCCTTTCGGAATTTCGGCATAGTAACGGGTGTACATGGGAGGCATTTTATGAGAGAGAAAGGGTTCTCCCATCATTCAAACAATAAGAGGGCAGTATGGGGGAGGTGCGAAACCATACCCCAACATTCATAATTGAAATAAAAATTGCAATACAACTTAAAGAAAATTGACAAAAAATGAAAAAGGAAGAAAACCCCTTACTTGGAAGTGTGCTTCCAAAGGCTAGAGAGAGGCTTGTGAGAGGGTTCTTGGGAGCTTGGGGCACCTTGAGAGGATTATAGAGAGAGTAGGGCAGAGGTTGGACGAACTTCAAGGGCTTTGAGTGAGGAGGAAGTGGGAGCTTGGGTGGGTTTATATAGGAAAGGTGAGAGAATTCTTTATTATTTAGGTTTGGGACCCCTTATATTAAAATAATCCAAACCACAAACCATCCCATGGTATTTGCCCATGGTTTCTGGAAAAGGAAAGAGGAAAACAATATTTTACACGTCCAAGGTCCAAACTTATTAAAAAATTAGGGTTGCTTATGTGGAGGTGAGTCACACTCCCATGGAAATTAATTTAAAAAGGCAAAGTGTTGAATAAGTCTTGAGGGCTCCATTAATGCTTTTAAAAGTAAGTCAAACAAACCCAAAACCTCATTATTTTAATGATAAAACACATATTGGCCGAACATAAGGATTATGGTATTTTATTACATCACCATTGGTTCATTATGATGTCATAAAACACATTATATATTTAAATGGTATTTAATTTTTACCCAAAAATTTGACTGTCTCAGAAAATTATGAAAAATTCACCGTTGGATAATTTCGACGTCCTGATTCCAAAAATAATATTTATTTTTTCTAAATAATTTTCTAAATATGTGAATTTTCACTTTTAAAATAAAAACCGACATTTATAAAAAAATTCACGGGTTTTGACAGAAATGGCTTTCAAACCTTAATAAAAATTTTAATTGCATTCATAAAATTATAAGATCATTTATATTTAATAAAAATTAATTTAATATTAATAATAATATTTTATTAAAATATTATTTAATTCAAAAATCCTTTAATTTAATAAAATATAATTCTTAATTAAATAATAACTAAAAACACCATTTGTACTTTAAAAACTAATTACAATGTATCAAAAAATTATATTCATTATTATATACAAAAAATAATGAACATGAACATGGTGCTACTTATTTGTTACATAACCCCTTAAAATAGCCGCATAAGACCTAAGGGTAAGGTGTTCGATTGTGACAGACTCTTGGGGTTGCTCGGATAACATCGCTCGAGTGGTAATCTCTATCAACTTCCATTTTTCCCGTAGACGATCACGTTCGAGCTTGACTTGATGAAGCTCAGCTTGGGCTTGGTCAAGGGAAAAGCCTAAAGATGCCACCTCTTTTCCGAGCTCCGACAAATGGGCTTCATAAGGGGAAATTCTACTGGATGAGGCCATCGCTTCCTTTGTCTGAGTAGAAATGGTTTCGTTAAAGCCTTATATTTATACTACTCAGATGATCACTATTCAACGGCTATAAAAGTAACGGTCACAAATCTTAACATAAAACTAAAGAAGTTGACATCTTATAAAAACATTTTTTTCATAAAGAAACATTTAACTGGATCAAGAGGGGTTTTCCATTAATGAAACTTTGGGTCGTTACAACATTCCCCCCTTAAGAAATTTCGCCCTCGAAATTTTCCTTTTCCCACACTAAAACAAATGTGGGTAACTTAGCTTCATCATATCCTCCGACTCCCAAGTTGCTTCTTCAAACTTGTGGTTTCTCCACAACACCTTGACGAGGGGCATTGTCTTATTTCGTAGAACTTTTTCTCTACGATCTAATATCTTCACTGGTTGCTCCTCATAAGAAATATCGTCTTCTAATTGTACCACCTCGGAAGAGAGTACATGTGAAGGGTCTGGTATGTACTTCCTTAAGAGGGATACATGGAAGACATCATGCACCTTGGCCATAGTAGGTGGAAGTGCTAGTCGATAGGCCACATCCCCAACATGATGAAGAATCTCGAAGGGGCCGATGTACCTTGGACTTAACTTCCCTTTCTTTCCAAACCTCATGACCTTCTTCCACGGAGATATGCGTAAAAACACCATGTCTCTGACTTTAAACTCAAGGTATCGTCGACGATTATCTGCATAACTCTTCTGTCGACTCTGGGCTGCCTTGATATGCTGCTGAATGGTTTTCACCTTCTCCACCATTTCTTCGACCATTTCTGGTCCAAGCAGCTTACGTTCACCGACCTCATCCCAACATGCCGGTGTTCTACACCTTTTCCCATACAGGGCTTCATATGGTGCCATTTGGATGCTCGAGTGGAAACTATTATTATAAGAGAACTCAGCCAGAGGAAGATGTTGATCCCATCCTCCTTTAAAGTTCATTGAGCACGCTCTCAACATATCCTCAAGTGTTTGGATAGTCCGCTCGGATTGGCCATCAGTTTGAGGATGATAGGCCGTACTGAAGTTTAGTTCAGTATTCAGAGCATGTTGAAGACTCTTCCAAAACTTAGAGGTAAATCTTGGATCTCGGTCAGAAACAATAGATAGTGGTACTCCATGCAACCATACCACTTCCCTGATATATATCCGTGCCAGTTGATCCAAAGAGAAATCCTCTCGAATAGCAATGAAGTGTGCAGTCTTTGTAAGACGATCCACAACAACCCAGATTTCATTGTTGCCTTTGGATGTCCTTGGAAGTCCAGTGACAAAGTCTATGGTAATGTTCTCCCATTTCCATTCTGGTATGGGCAATGGTTGCATCATCCCCTTAGACTTCTCCCTCTCTGCCTTCACTTGCTGACACACCAGGCACTTTGATGTATATTCCGTGATCTCCTTCTTCATATTATCCCACCAAATTTTTTCTCGGAGATCTCGATACATCTTTGTGCTCCCTGGGTGAATAGAGAAATTTGAACTATGTGCATCATCCAAAAGTTCCTTCTTCAGCTCCGAACTTGATGGAACACATAGTATTTTCCCAAACCTCACAATTCCTTCTTCATTAACATTAAACTCTGAGGATTTTCCCTTTTTGATAGCTTCCACTTTTTCTTGGATTCCTGCATCATCCTTTTGAGCATCCTTTATCCTTTCCAAAAGAGATGGTTGAGCAATAATTTGTGAAAGGATTGATGATGTTCCCTTCTTTATGATTCCCACATCCATCTTCATCAAGTCTAAGAAGATTGGATCCTTCTCAATTCTTATCATTGATAGAATAGCTGGATCCTTTCTACTTAGGGAATCTGCCACCTTGTTCGCTTTCCCAGGGTGGTAATGTATTGAACAGTCATAATCCTTGATGAGCTCTATCCATCTTCTCTGGCGCATATTATGCTCTTTCTGTGTGAATATATATTTAAGACTCTTGTGTTCAGTATATATCTCACATTTCTCTCCATAGAGATAATGCCGCCAGATTTTCAAGGCAAAGATCACCGCCGCCAACTCCAGATCATGCGTTGGATAGTTTTGCTCATGTATTTTCAACTGCCTTGAGGCATAGGATATAACTTTATCATTCTGCATCAGCACACATCCTAATCCCTTCTTCGAAGCATCACTGAATACCAAAAAAAGCTCCCCACTTGTGGGTAAAGTGAGCACGGGTGCAGTGATAAGCCTCCTTTTCAACTCCTTGAAGCTTTCTTCGCATTCATCACTCCAAGCAAACTTTACTCCCTTTCGAGTTAGCTTGGTAAGAGGGTTGCACAATCGTGAGAAATTTCTCACAAATCGTCGATAATATCCAGCTAACCCCAAGAAGCTACGGATATCAGTTACCGATGTTGGCCTCGACCATCCCTCAATTGCATCTGTTTTGGAGGGGTCCACAGATATCCCATTGCTTGTGATGATATGACCCAAGAATGAGACTTCCTTCAACCAAAACTCACACTTGCTGTACTTTTCATAGAGATTCTCCTTGCGCAAAGTCTCTAGTACAGTTTTTAAATACTCCTCATGGTCCTCCTTGGTTTTGGAGTATATTAGAATATCATCTATAAAGACTACCACAAATTTGTCAAGGTAATCTCTAAAGACTCTATTCATCAAGTCCATGAATATTGCTGGAGCATTGGTGAGTCCGAAAGGAATTACTATGAATTCATACTGCTCGTACCTTGTACGAAAAGCAGTCTTGGGGATATCTTCCTTCTTCACCCTTACTTGATAATATCCCGACCGCAAGTCGACCATGGAGAAGTATTGTGCTCCACGCAGCTGATCAAACAAGTCATCGATTCTTGGAAGAGGATACTTGTTCTTTATCGTGATTTTGTTAAGTTCACGATAATCAATGCAAAGCCGCATTGACCCATCCTTCTTCTTGACGAAGAGGACTGGTGCACCCCATAGTGATGCACTTGGGTGTATAAACCCTTTATCCAGATTCTCCTTTAGTTGTTTCTTCAGCTCTTCAAGCTCAACAACAGCCATTCTATATGGAGTCTTGGATATTGGTAGCGCCCCAGGTATAAGTTCAATTGAGAACTCAACATCTCTTCTTGGAGGAAGACCAGGAAGTTCCTCGGGAAATACTTCAGCGAATTCCCTCACAATAGGCATTTCTTCAAGGGTGGTTTCTTCCTTGGACTTAATCATCTGAGCCAGATATGCGTGCTCATAAGGCAGTAATATCCATGCTTGAGATGATGGAGCTAAAGGAGATTCATCTTCCTCCTGACACTTGTAAAGAATCGGGGGTCGATTCTCCATATGGAGTGTGATTTCCCTCTCCCGACAATTTATGTTAGCTCTATATAAGGAAAGCCAATCCATGCCAAGAATTGCATAAAATTCCACCAAAGGGAGTATGACGAGGTTCGCAGGGAAATTCAATCCACATATTATAACAGGGGAGGACTTATACTCATGGGATGCAATGATTGCCCCATTTGCCGTACTCACCGACATCTTTACTTCCATGATTTGTGGTGGTGTAGGGATTGTTCTACTAAACTTTTGAGATATAAAAGAATGCGTAGAACCTGAATCAAAAAGTACGTTCGCTATTCTTGAATGAATAACTAGAGTACCTGTCACCACTTCGTTGTTGGGCTTCACTTCGGCAGAAGTGATGGCAAAAGCTCTTCCTTGCTGTCTTGGAGGTTGTTGATTGCCTCCGATAACCCTTGGATTAGGGAACTGATTTGCAAAATGACCCAGTTCTTTGCATTTGAAGCTCTGAACAACACATTGAGGTTCGAACGGAGCGTTCCTCTCCTCCGTCGTAGCCGCGGGTCCTTCTTGCTGACAGTTAACAGCTAGGTGCCCTTCTCTTCCACACTTGAAGCATTTTCTTGTCCCCCTAAGGCAATTTCCAGGGTGCTTCTTTCCACACTTTTGGAAAGTGGGGTGCTGAAATTTCTTAGCGCCGTTGGATTTATCCATCGGACCACCAGCATTGAAGTCCACCTTCCGCTTCTTGTCCCCATGATACCCCTGTGCTTCTCCGATCTCCATTTCAACCTTGAGGGCACATCGGACAATTTCCTCATAGCTGCCGAAGTCACGGATTGCTAATGATTTCCGCAAGCTAGGCTTCAGCCCACCAAAGAAGCGGTCAACCTTGCATTCGGGGGTAACGACAAAGCCGGAAGCGTATCATGCAAGCCTTGTGAAGTTTTCCTTGTACGCTCCCACAGATTCCTCATCTTTCTGCTTAAGGGAAAGGAAGTCCCTTTCCATCTTAAGATGGAGGGTGCGTGGAAAATATTTATCAAAAAACATCTTTCGGAATTCCTTCCATTCCAAAGCCTCAATCTCCTCCTCAGGCTTCGTATTTTTGATCAACGTCCACCATTGATCAGATTCACCCTCCATACGATAAGTCGCCAGGAGAACCTTCTCTTTTTCAGAGCATTGGAGGATAGAGGATATCATTTCAATGGAGTCGATACATTGTTCAGCAATCGTTGGATCGGATGATCCACTAAAAGTAGGAGGCCTTTGTCTCATGAAGCTTTCAATAGCGACCTGTTCTTTCTTAGGGGGGGTTGAACGTTCCTCTTGACCAGTGTTTCTATTCAAAACATGAGTTAGCTGAGAGAGAAGCGTGACAAAGTTCGCGATTCCCGCTCCCATTGGATTGGGCATCTCATAAGTACAATCATCACACTGATCTTCACAACGGTTGTTATCCCGAGTTCTCCTATTACCGGCCATTGGCTGGAATAAAAGGAAAGTTAGGGGTAACACATAAAGGGTAATCCAAAGACAAAAGTTGATGACTTATAAATAAACGTTAATATCTTTAACTCATGAGTCTATAGGATTCAATCCAGGCTTTTCATGATCTACCTTCTAACATAAATTCTTAGGAGAATTTTTCCCTTAATAAGGGTTCATACTAAGATTGTGAATTTATCAAAACATATCCCCCGGGAGTGTCGTAACCAAGAGTGCAGCAAAGCCCGTTGTCGTGCACCAGTTCCCGTTCGAGTCTAGTTCAAAGCGGTGTTTTTGGGTTTTAACCCTAGGATACATCTGTGCCAGAGCCGCCTCTACCTGATCGTATCCAGACAGGGATGTATTTGTTTGATAAACCACTTACTTAGTATTTAACAAAACTTAGGGATGTTTTTATTATTCTTAGTCTTGTATCTAAGGCTTTACTAGGGTTTCCTAATCCCAAAAATAACTAAACCTATCCTCTGATACCAACTATGACAACCCTTCTTTTTATTACAACTTAAACATGCTTTATTACATAAAACTTCACTTGATCCAACAAAGAAGATCGAGAGGTTTAGTGTCTTTGTGGCTTAGGATCATTACATAAAAACTTTAAACTTGAAATACAACATCTTTATTGAAAACTTCCTTTACATGACCACTACATTCCTTCGTACTTAGCATTGTATGGGATAACCTGAGGACATGCATAAGAAAAGGGTGAGCTATAAAGCCCAGTGAGGGAGTACACAATGAATAACAGGAGGAGTACAATACATGTTAGGAAATAGGCATATCAATAGAGCATAAGAGAAACATGAACATAAAGGCATGGTAAAGCATGATAAACATAACATGGAAATGTGGCAACAACACTTAACATTGAATTAGCATGAGCCAAGGCTCATTGCACATGGAGCATGAGTAAACCCTCATTGCACTTGAAGCACGAGTAAACCCTCGTTGCACATGAATTAGCATGAGTAAACACTCATTGCACATGATGTATCATGATACTATACTTTACCCAATGCATTGGAGTGCTATCAGGGCGCACCCTTCTTAAACATTTCATTTCATGCATAAGTGTGCCACATGGATCATAAAACATGGATTCATAAAACATAATCATTTCTTCCACGATAAAGGAATGTGGAATTCATAAATGAAACTTTATAATCAATATGTAAATTTGCATAAAGGTGAATACCCTTGATGGAGAAATGGTCATGGTATTCACTACACAAAGACATTGGCTTAGAAAATCGGTGCGATTTCGGCAGCGTAACGGCGTGACATAAGAATTCATAAAAAAGGTTGATGAGAGATAAAGGGGTTCCTCATCATATTTACATGTAATGGACAGTAAGGGTATCATATATATACATGTCCCAACAATATAAATGGAATTTAGATTCATGATACAAAAGTATTGCTTGAATGTAAAAGAAGAGAGAGAAGTTCCTTTCGGAATTTCGGCATAGTAACGGGTGTACATGGGAGGCATTTTATGAGAGAGAAAGGGTTCTCCCATCATTCAAACAATAAGAGGGCAGTATGGGGGAGGTGCGAAACCATACCCCAACATTCATAATTGAAATAAAAAGGGAAATACAACTTAATGAAAATTGACAAAAAATGAGAAAGGAAGAAAACCCCTTACTTGGAAGTGTGCTTCCAAAGGATAGAGAGAGGCTTGTGAGAGGCTTCTTGGGAGCTTGGGGAACCTTGAGAGGATTCTAGAGAGAGTAGGGCAGAGGTTGGACGAACTTCAAGGGCTTTGAGTGAGGAGGAAGTGGGAGCTTGGGTGGGTTTATATAGGAAAGGTGAGAGAATTCTTTATTATTTAGGTTTGGGACCCCTTATATTAAAATAATCCAAACCACAAACCATCCCATGGTATTTGCCCATGGTTTCTGGAAAAGGAAAGAGGAAAACAAAATTTTACAAGTCCAAGGTCCGAACTTATTAAAAAATTAGGGTTGCTTATGTGGATGTGAGTCACACTCCCATGGAAATTAATTTAAAAAGGCAAAGTGTTGAATAAGTCTTGAGGGCTCCATTAATGCTTTGAAAAGTAAGTCAAACAAACCCAAAACCTCATTATTTTAATGATAAAACACATATTGGCCGAACATAAGGATTATGTTATTTTATTACACCACCATTGGGTCATTATGATGTCATAAAACACATTATATATTTAAATGGTATTTAATTTTTACCCAAAAATTTGACTGTCTCAGAAAATTATGAAAAATTCACCGTTGGATAATTTCGACATCCTGATTCCAAAAATAATATTTATTTTATCTAAATAATTTTCTATATATTTGAATTTTCACTTTTAAAATAAAAACCGACATTTATAAAAAATTCACGGGTTTTGACAGAAATGGCTTTCAAACCTTAATAAAAATTTTAATTGCATTCATAAAATTATAAGATCATTTATATTTAATAAAAATTAATTTAATATTAATAATAATATTTTATTAAAATATTATTTAATTCAAAAATCCTTTAATTTAATAAAATATAATTCTTAATTAAATAATAACTAAAAACACCATTTGTACTTTAAAAACTAATTACAATGTATCAAAAAATTATATTCATTATTATATACAAAAAATAATGTACATGAACATGGTGCTACTTATTTGTTACATAACCCCTTAAAATAGCCGCATAAGACCTAAGGGTAAGGTGTGCGATGGTGACAGACTCTTGGGGTTGCTCGGATAACATCGCTCGAGTTGTAATCTCTATCAACTTCCATTTTTCCCATAGACAATCACATTCGAGATTGACTTGATGAAGCTCAGCTTGGGCTTGGTCAAGGGAAAAGCCCAAAGACGCCACCTCTTTTCCAAGCTCCGACAAATGGGCTTCGTAAGGGGAAATTCTACTGGATGAGGCCATCGCTTCCTTTGTCTGAGTAGAAATGGTTTCGTTAAAGCCTTATATTTATACTACTCAGATGATCACTGTTCAACGGCTATAAAAGTAACAGTCACAAATCTTAACATAAAACTAAAGAAGTTGACATCTTACAAAAACATTTTTTTCATAAATAAACATTTAACTGGATCAAGAGGGGTTTTCCATTAATGAAACTTTGGGTCGTTACACTTATGGGTCTAGGAAGCTGCATTCCCATGAGCGTAATTACGCCACGCATGATCTGGAGCATGCAGCGGTCATTTTTGTGCTAAGGTTGTGGTGGCACTACCTCATCGGGGAATGCTTTGTGGTCTTCACAGATCACAAAATCATGAGGTATAACTTCTCCCAGCGGGACATAAACATGCGATAGTGGAGATGGGTGGATTTACTCCAGTATTACGACTTTGAGATCTCTTCTACTAAGGGCATGGGAAATGTGGTGGTCGATTCCTTGAGCAGGAGGACGTAGAAGGATGTGGTCCAAGAGTCGGCGGATGCCTGGAAGGTGATGGAGGAGTTGGCTGCCTTACACCTGGACGCGAAGATGGATAGCGGCAGAGGCTGCCTATATCAGACGACAGTGCAATCATCCCAGTTTCAGCAAGTGGAGGAGTCTCAGTGGGGAGACCTAGAGTGCGAAGTGATGCGTGACCAAGTTGACCAGGGCCATGCTCCGGATGGATGGACAGAGGATGGTCAGAACCAGATGCTTTTCAAGAAAAGGTTGTTTGTCCCGGAGGTGATGCGCGGAAAGGTTCTCAGTGAGTTCCACAACTCACCCTTGGCGGTACACCCAGTAGTTTCCAAGATGTACTAGGGTTTAAATTGGCAGTTTTGGTGGCCCGGAGTTAAGCGAGCTGTGGCTGTGTTTATGGCCAAGTGCATAGTGTGTCAGCTAGTGAAGGTTGATCACCGAGTTCCAGGCGGCCTATAGATGTACCCAAGTGGAAGTGAGATGACATCTTGATGGATTTCGTCATGGGACTCCCCAAGGTCCAAGGAGGATACGATGCCATCTGGGTGGTAGTGGATAGGTTGACGAAATCGGCACACTTTCTGGTGATCAGGGAGTCGAGTGTTGTGGACGATTTGGCATGAATGTACGTGGATGAGGTGGTGTGGTTTCATGGAGTTCTGAGGTCTATAGTCTCGGATAGGGATGCACGGTTTACCTCGCAAGTCTGAAGAGGATTGCAGCACCCGTTTGGCACCCAGTTACGCCTTAGCACTGCTTTCCATCCCCAAACAGATGGACAAACAGAGCGCACCATCCAGACCTTGGAGGATATGCTACGGGCATGTGTTATCGACTCGAGAGGATCATGGGTGTGATACATGCCTCTGGTAGAGTTTTCCTACAATAATAGCTACCACTCTACCATCTGTATGGCCCCGTTTGAAGCTTTGTATGGGAGGCCATGTTGTTCACCTCTGTGTTAGACCGAAGTAGGAGAGGTAGGCATCCTTGGCCCGAAGGTGGTGCAGAACATGACATAGAAGGTTCAGCTCATACGGGAAAGGATGAAGGCGGCCCAGGACCGACATAAGTCATATGCGGATACCAGGATAAGGCCCTTGGAGTTTGAGTTTGGGGACCACGTGTTCTTGAAGGTCTCCCCTCAGCGTGGGCAGCGGAGGTTCGGCAAAGGGAGTAAGCTTTCTCCCAGATTCATCGGACCCTTCCAAGTGTTGCGGTAGGTCGGCAAAGTGGGTTACCAGCTAGCGTTGCCACCACCACTACTAAGGCTACATGATGTCTTTCATGTGTCCCAGCTCCGTCGGTATCTGCATGACGATTCAAACGTCCTTGATTGGGGTGAGCTGGACATCGAGGACGACGTGACCTTTGTGGAGAGACCAGTGGTGATTGAGGATCGCAAGGACAAGGTGCTTCGTGGGGGAACCACCCCCTTGGTTCGTGTGTTGTGGAGTCATGGTGGGCTTGAGGAGAGTACGTGGGAGATGGAAGCACAAATGCGTACCCAGTACCCAGAGTTGTTTTGAGTTTTGTTCCTTTTTGTACCTATTGTGGTAGAACGTTTTGTCTTGTGGCTATGAAATGTAATTGTTTTCTTTCCTCTGCTTGTGTGTGAAAAGCCCCAGCTATGGGGAAGGAGAGAACCCAACCCCTAATCAAGACACATTATGGTGGATGGGATGAAACTCGTGCGAGCGATTCAGTGCCGCCCAAAGCGGATAATATCTTGACATGGGGGAGGAGACTCCCCAACCCACATGCTCGGGCAGTTTGGCATGGTATGTTGCTTGGTTCGTGATAGGAAGGTGTTCTTAGTTAATGATGAGGTTCACTCTTGAGAGGTATCTTTCGGGGTAGTTCATCGGACCCGCCCTTCCCTTCTGGGTGGTTTAAATTCTCGAGGACGAGAATAGTTTCAGAGGTATCTGATGTGATGACCCAGACTCTCTTGGTCCTTCCCTTTGCCAAAATCATGTTCCTAAAGGAGTGGCGTCTCGGTGAGATAGATCAGTGAGACCGATCGGCGAGACCGATCGGTGAGACCGATCGGCGTCGCCCGGCCTTGTCGAGTTGTTTCCAGTAGTGCTCCTTTTGCGTAAATAGGGTTTTAAACCCTATTCTGACTCGTTTAAAGCGTGTTTTAAAGACTCGTAATGCGCATAATAGTTTTAATTAAATACTTAATCAATTTATGAGTCAGCTTAAACCAGCTGACCTCTTTTTGTGATGAGTGGAGCCGCGTGGTCAACCCACGACCCCCACGCCATACGTGGTTTCGTGTTTTCACCTCAACCGTCCTCGGTTCTAATAAACTAAGGGTTAGCCGTGGTTTCTCTTTCCTCGATCGTGTCTTTTCACAAACAGCTTCTGGTGCATCGAGTGCATCGTTATCCGTAAATTTCCATGCCCAGACTAGACGCCGATCACCTATCAACAAGTAGGGAATTTCTCATTTGCCTCTCTCTTTTGTGTATCATGCGGGGTGGGCGTGCTTTTGATTCTGTAGGATTGGATAAACCAGACCTAATTAAAGATAATGAACGAATTATATAAAGAAGGGGGGGGGGGGTTGTGATCATTTATGTTGTCTTATATTTTGATGTTGTTTCTTCTATGACCATCTTGTTGAGTTGTGCTGGCTTATGCCTCTTGAAAATCGAGGCCATTGGTGGTCGTTGTTGGTGCACTAATGAACCCATGCCGATGTTTTAAATGGCTTGTTGTGGTTTTAAACTCGTTCTGTGAAATGTAATTGGTTAATCACGTATATCCGGCTGAATAAATTGAAAGCACCAGGATCAATGCCTTCTGTGCTAACCCTGATCGAAATAGAATTGAAATCATGGAACGTGTCAAATCTTTTAAATCTGAAAAGATAGGTTTGGCCTTGCTTGGTGCTGGTGGAAGTGTTTTGGTGGTTTTCTCTTACGAGTCGATTGCTGGAGATGTGGGAGGGGATGGGAACCCCTGATCTTTTATGCTTTCGGTGGTTATGAAACTGGGGATGAGATTCCCTGTTGGTGTGGCTTCGGTGTTTATGAGTTTTTAATACCTGGGGGTTGCTTGTTTATATCATGAATTGGGGTGGAATCCTTTGTTGTTGAGAACCGGGTGTGGACGTTTTGGTTGATGTTTGACTATTTACTTTCCTGGACTTATGCCTATGCCTACTAGTTGCCCAGTAGTGCTTAAACTTAAACATTATCACTGAACTTGAAACACGAATGGGACAAAAGGGTTTTGTTGGCAAAAGTCATGACTTGGGAGTTGGATGTAGTGGTGTTGTGCTCTTTAGGCTGGTTATAAAATCCTTGACTTTGGGTGAGTGCTTGTTACCTATATCTATACTTGTAGTTTTGTTTTTCTTATTCGCGCCCCACCCAAGTTGATAAAATAGTGCCGAACACCCCCATTTCATGGGGGAGGGTGTTTTTCCCAACACTATTCTTGGAGGCTGGTTATTAGCTCCTTTTCTGCTCCCTTTCCTGGATAGCCCAAGTATCTTCGGCTAGGCTGTGATGGCATGAGGTCCATTATTATCCCAAGAACCTTCGGACGGGGCGGTGTGCCGGTTGTCCAGGTGTGTGTGGAAGGTGGTTTCCCAAGTGTCTTCGGGATGAGGTCCAGGTGTCTTCGGGCGTGGATATGAATTTTTCTAGCCCAAGTGTCTTCGGGCGTCGTGGTGGTTGTTCTGGCCTAGGTGTTTACAGGCATAGTTACATGTGAAAGTTATGGCCCAAGTGTGTGCGGGCGGGATTCAGCAGTGGGACTGCATGCAGTTGAGGCCCAGGTGTGTGCGGGCGGGATTTCGGCAGTGGGAATGCGTGTGGTTGTGGCCCAGGTGTGTGCGGGTGGGAGTGGCAGTGGGACTGCGGTGAGAATGGTGGGATTGGTCCGATGCGTAGGATGTCTCAATAACCAGTGGTAAAGTGGCTCGGTGTACCCAAACATCGATGTGCTCTGATTATATATATCTCTTGACTTGTGTTATTTGGGGAGTGTGCCTTGGTGAGGCCTGAGGTGGATAGTTTACCTTGATAGGTGTTTGGTTTACTCGTTTCTCATGAGAATTTAGTACGTTCCCCCACATGTGCACAAGAGTCTTTGGTTTTCCCTACTGAGCGTACTTGTGTTCTCACCCTACGTATATAAAACTGCTTTCAGGTTTCCAGGAGGACTTATGGGATCACGCAGGACCTTACTAGCTCGGACCTTTGGAGCAGTTATTGTTGTTGTTTTTTTCTTTTCCTCTTTGGTACTTAGCTTTGTAGTCACCTTTTGTACCTTGTGGCATTACTTTTGGAACATGCATGTGGGAATGGTTTATTTTTGGCCTTACTTTTCTTTTACCTGGGTGTTGTTGAGTTTCATCATCTCATCTCTCGATCTCATAAAACAAAAAGGGGTAATGCCTTCCATTTGTGAGAAATTTTTATACCCTTGGTGCTAGTCGCCACTCCGGGACCTATTGAAGGCGGGTCTCGGGGGTCATTATCTCTCCTTCAACTTAAATAAGGAAGGGCCTGGAAACCTTCTGACCCTTCCCTCCTTTTGGTGAAGGCGGGTCGTGACATATTATGTACCATACAGTGTAAAAATGGATTCATTACATGGAAATAACATTAATCTACATAGTTTAAGAATAATAATTAGGGATAGTGGGAGATGGATCATAATATTTCACCAATTGGATCATAATCATAAACAATGTCGATAAACGATGAGATTTATATGTAAACTATTTCCAATTTGGTAACATTGTATCATAAAAAATGGATTAAAAATTTAAATTAAGCATAACATATAATTAATAAAAAAAATTCATGATATAACATATTAAAGGACGTGGATACACTTCCTCGAAAAATATCGGTACATAACATGGTATGTGTCTCAAAGAAGGAAAATTGTGACAAAATTACTTTACTGATTTGGTATCACATGAAACATAAAACCCATGAATGAATGATGATCAAGTGGATATGTAAATAAAAATGAATGTATTTATAAAAATCATATAATAAATACATGGGAATTATACACACTACACAATAGAAATGAGTTATGAATAATGAATGGATCACATGAAAAAAAAAGTGAGATGAAATTTCCTTAAATGATGTCTTGAATCTCATAATTCTCATAAAAACAATTTATTTGATAAATATATGTTTATTAAAAAAATTATAAAGAACCATATTCTTATATCTAGTAAAATATATGGTATGACTGTGACATTATATTACCATATTATTAAAAATTCTAGGTTAATGTTTCCCTTCCGATAATATCTGCTTTCTTTTTCATTTGTGTATTAATGTTTTATATTTTTTGTATTCGTACATATACCATGACTTCAATAAAATAAACAATGATATAAATATCAATAATATTAATTATATATGAATTTATAATAATATATAGATTATATAAATATTAAATGGAATACACTGTTCATGGAGACAGTTGGTTATACGTATGCATGAACATTGTTTCAATTTTTCATTATAATATTGAAATAAATATATTAAATTAAATATATGTATATAAAATATATAATATCATTACATGAGTATTATTATTTTATATATAAAATATTATTTTACTAATCCAATCCCTTATAAATTTCATGCAGTGTGTGAACAAATCACATTTCTCTAAGAAGGTGGTAGTCGACACTTCCCCAAACTAAAATACTGCATTCAAAAAAATGGAAGGCACAAATTTATGTGTCATATGATAATTAAAGTAGCATAAATATATCATATAAATAATAAATATTATGTTATAATATACTTTACCTCATAATTTAAATCCCATAGAGGTGGTAACAGAAGAATGAACAACATTGTTTCGTGAGGCGGTAGTTCCTCATACAAAAGAATGGTACGTTTATTCCCTATTAGTTGTAAGTGTACATAAGAGTAGGTATACCCCATATCATTAAAAATTCCTGTATATTTACAATAATATGGTTATTATTTATGCATGTAATTGATAGGACCAGTTTGGGATATGCATACAATAAGAGTGGGGTTAATCAGTATTGGAGAATTTTTAAACCAATTGCAATTTTTTATATCTATACCTCTTGACCTTTTTGAATATTTAGTCTCCTGTTATCTTTTTCAAATGGCATGAAATAATTGAAATCATTAAAAATATGCACATGATATTTTGACATGGTTTTCTTCTCAATAAGATCAGCTACATCTTTTCCATGTATATTGATGACCAATACATGGATTCTCCACTATAATGTGAAAACTATTTCAATGGTTTGGCTAGGGAATGAATCCTCTATCTTGTGGGTGTCCCTGCACTTTGGAGGGGGGATGAAACAATAATTACTAGTGTGACTCCATTCACTTTATAGGGGGGATGGTAACAGTTCACTTCCCAAACTTGTGATCACCAAGTTCATCTTGCAGCTTCCTTGATGGTTTTTATACTACCTATGGAGACAGTCTTATTCCATCTTCAAAAGGTATATTCTACTCTTGACCTTATTTAGTGCTCTTATCATGGTTCCTTTAAAAATAGTATTTTAGAAACTATTCTTCTTCTATATTTTCTCTATTAAAAGTCGAACTGCACTAAATCATATTCTTCCTTCTTATTCATTAGTGAAACCAAATACACTAAAACACCATCTTCTATTGTAAAACAAATTAATGGAACAACCCATATTATATTTCTTCATTGTTATAATCACAAACACATTTGGTATTATTCAAATACTAAATATCCTCTTACATATGATCATCAAAATCAATCCTAATTTCTTTATTTCATATATGAATGAGATCATTCATGTAAAAATTTGGTTGAACCCTTCTCTTCTGCTTCTTCTTCTTCAGATGTGTACACACATACTACAATTAAATAATGCACATTGGTATATGCATGTATGCACTACCCTTTGGTCACAAACTTCCCCGGGCCTCTTCTTCCCTTTATCTTATTTGATTTTCACTTCTTTTTGGAATCTTTACATCACACACATGAGTGCATGTGTTTTATATGTTTTATTCTTCCAACCCGATTAGGTGTAAGAATGAAATACATATTCCCTCATGCAGTCTCTTTCTTTTTCGAAGCCCTGAAAAATAGTATCGTATTTATGTGAAGACATGAGGGTTCTTACCTTATCTTTGTGGCCCTCAAGGAATCACGAGTCATTTTGTTCATGCGAGACAAGAGATCCATGAGTCATCATTTATTCGTTATACAACCAAAGTGGTTCATGGTTCATAAGTCTTCAAAAATAATTGTGGGATTGAAGGACATAAAAACTGGCTCATGGAGACTTGGCCTTTGTAAAGAACAATGAGTGTTTTGATAATAGTAGTTGTTTTTTTTCTGTAACTATTTTTTTCTAATCACAAAACTTCTTCAAATAGTTGTTTGAGAGTCTGTGACAATTGTTGATGGCTTTAGGAACACCCCTCTTCACAAATAATTAATGGATTACAGATCTTCATTCTCATTTATGATGAACAGAAAACTAGGGAGTGCACTATTTTTTAATCAGAGCACTCAAATATGTTGAAGGTAGCAGCATGTTCTTCCATGGGTCTTCTCTATTTATAGATGAGGATGAGATCTTTTTCCACATTCAAATCTCATGTGATGAGATCTTCAAATCAACCCCACAAATTGGCTGAGATATTCTGTTTTTAATACCTTCAAACCTAAATCATTGATATGTTAATATTCTTGGATGTATACTTTCCATGCACTCGGTGTTATACATTTCTTATCAAGTGCATTCATTCAAGATTTCATGCAATTATTAATTTATAATCAAGCACAAATCCTTCCACGTTCCCTCGAAGCTACGCATGATTCAGTCAAACCTTATTCTCTATGTTATATTCATAAATGAAAGATAAAGATTTAATGCATGGCCTTGGTTCAATCCATTAACTATCACGATGTCAAATGATCATCCATGATGATTCTATCATGGTTCTTCATCAGCTCTGGAAAGTAACAGTGATGTGGGAAAGCACTGAAAGAGGAAGATGATAGTACTGGATAGTATAAATGTGGTAGGAGGATTGGATGGTCCTTGTTCAAGCATTTGTGACATAAATTAGATTGATGGTGGTGATTAGATCATGAGCAAAGATGAGATGGGCGACCATGATTGCATCCATTATTTTTACGTGATGAACTTTACCTAATTCCATTTGTCCCATATTGAAACCAGCATGTGGGTGAGCTGGGGTTTCAGTATCAAGCCTCACTATCTACCGCTCTGATTACTCCCTCTCCCTCCATTGTACCATCCCGTATCGGGTTCTCTACAGGTGCGCTCTATGCCCTCCCTCTACAGGCTTTAGCCCAAAACCATGCGGGCATGCTCTGTGCCCACTCTATATAGATTTTGGGATGGCCTGGTTAGCTTCCCCATGTGTTTGGTTGACTGTTATCCCGCATGAGCCTAGGGATGAGGCTATATGGCCAGCACAAGGGTTGGCCCAGTTTTTATATAAGGGCACAAAAAATAATGTTAACATAACTTTTAACCTAAAATGCAATTCATCACCACCTAGTATGTCAATGAATATACATGGAAATAGTTCATCTTCTCTTAATTAACTCATCTTCCCCACATCGTAAAAATCACATAATTCTTTTACCTTTTCCCTAATCACATTTATATTATTCAATCATCCTCAATGGATGATAATTCAATGTTGTAAACACTGTTTCGCCTTTGACATAATCTATTTGAACTTAACATCAGTGTATCAATCATTTGATTTCCATTATCCATTAACATTCAATAATGAGAGATCTTTATTCATATTGACCATGACTGAAAACCTCATTGACATATATGATAACAAATACATTTCAATACCCTAAATGTTTCCTCAAATCCCCCCTTATTTTTTTGCAATACCAAATGTTCTATTTCAAATGAATGTATGAATGTGAGTTTTTCGCCCCCCTTCACTTCTTTCGCTATCACCAAGATTTCATTTCACTTCTCTCCCTCTTATTGAAAATAAATAGAGAGTTCATGGGAAAAGGGTATCGATTCATACTTAAGCAGTGTTCCATCCATCATTTTACTCTATGTTCACTTGAGAAATTCTTGGTGTAGAAAACAAGAGGATTTGATTTAGATGACATAGTTATCCATTACACCCTATTATGATACCTTATGAGTTGAGAACACATATTCTTGTCCCCAATGCTATTCCAATTTCATTCAAGGATGAGGATAAAAAATGGGTGATGAATCTTTTTAGAAATAGTAATCCTGAAACTCCTGCACTCACTTCAACAAATTGACAAAAAAATATTCAAGTGCAATATGCTGGATAAGTAACCTTTGAGCATGTCCATTTTTGTTATGTCGTTGAGAAATGCAGTTACGACCCCTTTATAATATGTTCTTTATTTTCAATAACCATGGACGATAGATTAAGGAATTACATACTTTTTACAAGGTGATAATCTTCAAATAATCAACATAGTTAATGAATTTGATACTGACTAAAGTTGATACTAATTCAAATAATAACTTTGAAAGATTCTTCATATGTCTTCCCCAAAAGAGAACACATCTCCTCACTGATTCTCAGCTTCTATCCCTTATAGATTGCTTCACCTTTAATTCCATTTCTGATAAGAAAAAATAAAATACACAACAATTTAAGTGAATACGGTGGATCATCATTGAATCATCAATGTAAACAAAAAGGTAGAGATTATTTTCTCAACCTAGATGCTTCATTTTTCAAACTTCAACATTTTATCGATATTTATAATTATGGTTGTGTGGATCTTATCACTTATACCTTCTCATTAAGTGTGATCCTTCTTTCTTCATGTTCTTTTAGAGCACTAAATCTTCTGGTGAATCTTTTATCTTTTTGAGTAATTCTTCTTCAGCTCGAATAAATGTAAGGAAATTTTTAATAGTTTTCCTAGACTTGTTTCACCTCACACACAAGACTTCGTTTTCTTCATTTGTAATATTCTTTTTACGTTTTTCAATAGCCTTAGCTTGGTAATCTTCCATTTTTCACATTCCTTGCAAATCATCTGGTCAGATAACCAATAAGTCCGTAGGAACTGAGCCATCATGATATGATATTACACATAGAATCTTCTTGGTGTTATTGTTCTTGGTAGTTATTTGGGATGCACTACCCTTCACCATCTGAATTTTAGAATCCAAGGAATTATCAATTTTTATGCTTCGATTTTTTACCTTCTTTTCTTATCATCTTTGGATACATGTTGAGATGAACATGTAACAATCTTTCAACCACTTCCATTGCATACATCATATATGTTATCAAGCCTTCCAAATGTAGTTTTAGTATACATATTATTATGGAACTGTGGTTGTTTCTTATTCTCCTCTAAATTTTCTACCCCTTTTGAATGGGCTTCCATTGTGATTATATATTTTTAGGGTTGTACAAACAATCTAATCCACAATACACAAACCCGTTGCAAGACAAACATTGACCGAAAAATATTGACTTCTTGATGTCTTGGGAAAAATATTATTGGTCCATATTCTAGAATTTTGTACCCTATCTTGGGAAACACCTTCCACACTCATCTTCCTATCCCCCAATTCATTGTGGTAGGTATATCCTCATCATTAATCATTCATAGTTGTTTTGAATTTTTCTTCCATCCAACACTTTTTTTGGAAACATATTTATAAAAATGAGTACAAGATTATATAATTGGTGCATAATCTTTGTCAGCTACTAGTTATAGATCAATGAGTGAAGCCTTGATATTCATATAAAATGGTGGAGTTCTTTTGATAGTACAATCCTCTAATGAACATTGTGTACTAATACCTATTGTTTCTTCATTTTGTGATGTCTTAATATGTGTCTTCTCATATTGGTCAACTGAGCATCAATTTATAGACATTTTATATTAAGGATGAATTTATGATCTTCAATCATAATCATCATCTCATGACAAGTTTTCTTCATTACTTAAACATCATCTTCTTGTAGCTCCACTTTTTTTTGAAACAAATTGTCATGTTATTTGATCTTCTTCGAATTTTATTCCAAATATAACTCCTAGAAATTAGTTCTATTTTTCATCTCATCTTCATGTTAATGGATATTCCATTTTAGAGTCTCATGGACTCTATATTTATCTTCAACTTCATCAACCCATTTTAATGACTTTATTTAAAATTCCTTTTTTATTGATTCAAATGATCCAACTTCTGTTGAGCGCTTTAAACAAAAAAAATTCTTGAAATCCCTTCTCCAAAACAACGTTTTCATCTTCCATATTGTTGAAATATTCTTGAATGCAGTGAAATAATCCACAAGACTAGGTAATCCCTTTATTTATAAATACCATGAATAATATCTCTTAATATATCAACTTATAATTCTTGAAAATTCGTATATTGATCATAACCACTTATGCTTAGATTTTAATCCTGAGAATAATTTCCGATTGTACTAACACATACCTCCTTGTCATTTTAGGTAGGAAGGATGTCCATCTTCTTTGTGGAATTTTGATCCACCTTCTCACTACATTGCAAGCATGATGTTTCTTCATTGAAATCAAGATATAGAAAACGAGATACTTTCTCTTCTTTATGTAAGAGAGACTTCCTCTTCTCCTTTATCTTATCTTTATTTCTCCAGTTCATCATGGTATTTGTAGATATACTCTTCTGCTCAATTATAGAAGAATCCTCACAAAAACATAACACCATTGTAAACATAGGAACGGAAATCAAGTGTTCAAAAGATAATATCTTCACTATAGGGAATCCAACAAAGGTGAACCTTGCGCTCAGATACCAATTGAAATGAAATGTTTTGGGACATACCTAACACTAAGAGGGGGGGTGGTTAATTAGTGTTGTGGTAATTTTAATATAATTCTATCTTTTTATCCCTCTACCTCTTGACCTGTAAGAATCATGACTCTATTTTTCTCTTTTTCCTATCTAATGTAGTAACATAAAGCAGTAAAAATTTGAATACAATATTTTTACAAGGTTCACAACTCATTAAGATCAGCTATATCCTATCCATGAATTGTGATGAACAATACATAGATTCTCCACTATAATGTGATAATTATTATAGTGGTTTGGATAGGGAAACAATCCTATCTTAAATGTGAGTCCTTAGAATTTGGAGGGGAGAATGAAACAATTCTTCCCAGTGTGATTCCCTACACATTGGAGGGTGACTGGAAACAATTCTCTTTTGAAATTGGTGATGATAATTTTCAATTTGGAGCTTCCTTGATGGTTTTTTATACTACCTATGGAGACATTATTCTTCCATCTTTAAAAGATAGGTTCATATATTTATCTTATTCAGTGTTCTTCACTTGGTTACTTGAATTTCAATAGGCACGAAACACTTATTCTTCTCTCTTCCCCTCTAGTGAAAAACCATCTGCACTAAAACATCTTCTTCCTTCTTCTTCTTTAGTGAAACTGAATACACTAAAACCCATTATTCTTTAGTGAAACAAACAAATTCACTGTCCCTTATTCTTCTTCTTCATGGATAGAATAACAAACACATTTGTTATCATGAAAATATTGAAGATTTGATTACTTGGAATCATCTTAATCAAGTCCCCTTTCTTATTTTCATATATTCATGAGATCATGATTGTAGCAATTTGGTTGAAACTCTTCTCTTTATATTATTATTCTTAAAAAGTGTACACACATATAGCCTTTAAGAAATACACATGGGTGTATGCATGAATCCACTTCCCTTTGTTCACAAAATACCTAGAGCATCTTCTTCCCTTTCTCTTCTTTTCTTTTCACTTGGTTCTGGTATATTTACATCTTACACATGAGTGAATGTGTTTCATTTGTGTTCTTCTTCAAACCCAAATGGGTGTAAGAATGAAATACCCCTTCCCTTATTTAGTCTCCATCTTCTTCAAATACAAGACAAATTGTATAGTATTTACATGAAAATTAGAGGGTTCTTACCTTCTCTTTGTGATTTTGATGGACTTATGTGTCTTCTTCTTCGTGAAAGCAGAGAGATCCACATGTCTTTGTTTCTTCTTCATGAAACCAGAGTGGTTTAGAGTTTTGGTTTTGTTGCAAAGAATAGTTGGAGTGAAAGACTCAAACACAAGCTCATGGTGACATGGATTTTTCAAACCACATCGAACATTTTGAGAAAACTAGTTGCTTGATTGCGGTATGTATTTTGTGATAAGAATAGAAATTATTCACAAAGCAGTTCGAGAGTGCATAAAACATATTGAATTCTTTCGGAATACCCCTATTTGCAAATCTATGAAGGCTTTTGGATCTTCTTGCTCCTTCGTGAAGAATAGTGAAGCGAGGAGTTCTATATTTTTTAACAATAGAACTTGAATATATGGAAGGTGGCATCATTTTCTTCCTCAGGGATTATCATTTTATAGACGATGATGACATATTTTTTTGCATTCAGATATCACATGATAATATCTTAAAATATTCCACTTACATCAGGTAGGTTATTCGGTTTATAATATCTTCAAAGTGATTTTAATGATATGTTGTGATTCTTGGGTGTTTCCTTTTCAGGTTGGTGGTCTTCAAACTTTCATATTGAATGCATTAATTCAATATTTCATGCAAAAAATATTTTTAAATCAAGCATGAATCATTCCACGAGGACTCAAGGCTTCACTTTCTTTAGTCGGACCTACTACTTTGATACATACTCATGAATGAAACACATAGATTACATGCATGGTATCAGTATTATATAGTAACCTTCCCGAGGTCAAATGATCTTCCATGGTGATATGATTGGTATTCTTCATGAACTTCGGTGAGTATAAGTGGAGTCAGCAAGCACTAAAGGGGGAATATGACAGTAATGGTTGGTTTAAATGTTGTGGTTGGACCAAATAGTTCACATTAAAATATGCACGATGAAGATGAGAAGGATGGTGGTGATTATATCATGAACATGGATGAGATGTAAGGCCACGATCACATTCATGTTTTTTATGTGTTGAACAGTACCCAATTCTATTTATCCAATATTGAAACAAACAAGCGGGTGAGATGCGATTTAAGTATCCAGTCGCTCTGCCTATTTTCCATATTACTCCGTCTCCCACCATCGTACCACCCCATACCATGTTCTCTATGGGAATGCCTTACTCCCACCCTATACAAGATTGGCCTAAAATAATGTGGGCCCACTCTATAACCACTCTCTATGGATTGCGGGCAGGATTGGATGGCATCCCCATGGGCGTGATTAACTCATGTCCCGCATAATCCTCGGGGTGAGGATTGTTGGCTTGCTCGAGGTTCAGTCCATTTATTTCATTAAGGCCACAAAAAATTAGTGTTAACATAATTGTTGACCTAAAATCAAATGCATGGCCACCTTTTAAGTCAATCTTCATGCAAGGCCACCCTTTTTCTTCTCTTCATTTTCTTATCTTCTCCATTTCATGAGGATCACATAATTCATTTATTTTTTGAATGATAAAACATAGAATATTCAATCATGTTCAATGGATGATACTTTAATGGTGTAAACAATACTTCGAAATTCATAAAAGTTATTTTAACATAAGACATGTGCATCAACCGTGTGATTTTCAATCTCCATCGGTTTTGAATTAAAATAGATTCTTCTTCATTATGATCATCTATAAAAACCTCATTGACATATTTTACAAAAAATACAACTAAAGACACTAAATTGGTCCTGACAGTAATGTGAATAGTTTAGATAGTGGATAAATAATATAAATGAATTGAGATTGTGGAAATATGATTCCCCTTCTTTGGGAAACTACTTATAGTTGTCACTAAAGGGCATAATTGGTTAGATTTTTTCCCAAAGGGAGGATTCACGGAAGAAGAGAGTGATTTTGGTAAGTTAATTTTTCATATATTCTCTAAACATAAGTTTTTTGACTGGTTTGAAGAAGGATTAGAAGTGATGGCATTTTATTGGGGAGGCAGAGAACACACATGGCATTTTTTAAAACAAGTTAGGTGTACCTGCTTTTTTACCTTACAAAAGTCGTAAAAATTACTAAAATAAATAATGGTATTTTTACAGATGTAATATTTCCATAAAATGGGTGTTGGATAGGTGGATATGACATTTGTTTTATTACTTTTATGATTTATTTCCTGGTTAAAATTAATTTTTCCTTAATCACATTAAGTATTTTTAATCACTTTCACTAATATTTGATGTAAAAAAATAATTACATTTTATTAGAGTAAAAAAATTATTCTGATTATAACTGTTTATTTCTATTTTTTAAAATACAATTCACATAATTGAAAAAATTATGTTTAATTCTAATCTCATATACTTGGAGAGAAAGTGGGATTTAAAAGTCATAAAGTTCAAATGTTCTATAAGAGTTTATACCGAATATTAACAAAAAAATAATTCAAATACCAAATAGTGGATTAAGATATGCATGAAAGATATTTTTTTATTTTAAAACCAACATTAAATATAATTCTACAATATAAATAAATTAGACGTAAATGAAATTTATAATTAAAATTCAGTATTTCTTTACTATTTACCCAAAAATGATGTTTCTCATAAAATTAACAAAGGTACCCTTAAGATAATTTAGAATTTGGAATCTAAAAAATGATATTTATTTAATAATTTTGAATATTTAAAACTTCCTAAAAATTATATTTATTAATGTATATAAATGATCATAAAAAGATGCTCTTTTAAGAAAATTGTTTTTTCAGACATGTAAAAACTTTACCAAAAATTATAGGTCTTATCACCATAATTTTATCATATGGAGACACTATAAATAATATTTAATAAATGGTTTTTATTATTCATATTATTATTTTTATGATATAACAATTTTTTTTAATTAATTATAAGAAAATATAGTTTCAATGAAAACCATTTTTGTGTGTAATAGAATCCAAGTTAATGTTGCGTGAAGTGAAAAAATATCATAGGGAAGAATATAATGAAAGAATAACATGGATTAGCTTAAAAATAAATCATAACGTGGTGATTTCATGTAACCCAAGATATATTTATTTTTTCATGAAATGAAAAATATTAAAAGATTATATTAATTCAATGAAAATATTCCAAAAAAACGAAAGGCATCACAATATATACATACATATATATATATACATATATCATTTTACCACTATTTTTAATTTAAAATATAATTACACCTTAAAACCATCCATATTTTTTGGTTTTGGTGTCATGTGTGTATCTATCCATCCAACACAATATTTATTTTTGTTAAATATATACTGAATCCTCATGTCATTATAAGTTTCCAACTAGTGGAGATTGGGAATACCCTATGGGAAATTTGGATATACGAATTGGGGATAGGTTGGGTAAGTGTAACACCTTGAGATTTTATTATATATGTTTTTCAAATAAATTATAATTTCATTGGTAGCTCATATTACACAGAATACTATGTTTTAATGAAATGTCATATACTATTAAAATATTGTTGTTTAATATGATTGGATTCACATTAGAATTATAATTGTGGGTATTAAAATTATTAAATAAAATGTGAAAATATATAATTTGCAGATTTATATAAAATTAATTCTTTTTAACTAATAAATTAGGTCTGAATGTAAATACTCTTTGAAAATTATTGAAATCTATTTCCCGAAAACGTTTTTTGTGCACAGAGACATGTTTTATCTCAATTAATAAAATAAATCACTTTTGGTGAATAATTTTATTGCAATTTATATATTATATGTTAAATAAAATGTTTTAACATTCATATTATTTTTTTTCTAAGAATAAGATAAGAATAAATCGGATTTTATGATTAAAAACTATATTTTCTAAAATGGATGTTTTTTATCTTTTTGTGCACTTGTTTTAAAAATAAATTTATTCACTTAATAAAAATTTTATTTGAAAATTTGAAAAAAAATTTGAAATCATCATGTTAAAATTTTATTATAGTTAATTTATAATAATGTACTTAAAAGATAATTTTTCTCATAAATAGTGAAAAATAATTATTTATTAAAAACTCTCATTTCAGTTAAATAATTTACAAGATAAATATTATTTAAATATTGATTTGAAAGTAAAATTAGTTAAATTATATTTCTATCAACATAATTTAGGTTATTTTATTCAATTTCAAATATAATTTAACATTAAAAAACCCATTATTTTGAAAATTTCATCTTTGGAAAAAAGTTTCTTTTGTTGTGCTTATGGGATTGATCTTAAATTAAACTCTTCCACCATTGTGATTTAAATTTGATAAAATAGAATAAATATTTATAAATAGGATAATTTTTTATTATAATATGTTAAAATTAATATTATTTGATAAATATTAATTTTAAAAATAATAATTAATTAATGTGATTTATCTTAAAAAGGGTTTTGATTGTTAGATATTATTATGTTAAAATTAATTTTACACACACAAATTTTTTTATTAAAAAAATTTAATTTCATATTTATAATAAGTGGGTAAAAAGAAACTAAAGTAGCCCATTTTAATTTTATACCTGAATGATAAATTACCTAAGAATATAAAAAGATACAAATTGAACTTTTGAAAACTGAAAATGGTAAAATTTAGTAAAATAAAGATAAAGAATAACAGGAGTAAAACATGATTTTAGGAGGTTCTATGCCACAAACATATAATATATATACTAAATTATGAATTAATTTTTAGGCACATTTTGGGAGAGTGGATTCCCATTAATGAATAGTTTATTTATAAAAAGGACTCTCATCCCCCATCATAAAATGCTACCACCTACCCTCGCTTATTAACACCTGTAATTCCCTTAACATGATAAAATCCTTCAAAAATCCCCAAAAAAATCCTTATATATTTTCTATATCTGCATTAAAATGAAAAATATTGATACTTGGTCCTTAATAAGTGATTCATATGGGGTTATTCTAGTCGATGTTAACTGTCTTCAAAAATTACTATTTTTTTAATTTATCTTTTTCCACCTACATTAATGTTCTATTAATGAAAATATAAAATAAATGAATACAAAAAATATTTATGTCCCAATATGTTGATTTCATAACCTATATTCATATTATATTCCATCAAATGGAAAATAAAATCATTGATCATATGTATAGAAGAATACGACCTCACGACCTATTATAGAATGTTTTCCACCACCACCTCTCACAGATATATACATAAGGTATATATATGATATTTATATCATGGTTAAAATTACAGGTATGATATAACCTTGATCAAATAAAGAGAACCAAAATTAAAAAATCAAAACAAAAAAAAAAGAAAAACAAAACAGTTTTTACTAAAACCATGATTTTAGCAATGAATTATTAGTAAATACGTAATAAACAGAGATAATTAAATATTATCTGGTATGATAAATATGAGTATGGTTATATGATAGATTTATAATAAAATTATATTTATAACAATGGATGTTATACCATGTACTAATGTAGTCATGATTTAGGGTATGGGTTTTCAACTCTCTCTTTTATTTCATAGATTTGTATGAAATATTCACCACTTGTTTAGTTTATATGGTGTATATACTAACCCTTTTACTTATTATATCATTAATATAAATATTTTAATTATATTTAATATTTATTTCAATCTTATAATTTATTTTCGGAATATAATTCATAGATTACAAAAAGTTGTGTGGGAATTTTTTCTCAATTCTTCTTCTTTGGGACATATATTAGATTCCATGCCTATCCTCTTTTATGAGGTGAATATACATACCATTTTACTTTTAAATTAATTAATTTATTAATTCTTATGATATTTTAAGTATCATTTATTTTTATTCATTTATAGAGATTACTATAAAACATTACCAAAGTGGTAAGGATTTTACGGTACAATCTCATCGTTTATCATGATTATTTATATTTTTACATGAAATGATGAAATATTATGATACATATTTAAGAAACTCATGAATTATATTATGATATGATTATTTCATGAAAATAAATTTTTTAACTTCAATTTCCTCTCTTTATGTACTTGATATTCGAAGAGAATTTTTTTAAGAATACCAACATTATTCATCTCTTTGGTCGAAAACCATTTCGCTTCCAAATGTATGTTTTCTAAAAACATGGTTTTATTGCACTATTTTATAATTTTTTTATTAATTATAGTTTTATAAATGTTTTTTATTTAAAAATATTAAAACGAATCACCATTTCATTTTCTAGATAAGACCTATTTTAATTTTACTAAAAATGTGAAAGAAACCTTCATTTTGACATGTACCGCATACAAAAAATTTACATTCCTGACCACTCGTTATTTTAAAGAATCTAGTGTATCATTCAAATGTTACATTCAAAGAAAATGTTTTTGAAATTTTTTTTAATTCGTGTTTTTTCACATTAGAAGTTTTATTACCCTCAACATGTCTATTACTTGATATTAAATGATACCTTCATATGTTTCAAAGGATATTTTATTAGAAAAAAACAATATTTCTAAAAAAATATTGACTTTTAAAAAAATCATCAATAAATAATTTCAATGATATTTAAATTGCCTTTTATATGTTCACAATGCTTTTTTTCATGGGAAATTATTTTCAAAATGTTTTATGTTTTTAAAAAGAGATATTCAAAATGGACTGTATGCATTCCTCATAAATAACCCCAAGTGACATTTCAAAATAATTTTCTATCTAATATTACATAAATTGATGTTACGTATACATTAATTTGGATATGAACCAAGGATAGAATTCTCTTACTTTTTTTAACTGTTTATGTTTAAGAAAAAAATATGTTTATGAAACCAGTTTATATTACACGGTTTGTACTAGGATAAAATGATTATAAAAACCCATTCTTTTTCCATGGGTTATGATATAATTAAGATAGTAAATTATTGTGAATCCTTCTTTTATTCCATATTTTTTTCTATGGTTAAATGTTTGTGAAATCCTTTTCGTTTAATTGGTTTTTATATTATGTATGGTCTATTATATTATGGATAATATCTGAATGATTTTCATTATGTGATTTTTGTGAAATATGTATTCTTTCAATTAATTGTGTAATGATTTATATCTAATGATATTAGAGTCATAAATAATTTTTAAGGCATTATCCATAATGGGAAATAGGATAATGGACTTGATCCATAAATAAAAAAAAGATGATTGTCTTGATCTACAATGGGAAAAAGTGATGAGGCCTGATTTACACTATTTTATAGCCTTGGTAGTTATCCTTTTAATGTGAAATGGTTTTTATACCTATTTCGGTTCCACACAATTACGACATGAACAAATGGTTAATGAATTTTGGTAAATTTACACTCTCATGAACCATTTATTTTGGAATAATATTTTTTTTGTGCCAGAAAACATGTTTATGATCTAGGAAAGGTTGGGTATGAACTTTTTATGTTGTGTTCATGATTTCATATCCTTATTATTGTCTTCTACTTTCAAATAATCACAGATCGATATCTCTTACTCTAACGCTTTTTGAAAAAAATAACCCGTCGTTTCTTATATTTCTCTTCCCTAGTTTATGAATAATGTTTTTATATCATGTATTAATAAAAATATTACTACACAGTAAGATCTTTATTGGAGATATTTAAGATATTTTACAAATAAGAATATTGTGTACCTACTCTCCAAATGATTAAAACAATTGTGGTCCTTGGGCCTGCATTTATGAAATGTATTTTAATACTGAATTTAATATTTTGAATCCGTAGATAAAAAATATCTAATAAATATCATTTTAATTTTTTTCTTAATGTTTAAATTACATATTTATATAAAAATATAAAAATTACCATGTTGAAAACTAAATTGGTAAAATTAATTAAACTTAATGTATACGAAATAAAATGTTTAAAATATCTATTTTATTTTCATGTAAAAGGTGTGTACCAACCATATCATTTTTATACTCCATTATTTATGATTTTTTTAGGATATTTGGGTGAGTGTGACTTCCCATTATTGAGTAGTTTTGGGTATTTACAAAAATTCCACTCATTCACTATTATAAAAGTCACTACCTCCCCTCACTTATGCACACCTCTTAAGCCCATTGAATCTAAAAAACCCTTAAATAATACTACCAAAAAACACTTATCTATATTATATAGATTATGATAATCCTTAAATACCAACCCTATGGTCCTAAATAATTCATCAAAAAGGTGTTGTTCTATGATAACATAACAGTGTTCAAAAACCTCCTTCTTTTTACTTCTTCTATAATGACCTAAATTTTTATTCAATTTTTTAAAATATAATGATATAAGTGTATAAATGTACTAATTTTTTATTTTGGTTATATAACAATTGATATCCATATCCGCTTCTATTAATTATAAAATGAAACTGTTGACCATGTGTACAGTGGACTACCACCTCACAAACTAGGGTAATTGTTTTCCATAACTGCATCTCATGGATGGATATAATGATGTATTTAATGTTAATATATGTTATTTGTTATATTATTATACTTATTTAATTATAATTTCATATATACCATATTAATTTTAATTTTTCGGGAATATGATAATGTCTCAAGTTTATGATAGATTACCGCCTCGCGAAGCGATGTGATTACTTCCTCACAAAAACATTACATGGAAATTAATATAGATATTAAGTAAAATATATTATATATGTGACAAAATAATTAATCTATAATGAAAATATATTATTTACCATTTTTTCATTTCGCCCATCGAGAAAATGGAAATAGTGTTCATGCTTATGTACTACCTACAATCTCAATTAACAGTGTAATTCATTTTCTATCTCTAAATTTAACGTATTACACTAAATAAATATATAATGAATATATATTCTATTCATATAATAATTAAAATTAATTATATTAAGGAACAATAATCAATTTCAAAAAGAATGAAAATAAAAAATCAAATGTTATAACAAAAATGATGTAGTTATTACATGAAATTAGATTATAACAATGAATTCTTAATAAATTGGTAACAAAGGTCATAATTAAATCATTTATGGTATGATAAATATTATTATTATTTATAAATATATGTGTAATAAAATTATATTTATTATAAAGGATTTATGAAGTGTATTAATTATGTCGGGATTAAGGTAATGGATTTATTGTATCTCTTTTATTTCTAGGATATATATGCCATATTCACCACTGTTTTATTTTTTTTTGGTGTATATACATACCTTTGACATATTATATAATTAATATCATTATTATAATTATATTAAGATATTAATTTGTTTTTATAAATTATTTGCTCTTATAATTCAAAATATTACCACAAGGGTATGGAATATTTCTCTAAATTTGTCATATTTCGGACACACATTATGTTACAGACCAATATTCTTTTATGAGATTTATATAGAGCACTATTTCTGTGTAATTTAATGAATTTATTCATCCCCCTGATAATTTATTTCTATTTTAATGTTATTATATAATGGGGACAAGGATTTAATGTTACCAAATTAGTATGGATTTAATTATACAAAATCATCATTTACCGAGATTGTTTTTGTTTAAACATACACTTCTAAAATACAATGATCAGTATTTAAATAAACACTTGAATTTTATTATAATATGGTTGTGTCATGTTAATAATTTTTTTCACTTCATTTAACTCTATATATGTACTTACTATTCTAAAAAATATTTTTAAGGATTATTGACATCATTTCTCTCTTCGTTGAAATAACATTTTTCTTCTAAGTCAATATTTTATAAGAGTGTTTTTCAATTTTTGTACATTGAAAAGGTTATTTATTAGAGACAAAATCAACAATTTTTTACTTTTTTACAATGTGTTTTAAAAGGTATTTTAATTCCATTTTACAAACAAGGACCTTTATTGTTTTTCTGAAATTGTGAAAGGAATATTTGTTTCAACTTATACATAATGAGTAAAATTTTATGCCATCATGAAAAATCAATGTTTTAAACCTTTGGTAACATGTTTTTATTTTATTATTATAGAAAGAGATTTTAACAATGTTTGTTGAAATTTTAGTTTTAAATGTCTCTTTATTTTAATTGAAAATGTTATTTTCCTCCAGAATTCTTTTAAATGATCTTAACAGATACCATTATAATTTTCCTAGAATATGTTCAACGAAAAGAATTTGAAAATGATTTTTTATTTTAAAATTTTTTTCCAATGAGAAAATGATTATTTTGAAGATAAATTTTCTAAAAAATATTTAATGATTCTATTATAACTTTACATGTTTTTTTTCAAGAAAAGTACTTTGAAAATGCATTCTTTTTTAGAAAGTAATTTTCAAACTAAAAATGATATTTTCCACAATAAAAGTTCCAAGTGATAATTTAAAGGTATTTTCCATATAAGATTAAATCCATTGATGTTAATTATAATTTAATAGGTATATGAACCTATGATACCATTCTTATCTTTTCCTTTAATAATTTATACTAATGTTGAGAAGATGTTTTAGAAATATATTTCTCTACAATGGGTTGTACTATAATAAAATGATTGTGAAACCTACTTCTTTTTTCCAAGGGTTATCATATGACAAAATAAGGAAATTATTATAACATCTATTTATTTTCCACAAGTTATGTTATGATGGAATGTTTATGAAATACATTTTCTTTCATGGTTTCTGGTATGATTTATTTTTTATGATCTAATGGAAAAGATATTTAGGATTTTAAATATTTGATGGGTGGGACCCATATTTCCCACCAAGACCTAGGGTAATGATTTATATATGTTGAGATAAAAATGGAATATAATTCTATGGTCTTGATCAATAATGGGAAATAGGTCGATGGTTTTGATCACTAAAGGGAAAACAAGTAGGTGGGATTGATCCACAATGGGAAATGGGTGATAAGGCCTCATCTACTATGTTTGATGATCATTGTAGTTATCCTCGACAAATGGAATATTTTTTATTACGATGTTTGTACCACATATTTATGTCATGGCCTTATGGTTCATACGTTATGGTATTTTTACACTCTAATGGGTCGTTTATTTTGGAATGATAATGTTTTGTTCCAAGATGCATGTTTATGAATTCAAATATTTGGGTATGGACATTGTAAGTTTTTTATGATCTCATACCCTTATAATTATATAATTCATTGATGATATCATATATTCATATAGCTCATGCTTGCCCTTATTGAGTATCTAATCCCACCCTTTTTTATCTTTCCTTTTCCCATGTAAGTAAAAAAAAATTAGTATGGTATGTCAAAGAAGATTAATATATGAGAATTTATTTGTTAGAGATGTAGATGATACTTTAAAAAATATAAATATTGTGTACCTGTTATCTAATGGAACTAAATAATTTTTTTATTTATAATTTCATTTTGGAATTAAATTGAATTTCTATAAAAAATATGTGGTTTTTGCGTATGAGAATCAGGGGTGTTTACAATATGTTAGAGGTGATTTTTTAAAATGATGATTGTGTTGTTAATAATAAAAAAATTATTAAAGGAAGCTTCCTTATACAAAAAACATTAAATATTTAAATCAATATAAATATTATTTTCAACAAATGATCTTTTATTTGAATGAGGATGAAAATTATGTTATTTTTATCAAATAAGGGAAAATAGAGATTAAATCATACTCCAAGGATTGTATAATAGTGATGGTTGAGAAATAAGTATCTATAATTGAATAGTAGTACCAAATCTAAGGAGTTATTGATATCAAACATGAACTTGAATGTTCGATTATGTAATGGGACATAAAATTGAACAAGAATAAGGAAATGGTTTTTTATTGAAAGCTTTTATTGAGTTTTTTAATTAAATTAATGATTACAAAACCTAATTGGTGAATTTAGTTGAAGATAATTTGGTTTTGTAAAAAAATCATGTATAATTTCTTGATTAAAATATAAAAAACAAGGAGAAAATTAACATTAAATATTGAGATTAATGATTTTATCATTGATCAAAGAAATAAAAAATTAACTCTTTGATTCAAAGTTTGTTATTATAAATAAAAATATTAAATCTAAATTTAATTGCATAAGGTCCAAGAAGAAATTCTAATTTAATATTTTATTGGAATAATAAGTTCATAAAAGATATAAATTTCATATGAACAACATTTAGAAATGCGTGAATAATAAATGTTTCAATAGGATGAGAAATATTAAAATTTTGTTATAATTTAATCATAGAAATCTTGGATTTCTCAGTCAATGGAGAAATTAAATAAAATAAATTGAGGGATTTTCAAAAAAAAAGAACTATTAAATGGAAAAAACATGTAGCTAAAAAGATAAAAGTTGTTCCCTATAATATTGTTATAATTTTGTGGGTAGATATATCAATCTATGGCATATTGTGGAAAGTTGAGGATCTAATTAAAAGGTTAGTCAGACAAAAGGAAAATGAGAACAAGAGCATATTTTACACCTCAAAAAAGATATAATTTTTATGGATGTTTTCTTCACTACATTAATTTAACTTATAAGTCTTATGATTTATGTTTAAAGAATGGTAGATAATATATTTGAAGAATTAAGGACAATTTTGACCCATTAAATAAAAACTATCCCAATATTGAATAGCTTTACTCAACTGGAAGTAGAAGAGGAATAATTTTCATCATATACTAAATAATATAAGTATATTCACTCTTATTTATCATCTCTCATCATTATTCCATGAATGGAAAATAAGTAAAAGTATAAGGGAATATTATCCCAAATCATACTCAAGTCCTGTATGAACAAAAACACAGGGATTATTAATAGTGTGTTTTTATCCCACATCACTATAAATATGATCTTGTGGATGTAAATGATGGGTTCTGTGATTATAATTCTCCACTTAAGAAATGATGGATTTTAAAGATCATGTTTAGAAGTAAAATTAGTGTTTCTTGCAATGAGTCGAAAAACATGAAATTTCAAAATATAGATGAGATTCAATATAATTTCTTTAGTGTAAGTCAAATTTATGGCATTGGACATAATGAAAATTTTAATTATATGGGATACATGATCAAATGGAAGGATAAAATTTAATTAATAAAAAAATGCATTATAAATTTTAACCATTACTAGGTGGATGGAAAACTGATTTCTAGTATTCTCATTATGGAGGAATAAAATATTTTATGGGATTTATGCATTTTACACTATCATAAAAAAATTACAAAAAATATATGAAATATAAATTTCTTGAAAATTATTTATAATCATTAAATTGATAATTAAAATAGGTGTAATTAAATCCTAAAAGGGGTAATATGAATTACCATAATATTAAAATAGAAAAACATAGATTCATACTATCTCAACATGGTACCTAATAATGTGTGAGGTCCTATGAAACACTTTAAAATGAGATGATAAAAATATTTCATCCTTTTTATATATGATAATAGTATAATGGGATTCATTATATCTATATAAATAACGAAATAATATATATATTATATCAAAAGGTATCAAATTAATGATAAAAGTGAAATGAAATAAAGAGATCAATTAGGAATTTCTGAATAAATAGTGGAATTGGGTATTAATCCACAAAATTTAATAAATGCATAGAAAAAGTAAAAAAAATTATATTACTTCATCAGTTTTTAAACCATAAAAATGTATTATTTTAAAGATGAAATCATTAAATAAAAAAACATTGAGAATACACTAAATAGTGAGATTTATATTTTTAAGAACTATATGGAAAATATATTTCATGTGGTAATTTACACACAAATATAATAGGGATTATTTATGTCGTATTTTAATCTTTTAAGTGTAAATTTCTTATTCAAAACATCTAAGGTTCATAAGGAAAATATTGAGGTTGAAAAAATGAATGCGCTTTTCAAAATTATTCAAACAATATAAATTCAAAATTGTATTATAAAAATTATATCACCAGGATAATCCAATTTAATGAGGTAAAAAATTTATGAAGAATATTATAAAACCAACCCTATAAATACGTATTATGTAAAAATTTATAGAAATGTGGGGGTGATTGATATAAATATTGATGAGATCCAAAATCTATAACTAGAGGTATATTTTGTGAAAAAATGTAAGGAATAAATAAGTGATGAACAAAGTTAAATATATAATTAATAGAGGAAGAGATAATCATAGATTAATGAGTCAAAGATTGTTGGAGATAATGTTTATGTAATTTCCCCCAATATGGAACTCAATAACATAGAAAAAAATTGTTGGTTACGATCCATCAAGAACACCTCACCATATTCGAGAGGCTACTAACATGCGACAAGAGAGTGAAATGTATATTGGGGAGATTTTACATCCAGGTATGAACTGTAATAATACTTAAAATAATCGATAATAATAAATGAAATTAGACCATAGACATAGAGGAATCCAACAATAATATAAATATAAAAAAACCAATAAATAATAATTTTATAATGTAATTACCTGATGAAATGTAACTAAATTTCATGCATCAAGTAAAATATGAAAAAAACGAGATGAATCATATTATACTGAAGAGTCCTTTGTCTTAAACCACATGTGATTCTCGTCTCCAAATCCATCCAATCCAGTAATAAACTGTCAACAACGTGTTTATTTTTCCTTGTCAAAACTTTTATTCACATAATCAATTCAGGTACCAAACAGAAACCTGAATAGGGTTTGATTATAACTCAGAAGGATAACACTATCGTGTCTAAACAAACCATTATAATAAGAAGTGTATGAAATAAATTTACAAATTAGTGTATTAATCTATTCAATAATTAATATAATACAATAAAAACCTTAATTAGAATCATGCTAGAATGTCTGTGAGCATGTCTCACAACCATGACATCCTCAACCATATAACCATGGTAAAATATACAACTTCTTCATAATTTCATAATGACTCTAAGAATTTCTCACAACCATTCCAACCACAACCATATAAACATGGAATAAACAAAACATTTTAAGTCAAATACCTATAATCATTGCAGAATCCCGGTCGAAGCCTTATAAGCATTACAACATGGTACTGGTCTGAGCCCACTCAATAAAATTATTACATCGTTTAGTATTCATGTTATAGGACCATCCCCAAAATATAGGAATGTGAACTAGGATCAAAATACAAGTCAAAATGACATGTATATCATAATACCACATCATATTCCTCAGTGGTTTATTATAAAAATTAGTATTCTCATTCAATTAACTATTTTATTTATATCATAATTTTTCAATAGTCAAATATATATCAATTTATCTGTAATATAGTGATTGTTTACCAAGAAATAACTTAATGTATCATGTCATGAAAAACACACATTAATAAATTAGAAAAATCAATAATATTCATGGTTCTCTCAACCATTAGGTAGTCCTAGACCATATCCATATCCAATTTAAGATATTGGCCTACAAGGAATAATCCAATTCAATATTTAATTAAATAAGCTGAATGTTATGTTACAATAATAATAATATTTCATATACATATCAATTATGAAACTATAAGGTTAAGATTTAGACTCACTGCGTTAACTGGTGGAGAATACGACACTCTTATCAGAAAACACCCACATAGAAGCAAGATAATATGATAAATAAGATGTTCCAAGATCAAAACATATCAAGATCAAAATGGGAAATGCACACAGTCGAGGGATTACATTGTAATAGTTGTAAAACCAAGATAGATAAGTGTAAATAGAATAAAAACCATTTACAAAGGACCGAATGCATTATTGGCACGACCAAAAAGGAGGTTGGTACTCCATAATTTCTTGGAGGGTCTCTCTAGGTATAGTGGATAAGAGTTGAATTTGTGCTATTGGAATAATCATCCACATAACATACATTAATAGATAATTTTGGAGAATTAAATAGTGTGTAATTTAGTTAAATTCTTTTTAAATATTTTTAATGGGATATGAAAAAAAACTCGTAACCTTGGTGGAATATTACAAAAAACAAAACATTTCATGATGTGTAATCCATTTACATAGAATCTTAATGTTCAGAAAATGGTTTTACATACCATTTTCCTTATCAAACAAAACCACCCCACCTCCCGTTAAATATTATCAAAATACCATGAACCCGTCATAATAGTAAACCCATTTATCGGGACTCCATTAATTCATAAAACAATACATCCTTTAATTTTATGTCATTATCTACAAAAAAGGATCTCTATGTGGATAATCTATTGTTTTCTTATGTCTTGTCGCAACCTGTGACTATTTTTATTCAATCGACATAAATCCATGCTCGAACCCAACCACCAAAGGTTAAAGAAGGGGAAAAACAAAAACAAATAAGTTTAATGAAATACTGAGAGAGAGATGTACCAAAAATGTACTGCATTTTACAACCTCCCCACCATATAACAGCTTGTCCCTGATATTCTATATGCATTTTTATTAGTTATCAGAAACTAATTTTGGCCACTATGTTTTCATTACATACACCATATCCAAGGTATCCTCCTAAACTCATCGATGATACCACTTCCCTTGAACCAATGGTATATTCTTACCTGAATATATCTCTCATTATGATGCACAACCCATGTCGGATTCTCCTCAAAAGAAGCATCAACAAAATTCTCGATGTCTATTACAAATATAACATGGTAAGTCTCTAGAAGGTATCTCAGAAGTTGTGACAAAAGAAATATGTCATCCATGGAACTATAACACTATGGGAGGGATAAATGATACTCCCCTAGACTGACCATTTTAACTATCTCAAATGGACCAACAAACTTGGGCACTAGATTACCCTATTTCCCAATACGACATTTTCCAAATCTATGTGACACTCAATGGAAAACATGATGTCCATAGTTGAATTCTCTATGTCATCTCCAATGGTCATCATATGATTTTTCCTACTCTACATAGTCACTAGCCATTTTATGATCAACTAAACCTAATAATTTTTTTACATGAGATATGGTCCATAAAGTATTGAATTGTCTATCTCCGACAATCAAATAGGTTAACAAAAAGGACATACATTCAAAAACTCAAAATATTCTATTTTGGATTAGTTCATGGAATCTATTACTATATGAAAAATCCACGACTGGCATATATATCTCCCATAAACCACAAAAATAAAAAACAAAGACTCATAAAATATCCTCGATAACCTGAATAGTCTGCCCAGATTAGCCATTAGCTAAAGGATGATAGTTTTTACAAAAAAGAACCTATGTTACCATATCCTTCTAAATATACTTCAAAAAAATTGAAATATGGATCTCTATCTGAAATAATGATCTTTGAAACATTGTGCAATCAATCTACCTCACACATGTAAATACCACCCATATTATCAACTATGATTGTCTCCCTTATCAATAATAAGTGTGATAAATTCTTCATTTGATCTAAAATCACCCATAAAGTATCTTTAATAGAGTCATCCCTAGGTAATACTATCAAAAAATTAATAGTGACATCATCCCATTTCTACTTAGGAATGGTAAAAGGATGCAAAATCTGATCTGGCCTCTAATGCATGGCCTTCACTTACTAAAAAGTGAATAATCTAACCATGAATCCTTCCACATCCTTCTTCATTCCAAATGACCATTAAATTATACAAAGATCATGTTACATCTTATTCAATCACTAATTCACATCCCATCTGAAATCATGGAAACCCTTCATCAGCTCCTCATGTTAGCCCATAAGAACCCATACTTGTCCATAAAAAAAGTAGATAATTATCACTATAAAGATACCATTCTAATGGTGTATCCCACAATATAAGTTTTCACATAGATTAGAGTCCTAAATTATGGATAAATACTAATCCTTGTTCTATCCTATGATTATGGTTATAAAATATGTTGATGTTAGAGCTACTCAACCATATGGTTTATGGACATCTTGATGCACGTCTATAAAGATAGACATCATCGTCCTCTCATTTAAAAACTCTTATACTACCTCATTCTGTTTCTTTTTTATAAATACATTAGAAAAATGGTTTCATTCCCATGTGTGTAATCCATCTATGATATTATTTACTATAAATACTTAAACCAGCTCCATTGCTGATGGTTCAGGACTTGTTGAGAAAATATATACAAGATTCTCTTGTTTCCTTCATATACCATAATACTCTCACCTGTGAGATATTATTACAAACATCATAGGGAATGTACCACTTATACTAACCATAGATCATAAGTAGGGTAATTATTATCATGTTGTCCGGAACTTCTAGAGCCATAGGCAACCACTCGATCCACTTACATTAAAATTTCTCTAATTCCCTCTCCATTTATCTCATGGTACATGGTATATGATTTAACCAGCACTTGTAAAGTTAGGATAGGTTGTAATTTCATCGTTCCTTTAAGCTTCTGAAAATCTATCTCATAATCCTCAAATCAAACAAAGTCACCCCTTTCTTGTTCATCCCAAACAATAGGGTATCCAAACTGGAGAAATCCGAGATAAAGCATTGTTAATAACTTGATAATCCATAAAATCACTAATTCTAAAAGAAGATAATGGGGTTTTCCTAAGATATAATGGATGAATATTTCTATTGGCCCACATAAAAACCTACCTATTAGATTACCTGGAACAATAAGTACACTTCATTAATCCAAATAAAACATTTGGTTCTCTTGAAATAAATCCGAAGCTCCCTCAATGTACTCAGTATGATTTCATGAGTCTTGGAATGATCGTCTACTGACAGGGATTACACTAAGATTTCATTGAAGAAAACCACCGAATCAATCCCCATAAAATCTCAAAAGGTTTTTATAAAGATAAAATATAAGATAATTTGATTCTCATATATCCACGAAAATACATGTTTAGGTAGATTATATAAGAATCATACATCCAACATTAGATGGTCTTGTATCCTTGATCGCTATTGTAGTATTCTCAATGTGTATGTGACTTACCCAACTTCAATGTGCTCTAGTATAACTACACTGTGCTATTTCCTTTATAGGTACTACTACTTCATCACTAGGGTACCTCAGATTGAATGGTCGGTGGAACTTTTGCTACCAGCATGATGAGGGGCCGCTGAGCCACTTCTCGAAACATTTTCCTATCATGGTCGTCTTATACTAGTAGTCTATATAAATTTTACATAGAACCAATGAAGATGACCCATTCAGAAACATATAAGACACACAATTTCAGGGTTGATACACTATAGGAACATGTGGACAAACACTCGACACTGATAGTACTACGAAAGAACACATTCCGATGATGGTTATCCATTTCCCTGATTTCTCTTCCCACTACTTCCATAGTGAATACTATTATAGCATCTCATCCTTCTACCAGAAATAAAGATACCAGTTTATATTACTAAAATAGTGTATTCATTTCTTAGGGCCACTCTTAGATTTCCATTTTTAATGTGTAACAAGTTCATCACATCCTCAAAACTACTTATGGTAAAAACATTCCCATGTCATCTGATCTCATAAGGAATTCCACCTTAAAAGCTACTCACACAAGATATCTCTTCATTTAATAATGATGGAAAAAAGCAATGTAGGTCGGTGAAATGTCAAGTATGGTCCAGTACTGACATGCCCATCTTTGTTATATGCATAAAATCATGATCCTTTTAATCCCTAAACATCTCATTATTGAAATATCTCTGGAACATAATCTTGATTTATATCCCTTACTGATCATCCGACAACCTATATTCCTCCAAAATATCCCACCAATTAATTCTAGGTCTATAAAGAAAATATGATGTAAGATGTACCCTCCTATCTGCAGGTGTATCCATTTTCATTAAGAGCATCTAGACTGACTCAATCCAAAATTCTACTTCCTTGGATCTCTCCTTTCATAGTGGACATAGGTGTATAATGTAGATAAAACAATCTTTTTTTCTTACACATTGATGGAATGGTATGAACATTCTCTCCTTCCATAGATTTCATGGCCCTCCAGAAGCTTCTGCAAAGCTAAACATCTATCTTATCCTCAATAACTATAGGATGCTCTGGTTCGACTATGTTATGATCATGCTAATTACTACTCTCCTAATTCACAACTCATAGATGATGATGTGTAATTTATCTATAATAAAAACATGCCCCATAGAACACTATTTAACAACAAGGATAACCTCAATAGGGGAATACACAGAGAACCACTAACTCATTGTCTCTCTAATCGTGGATTACATGTGTTTCATTGTTACACGTCAATTCACTTCATTTATCAGTTTTAACTAATATAACATATCAAATTCTACATATAAAACATATCACTTACATATAAATGTGTCCCAATCATAAACCATGAATCTTAGAGTATATCCTTATGTCCATATCATGATGATTACATAAACATATCATTACAGTCAGGGCCATGAATAAAAAAATAAAGAACCAATTAAATCAAAAATCAATAACCGCAAACAACATGTGAATTTACCAAGGTTAAATAAAATCAGTTGTATCAATCTAACAACATAAACAACAATCCCATACTCGAGAACGTAGATTTTCTCATATACAAGGGTTAGGTAATCCCATGAAGAAGCTCATTATCAAGTCATGACACATCCTAGTTTTCTTTTCTACCTTTTAAAAATAGTAAATCAAAATAAAATAAAACATTCTCCTTTGATACAACTTTATAAATTCCCTTGATCAGGAAGTCCCTCATGTGGACGAATGGGTAGGATAAGAGGCAATAAGTGTGCCTCCCCATATGCCAGATGATGCCAACTAAAAGTGTTGGTGTAAACATTATAATATAGAGACTATAACCAATATTAATAAGTTGTGTAGAACTATAAATAATCCATAAAATTCAATGAAATATGAATATTAAAATAGTGGGAAAAATAATAAAATCCAACAAAGAAATATAACAAAATGTAAAGGAATAATGTAATAACATTATTGAATACAATTAAATGTCCTACTATAAGTAAAATAATAAAAAACTATAAGACTCAAGTAAGGATCAGTAGTCCCTGGTCTTGAACTTCATGTCGTTCCCACCTCCATGCTCCATCCAATGCAATAAAAAATAGTTATCAGCAAGCTCCTTTACCCTTTTCCAAACATGAATTTATGCAGTCTTCTCAAGTACCAAATAGAACCCTAAATATTGTGTGAGTAGAACCTAGTATGTCAATCCCACTATGTCTAAACAATACATTCATTTATTAATTTTTTTCACTAAAGTGATAAATATGTAGATTAATTAATTTAGTAATTAATGAAAATACAACAAAAACATACTTCTATTCAGTATAGAATGTCTCTGAAAATGTTTCAAAACCATGTCAACCACAACCATATAACCTTGGTAAAATAACTCGATTTGGAAAAATGCTGAAATGTTTCTTATCATGTCTCAAAACTATGCAAACCGCAATAATATAGACATCACATAAAAACAAAATTTTATTTCAAATCTATATAGGATTTATAGAATCTGTGTAAAAGACCTATAGTCATTAAATTTTGGGACTGGGTTGATCTATCTCAATATAAGTATTACAACATGCATGTCAAATCTCTATAATAATTACATAATAGGTATGGGATAAGATCACTCAATATAATCATTACATCATAAAAGTTTTCAGGTTCTATGGTTATGACCGATATAAAATTATTTCTGAAAGGATCACAAGACATGTCATAAAATTATAGATATCACAATATCACACCATAAGCCTCAATAGTTAATTTTAAAAATATCAAATTTTCATTAAATTTACCATTTCATTAATATAATAATTTATCAATAGTCAAGTCAATATATAGTAATCCATAACATAGGGATTCAATATCAAGAAATTTCTTAAGGTATCTGTCATGATAAACACACATTAATCAATTAGTCAATTCAGTTATATTTATGGGTCGATCATCCAATGAGTAGCCACAATCTCTCAAAATACCCATTTTAATAAAAAAAGTCTCCAAATAATAATCCCATTCAATATTTAATTAATTGAGGTGGACATTACACTTTCCTAATATAAATATTTCATATATCATGCAATTATCAAGCCATAGGGTTTAGATTTAGAGCCTCTATATTAACCACAAAATAATGAAATGATTCCAAAAAAAATCACCTAAAAAGAAGAAGGTTAATATGATCACAAAGAGTTTTTAATATCAAATCTGATCAATATAAAAACCAAAAATGAACATGTTCAAATAATTACACCGCAATGGTTGGAGAACCAAGGTAGGGAAAGGGAAAATAGACCAAAACCACTTACTAGGGATCGAGTGCATTATGTGGATGTCTACAAGGGAGGTTGGAACTCCAAAATCACTTATAGGATCTCCCTATTCCAAGAGAAGAAGAGTACGTTGGGGAATGAGAAAATAAGCCTCAAAATATACATTAAAATAGTTGATCGGGTAATTATATAGAGATTAATGTAGTAACATGTTATGTAAACATTTTTAATGGGATTTCCCAAAAAACCCATACCTCATCTTTATATTAAAAAATAACCATTATGAAATGTGTAATACATTTACATGATGTTTCTGTGTTCAAATAATGGGTTTTCAACACAATTTCCTTATAAAACAATCTGAACCCCATTTAAAGATTCTAAAATTTCCAATAATATATGGTGACAATTAACCCATTAACCTGGAAACTATTAATCCAAATAAACATTAATCCATGAAAAATAGTTCATTTTCTCCAACAATAGCTCTCCACATGGATAGTCAATAGTTGTTTCAGGTTTCTTCGCAACCTAAGACTGTGTTTGTTCAAATGATGGAAATTCACATCAGAACACAACCACCAAGGTGAAAATATGAGGCAACACTAAAATGAAATATGTTAATGAAACATCATAGATATGCGTACTCAGAAAAATATGGGATCTTGTATTTTATTTGACACAAAATTTATGAATGAGAAATATTGAGAGCATTGATTTATTATTTTTAAGGGTGATAGAATCTTTTGAAGAAGTTGTGAAATATGGATCATGAGTTAAGGCTGTGAATAGAGATAATGGTCAAATAGAGAAATAGTCTTAAGATATTTAGAAAAATATTATTTATTTACGTTTTTCTAAATAAAAATAAGCATCCAAGAATAAATATGTTTATGTAGGAAATAAAAAATAGAAAAAACTTTTTTTGGTATGAAAGGGTTATAATAAAATAAAAGGTATATATATTTTTAATACATATACACTGAATAAAATATTTGAGTCAATTAGATTATTATTAATGATTAAAATTCAAAGAGGTTTCAAGGTATATCAAATGGATGTAAATAAGATATTTTTAATGGATTTCTTAAAGAATTTTTTTTATCAAACAAACTATGGGATTTAAAATTGGTGTCAACCATGGAATTTCTTGTTATGTTTGGAAATGTTTTCATAATATAAGTACCAAAAAATTAGAATGACAGTTAGTATTCTTATTTCAAATAGTTGGAATTAAAGAGTGGTGATGTTGATTACATACTCTATGTGAATTTTTCAAAGGAGAAGAAATATATGTTACTCATCTATGTTTATGACAAAAAAATTAATGAAAAGAATATTGAATCGATGGTAGAATTTATAAATTAATGTGAAGAGAGTTTTATATATCAATTATTATGTGGAATCTCCAAATTTATAAATTTAGATGTCATTCAATAGGGTTATTATAGTATTATTTATCTTGAGAATTTTAAAATCATTAAAATTGAAAGACTTTATTACATGATATATATTGTAGAATGAATAAATTATTATTATTACTTTAAGAAGGTTTTATATAACATATGCAATGTTTTTTTCAATTGGATTTCAATTAAATTTGATGAAAAAACTTCTTTCTCTATTATAAAAGTTAACACATGTTTAAGGTACCCTTGATTATGGTCTGGTGTTTGGTGAAGAAAAATGGCAATATTTTTATTAAATATGGATTGGGATGAAGATATTTTTAACAAAAAAATACTCAATTAGGGGATTTATTTTCTTTGGAAGAAACATGTTCTCTATTTTAGGAATAATAATGAAATAAATAATATTATCATAACTATATATGGGAATATATTAGAAATTAATATTGTGTTTGTCCACAAGTAATAAGGTTTCCATATATAATAAATTAGACGATAACCCATTTATCTAACTTGGAATAGTAGAATTATTGTGTTCGACAACATATAAAATATTGGGTAGATTATATTATGGTACATTGACTGATTATATAAATGTGGGATAAGTTTTTATGAGTATTAGGATATATTTGAATGACTGAATTTGAAACCATTAATTTCTAAAATCAATGAGCTAAAATTTAATAATTTTTTAACATTAATAAGAAAATGTATTGGGGGAGTTAATTAATATGGGGGAATAACTATTAATTAATTATGTTCAATGACAATTGCATGATTTTTAGTTAATTATATCATAGGATTCATTTCAAACCTATTGGTTCATCAATATTCATTTAGGATAATTAAAACCAATTCCTCATTATATTAATTTTTTTCAAATAATTAAATTATATGATGTAATTTATTTATAATGAGTTTTTTAAATGGTCAAGTATATTCAAACTATAACATCCTCAGAAATCCCTATACCCACTACATATGATTTTAATATGATAATCTAGTAAAATAAGAATTAGATTATATAAAAATAAAAAAAATTATCAAATAAATAATTGTGAAGATTGATTTTATTTTCAATAGATAAATTCAAATCATCCTTCATAACCTCAATTAAAGTTTTATTTCTATATTCATAATGAAGATGATGAATCAATGATATTATTTAAGGTTTATTATATTTATTTTCAACATTTGATGAGAATCATTAGAAATTGTTGAGAATGTATTTGAAGATTTTTTAGATTAATTTCAGTGAATTAATATATTTATTATTGAGTTGTAATTCATGGTAATGAGTTTTTGAATTTTAGAGTTAGGGTAAATTATGTAAATTTGAAAATTTACACTGTATAAATTATTATGTATGAAAATAAATTATATATATGAGTTTCCAGGTTTTTGAAATGGATGTGTATATGTGTGCAGAACATGAATATGGGTATATGGATGAATAGTGATATTTAAAAAAGTACAAGTGTCACACTATTCACATAAATGGGGTTATAAATTTCCAGTTCATATGAAAGACTTAACAATTGAATATGTATGGTTACTCAAAGGGTGGATGAATTGGAAAAGAACCATGAAATATTATGATATATCAGAGTAAACTTATTAATACATAATGGTTTACATGATCTATAATTAGATGTGTAATGTACTCATATATAAGATTTAAATTATGAAAAAATTTCGATCATTAATAAGATACATAAGGGTATGATTGATATTCAACATAGTATTTAATGGTTGATATCGTTCTCTAAATCGAAAAGATGTGTCCCTCATATTTTTATGGTAATATATAAGAGTTTCTGGAGTATGTGTAATGGTAAAGATCCAATACATAAGAGTAATTATCATAAAGAGTGTCACTAACATTATAAATAATATTTAAATGGAATTTTGAAGAACTTTTTAGAAGTTAGTACAATATCGTCAAAGAAAATATGAAAAATAAGTCATATGATTCGAATTTTTTCCTTTATAAAATGAAAAATATTGTTTTTAGAGGTTGACATGTGATTCAACCAAGTTATAACAGAGGGATAACTAAGAGGATCACTACCCAAATATTTATTATTTTAAAATATTTAATAGATATCAAATATAAATAAATTACCGGAATACCCTCTTAATCATCGTGAATTGGGAAAGGTGAGATATTAAAATATTAAAATCCAACATTTTCAACTTTGTTGGAACATTAAATGTTTTTCACGTCTGATAAATAGAAGAGAACACAGTAAATGATGGTTCTTCCAAAAATTGTTGATATATCATAATAGACAGATATATAATTCTATAAACAGATATATAATTCTATAAATATAGAGTTTATTGGGAATAATATTATAGTCTAGATTTTTAGTGATTCAATCATGACTATTCAGACATTGGGGTTTGGATGAAGTGAGAAAGGAAAGATATTTTTAATCAAGAAAAAATAATATAAGTTGAGGTTATTGATTATATGAGAATATTAATTTTTAAATTATCATGATGTCATTAAAAATGATAAAAAAATTCTACAAATAAAGACTACATACTATTTTATCTAACTCATTCTATTTCAAGTTGTTTTTGTAAACTAATGGGATTCAATCTAATGAACCAACAAGAATTTGGTTCTATAATGAATATTTTTCATTAAGTATAATACTATCCCACACCACTTGTAATTTGTATTTCTATCAGTGGAAAAATCAATATACTGGACTCAAACTAAACACTATAAGAATGTAATTACACACATTTTTGATGAACCTTGTTAACATTTATTTTAATTATATTAATTTTATATTTATTACATACATGTGAAGGTGAGACATAAATCTTGAGATCTACAATATTCATACAAATCATTGTGGTAAATTTATAAGAGAAAATTCAAAAATATATATATATATATATGCAACCCACCTTCTTATTGTTACATCATTTTTTGGGAGCATTCATTCGTATCAATGTTAGTCTATCTTCACTTTTAGTGGTACTATTATGGTTGAATTTAAAGATATATATTCTAAATTATATCAACATTAGTGGTATACCTATAATTAATGGAAGAAATTATCATTTATAGAAGAAACCTGATGACACTTTATATATATTTGATTTTCTTAGAAGCCATTGAGGCTAGTATGTTGGGATTTATAAAAAGTGAGATAAATTCTCCCTTTAAATTTATCGGTAAATGAAATTTTATGTTTTATAGGAAAAAAATAACTGTAATTTTGATATTACTATACAAAAAATTATATTTAATGGTTATTGGTATCAAATTTTCCAATTAACTATTGGATAATTTGGAAATTATATTTTAAGGAAATTTCAATGTGAAATATGTAATTCTTAATATTGTAAAAAATATAAGTCATTTGAATGGAAGGAGAAAATATTGTGGATAATAATTATACAATGGTTAATGAAATACTATGTAATATAAGTGGTTTTGGAGAATATTTGGAATAATCAACATTTATCAATAATATTATGAGAAAATTTCCTAACGTATTTCTAGTAAAGGGCCATCCTCTTAAAGATAAGGATGGCTTTTATCTTAATAAAAAAATAAATATTTCTAATGAAATTAAAAAAAATATAATGTTTCTAAAATTATTATCCAATAGGAAATGGAAAAAGATTTCAAATATATGAAAAATATCTATCTCAAATAAAGGGGAATCAATTTATCTTTATCATATGAAAGGGGTGATGAATTTGAAATAATAATTTATCTCATCTCAAATATTGTTTTAATTGTATGGTGAAAGTATAAATGAAAGCATCTACATAAAAGTTTTAAATAAAGTGAATTTGGGAACATTTTTACTCACTTTAAAAATTGAAGAACATGTGATTATGAAAATAAAGAGTAGGTATATCGATCAATGAATAATAAATGGGATATAGATCTAAAAAATTAAATAATATTTTTGGGGAACATAATTTGTTGAAAACAAGAAGGTAAATAATCATGTTAATAAAGGAAATGAATTAACATTCTACTATAAGTAGTTAATCTGATGAAGACACAACTACATGGTTTAGAGACTTCATGGATCATATTGAAAAACATGAATTGATCTCCAAGAGAAATGAATAATTTCATGATACATACATTGACTACTTGTTGAAATATGAGCATGAATCATTCCTTGAATAAAAGACCACACTCTATATTGAAAACATGTCGATTAGGAATAATACTGAGAAGATAATGGAATGTGATGAATAATTTGAAAACAAGGAGAAAGTCTATATTTTTTATTTCAAAATTATCAATGTAATAACCATTTAATGAAACTAAATTTGGAAATATTTTTAATTGTAAAATGGTAAAAATGGATGTGAATAAATTAATAAAATATTATGGGTTTTTTGAGAAAAAAATTATATAGGATCAGATATGAATACAATATATATAGTGTGTGTAAAGGTTGAGAGATCATAGTATTCGATACAAATTTCTCATAATATCATGTGAAATATACACCTATCCACAAATAAAATTTCAAATTAATATTAGTTCATACTGATGGTTCTAATGGAAGTTTTTCTCAATTTTAGGACGAGAAAAATCGTACGAATTTCACTTCTATACCATGGGATGTTGGATAGATTCATGTTGATTATTTTCACCGAGGTAAATGAACCATAAGAATTGTAATGTAACTAGGAAACACGAATAATTATATAACTAGATCTATCTGTTTCATAGAATATTTATCCCTCGATACTAATGATGAATTCATGGATCCTATATATAAATCCTTTATTTTTATGTATAATAATTCACATTCATTGAGTCATAAGGGATACAATGTGAGGGGATTAGCTGTAATAAAGTACAAAACAATTCTATAAATAAAAACGATATGAATATAAATATATTCATATTTACAAATAAAAATAGATTTTATTTCCTAGATGAAATATTGGGAAATTGTGAAAAAAATATCATTATGATATTGATTTAATGAAATCTTTTCTTGAATAACCTCTTGATGATTATATAGATTAGATGGATTATAGAAGATAAATTTAAATATGTAATTTATTGTTGAGGTAAATCTTAAAACATTAACAAATAGAATTTCAGATATAACTGCTAGTGGCTATTCATGTCATATCATATAATGGAAAAAAAATATTGAATATAATTTAAGAACATTATGTTTTTGAATTTACATTTGGGAACGATATCACTAAAAATATTACAGGAATTCAGAAAGATGATATTGAATCTAAAAAATTGAATTCCAATTCTTTAATAATTGTCTGTGACCTAAAACAATATTTATTGAGTTTTATAATGATCTTTAATTATGTTAATAAATTAATTTGTTAATTAAATGAATGAATCAAAAAATTATTAAATGGTGGAAGACTTATCTGAAATGGAGGAACTACTAATGGTAGATTTTTCCAAATTATAAATTCAAGTGATTAATTTTATTTAAACTGAATATATGAGTGTATTTTGTGGAAAAAAATACTTATCCATTTTTGTTAATGGAGTTTTTGTGAAATTTAAAAGGGTGATTTCCAAAGAGACTTTATGAAGCTGAAATGATAAATAGAATTTATTTTCAAAATAAGTGAAAAATGGAAGATGATACAAGGATGTAATATGATTGTGGATACTAATTCAACAAGGAAAAGTTATAGAATTCATTCAAATTTATCTAATATTATGGTAAATAAATATTATAAATGAGGTACATATTTTATCTCATTTATTGATGATTTCGTCTTGATTAACAAAAATATTTTATTAAATTTTTTTAAGGTATAGATATATTAAGTATCTTCAAATATATGTTGAGAGACATATCTGGTTTTATAAAAAGAACCTATTAAATAAAAATAGAAGTGAATTCACTAGATATTTATCTAATATTTTCTTGTCAATAAGGGGAGAAATCCGCAGTATATTTCTTAATAGACAACCTAATTAAATGGAGTTACAAAGTGGAAATATTTATCCTTAGTTGGAATGGGAAAACCCATAATTTTTGAATTTATGGTGTCACTATTATTTTAGATAGTAGTTTAAAGTAGTTGTTTTTAAAATAATTATTTCAGATTAATGAGGCCTAAATAAAAAAAGTCTCTATATGAAATGTGCCAAGAAAATAATCCTACATTGAAGTATTTCAATGTTTTTGGTAGTCCGTGTTTTATGGGGATAAAAATTCATATCTAGAAATATTCAATGATAAAGTAGAGGATAGAGTCATAATTGGATATTTATCTAATATAAGAGACTATAAGTGTTATAAAAAATGGATAAATAAGTTTTTAGACTTTTGTTATGTTAATATTATTGAAAATAAACACAATATTCTTATAAAAATATGGCTGATTTTGAAAATATAGAAGTGGAAAACATAGAGATTTATAGAAAATTTTTGGAAGAAGAAGTTGAAAATAAACCATACATCAATAATATTAAGTCAAGTCAAACTGGTTATGATGAAGTTATTGTTGTAAATAACATAATGAAACTTAAAATTTTGATAAAGAAGGATTAACTAGAGAATATAATTTGAAATCATAATGAAGCATTTTAGATTAATTATTTTTTGATAAATGACAACTAAACCACCCATATTTCTTAAATTGATCCACAATATATTAAAAAGGATGTTGGGAAAAAATTTGATAAATTAAATTAATTAATATCTAAATAGGTTGAAAATGGATGAAACATGGAATATTTTTATAATACTAAAAGGTAATATTTTTATTAGAACCAAGTGTTTGTACAAAAACAATATCAATGTAAAAGGTTGATATTCAAGAAACAAATACATATTAGTATGTAATGTATACTCTAAAGTAGAAGGATTTGTTTTTAGGATATATTTTATCTTGTTGAGTGACATTAATGCATAAACATTTTATTGGTTATTATGGAACACTATTAATAAAATAATTATCATATAGATGTGATATATTCCTTCCTAAATAATGCTAGATGAATTAGTATATATTATACAACCTTGAGATTTTTTATTAGAAATGATATAACTATGGTGTTCTGGACAAAGAAACATCTATAAATGTTGAAAAAGTACCCTAGATACAGGTAATAAAAGTAGGATAGTTGTTTGAGTTACATTGAGTTAACTAGATGAAAAATTGATTGGAGTATTAATCTGCATTATATGCGAAAAAATACACTTATTATCATTATTTATGTTGATGACCACACATTTACTAGATATAACAAATATCTTTGTAAATAATTTTCATGAAAAAAAATGAAATTTTTTTTAAAAAATATTTTTATAGAGATGTGTTTTATTATGATTTTTCATGTTTTGAAAGAATAAATTTTCATTGTTTTACCCCAAGAAAAATAAAAATATTAATTATTGAATAATTTTAGAATAGATGATTCCAAATTAGTTTCCACTATAATGAAAAATTGATTGATGTTAAAGAAAATATGATGCAAATAAAAATGTTAATAAATAATAATTTATGATGTTGATTGTAATATTACATTATCTCTATTAATTTTGACCACAAATTATTTATGTGACGAAATTTTATGTAATGTATCATTGTGATCCATAAAAATCACAAATTATGGGTTCTAAATGAGTTCCCAGGTAAATTAAAGAGACTTTGAAAAATGGGTTAGTGTATAAAAGACTTAATATAATGAAATTTTTATATATATAATTTTTTGGATTGCGATGGATATTATAAGGATAGATAATATACATCAGGTAGTATACACACTTTTAGATGTAGTTGTTTGAGATGGAATTGACATTAGAAATATTTAGTAACATTGATAACTATAGAAGATATTTTTGCAGCATTGACACATTATCTAAAAAAATTATCTAGATTAGATGGAAATTGAAATACTTGAATGTGTGAATAATGATTAAATTTATGGTTCTTAAGATAATCAATATGCAAATAATATTTCCAAAAATCCATTATAACACTATATATCTAAATACATTGTTATGATATCATTTATCAAATATAATGTTGTAAATGGATATGTGGGGATAAAATTTAAATTAAAAAAGATAAAAATATTGATATTATAATAAATTTCATGCCCATATATATAGATTAATGATTGATGAAAAATAATAAGGTAATATATTTCCCAATAACATGAGAAATATTTTACTTTCCCCACATTCCTTTTTATAGTATTTTTAAAAGGGTATAGTAACACCATAATATTATAGTTTGTATTATTATTTAAATAAATACTATGTTGAATATATTTTTATACACACCCCATAGATCAAAAATTAACCATTAAATAAATTATTGAGATAAAATAATGAAATTAAAGAGAAACATTAACACATTATTATAATACAATAATAAACATCATTAATAGAACTACAAAATAAATTAAACCCTAAGAAAAAAAATACCATGAAAATGAAATCCTAATAATCATGTTTTCATTTAAGATCATAAAACTTATTATAAATATGGAAAGAAGGGGGAACATTATACAAGTAATCTACTTTTTTAAAATATATTAAATGAATAGAATGGATGTTTTTTAGAAACTAATTTAAAGTAATATATAATAATGTAGCATGATTATTACACATATAGTCCTTACACATTTGGTCATAAGACATAAGGCCATCATATATACTATAATATTATTAGTAATTTTAATTTGTGTCATAAATTATAATTGATTGGATTCAAAACTAATAAAGAATTATTGAATGAAATAAATAATTTTAATTAAAATATATTATTGTAAAAATACGTTTTTTCATTAGATGTTATTTATATTATTACTATAATTATATTTGAAATGATTAAATGTGATTTAAATTAAATGAATTATCTTAACACCAAATGTATTAATGATAATGAATATCTATTATAAATAGTGGGCTGTGATTAAAATGAGTTAATACTAAAACATATAATTTTATTAAAGAGTTTTTTTAGGGGTGATATATATTTTTATATTACTAAATTAAATTAATAAATTTTTAAAGTTGGATATAAAGAAAATAATGTATAAAAATATATATTATTTATCATTTATATATTAATTTAAATGAAATAATATTAAGCACACTTAATGTTTAAAAAGTAATTTTTCAATAAATATAGTGTTTCTATATATTCAATGTTTTCCTATAAATTAAAAAAATATTAATTATAAATTTAAATGGATCAAGTGGAGTTAATATTTGAAATAATTACCTGAAAATTTGGTAAGATTAGCCATATTATTTTTTTATTAAAAAAATAATCACCATGTTTAATAACTGAACAATTAAAAAAGATGTAATAATAAAATAATTGTTGTAAATGAAAATGATTGATTTTTTATATAATTAAACTAATATTTAGAAATTATATAAATAATTTTTGTGGTATAGGTTTCAATTATACACAAATATCCAGACATTCCTCACCTAACTCATTTAACACATATGCAATTTAGTTTTTACCATTCACATAACATCAGGTTTCAAAGAAATATCACACATTTTAACCTATAAAATAGAGCTCTCTTACAATAATTCACAATCAAACTTATCATTAGATATCTCTTAAATAACTACCCATTTTTAAATTACTAAATCCTTTCTATAAAATGGGTTACTTTTTTTCCAAATGAAGAGGCATACTCTTTCATTTCAAAAGAATTGTTTTGAGAATAAGTGAATTCATCAATAACGTATCTATGTTCTTTTGTAGGGTTTTCAATTAATAACATAAATTAACTATTTATTTAAATAATTATCTATAATAATTATGTTATATGAAAATAATTATTACTACTTTTAATCATTATTACTACTATATAACTCTAAACTCTTATAAATTCTAATAGTATAACATGTTTTTGATTGAGTTGGTTTCACCAACAACATGAATGATGTTAAAATAGAAACAAAAATATCATCTTGAATAAGTACAAATACATTGATAATTTTAATATGTCATATTATTAAATAATTTATATCATTGATATGGTTTTTCTATTGAAAACAAAAAATTGATAGTCATTATAAATTAACTTGTTATTATCTAAATAGTACCCAAAATTTGATCAACGTAAATCCCATTCCTACAAACCATTTAACCCTTGACTCAAGTAAACCAGTGGCAATGCAAAGTTATCACATTAGTAAAATAAACAATATATCTAACTATGTTATATTGTTCATTTTATTATTCATTTAAATGTAGATACAAACATGGATTCTATTACATTGGAAGTTAATAACATATAATGAATGATATTTTTATGTCCCTGAAAATAAAATAATGGTTTCTTCCCCATATCATATGAAAAGGAAAAAATAAATGGTGAGATAATATTATAATTAGTGTTTGAGAATATTTCAAAATATTATAATTTAATAAAAAATAATCAATATAGAAGAAAGATTAATCAAAACACATTCAATTTAGTAAAAAAATTATTTTAATAAACATAAATGGATAATATCAACATGGAAATTACATGGAAATGGAAAGAAAATTATTAATAAAGGAAATAAATAAATCCAAACATTAATGATATTTCCACTATGAACTCATCTAATTAATTATTAATATTACTATCAATTCCTTTTCCAAGACAGTTTCATTGGATGTGTAGGTATAAACAAATTATCTAAATACTATGGCCAGTTTTCTTGTCTTATGATACCTATTATTTAATCACACAGATAGATATAACAGGGACTGACATATTACCTTATCATCTAATTAATTACAAATATATTGAATTATCAACATAATTTATTCTCAACATTCTTTATGATTAAAATATTATCTATATTGAATCAAGATTATAGAATATTTCCCTAGTAAATAAAATAACTTTATTCCAACAACTGATACTATATATAGAAATGGTATAAAATTGAAAAATAAAAAAAAATAATTTAAATGATACTAAATTCATCCATTATAATGGTAATATGGACATAAAGGTGAAAATAATATCCAATTAAAAATTGAGAGTGATAGAGGAAACAATCATAAGAAAATGAATGATTTCAAATTAAGGTATAATCTATAAATCAATTGAGGATTATAGGAGGCCATTGATTAATCAATAAGAATATTTTATTTCATAATATCTTTTTTAAAACAAAATATAAGAAAAACATTAAAAATATCTTCCTGGTAACTTTTTGTAATAACAGAGTTATCAAAAACAATCTAAAATTTTCTTATTATTTTAAAAAAATAATTACATTTTCATTTAGTACATTTAATAACAGAAAAAACTGAAAATATTGAGAAGAAATATTTTAAAAAAAGTAATCTCTTAAAGGATGCTTCAATTAAAATAACTTTCTCGGAAAAAAATTTAACCAATATGGACATGGAAATCACTTCCTTATAACATTTTAACTAATATGGACATCGAAAAAATTTTAATATATTTTATAATAAACATGTAATGTTATCCTATAACATAATAATTTTGAAAATATTTAAACCTATATAGACATTGAAGAATAATTTTATCGACCAATGAGGAAATAATGTTGGTTTGTTATAAAATAATTTCCTCGATATTTTTATGTTACAAATAGATAAATTTTTTAATAGTTATTTAAAATTCTAGAAATAATTAGAACATATGATAATTTTTTTTTAATGGTTAAAATTATATAATTTCTGTTAATGTAAAATTAACATAGATAATTCTGAAATGAGATGATATTTTAAAAAAAATCTCTTATGGTTTTGGTATCTTTTTTATTAAAAACCCTTAAAAGTAAAAGATAGAGTAAAAAACATTAAATACAAAGAAAGAATAAATTTATTTATATAAAATGAATAATTGGTAGTATATAAACCATGTAAAATAAATTTTTATTATGATGTAAAATATGTCACATTAAAGTATAAATGAGATGAAATTACACTAACTTCAAGTCAAACTTATTTTGTGTGAAATTTTAACTTTATGTATAATAAACATATTATTATTATAAACTTATAAAATAACCACATTAATATATATCATACCATATATGATTCAATTATAAAATCATGTCACTTTTTTACTAACAATCCACTGTTAACATCATCATCGTGGGTGTTAACACTCTCATATTTCATGAATGTTTCAGTTTAAAGGATCTGATACTTGCATGTTAGTAATAGTTTCATTATCTCAAGATTAAAAATCAAGAAATAATTATTATTTTAGTACATTAAATACAAATCTATACTCATTATTCAAATGTAGACATGATAAATGAGTCACATCGCTTCATGAAGGTGATACACAACAAGAATACATAAGTTTCATAATTATATACCAATGGTTGAAAGGATAAAAAGTAATGTAGTATATTATATTTTATGTAAAATAATATAAGGTTACTATCATGGTGAAGTTACTCTAAATTGTTTATATTTATAATTATGATTATAAAGGGAAAAAATTATAACATATAACAGTCTTTAGATACATTTTGATGTTGTTTTAACCCTTATCTTTTTATTTTAACCATTAGATACCATTTATAACACTTATTTTTGTAACCTGATACTTTTTCATTAAGGATCAATAATTCCATTATAATAGATAAAGTGCATTATTAGTGGAAAATTTTGGATAAAAATTACTCTTTTCTACTCACTTTACAAAATATAAAAATTTATTATTAATAAATCTCTTAATTAAATATTTTTAAACATAAAACATCCTTAAAGACATTTTTGAGAATATTCACAAAATTTTACATTAAACACATCAATATTTTATTGATATTTGAATTGGAAAATTAATAATATTTTCCAACATTAGTAGTTATCCATAAAAATCATAAAATACTTTTACTTATCCAAAAAAAATAAATTTTAATATTTTAAAACTATTTACATTGATTTTTCAACCTCTTACACGGACATTTTATTCTAGATGAGTAAGTGTTTAATAAAATTTTTCTATTTCCAAAAATTAGAATAAACAATTATAAAAAAAATCCTTTTCAAAATAATCATTGAAAAATGTTATTAACATACATTTATTCTAGTAAAAACATATTAGTGGTATCAAGAAAAGAGAGTGGTGTTTTTTATTTATTCCTCACTTAAAGTGATATAAATTTCATAATCAAATTATAAAGGAACAAAAATTCCACTGATTATATTTTATAATAAATATGTTTGAGTTGATCTTATATAATTAGAGAGATGAATGTTTTGGGTTTATTTTTAGACCTTATCTCAATGTTTTAACCATATCCCATTTTACCCATTACAATGGTGATGATCTTCTACAATTTTACTATTCAACATTACTAAAAATGAAATTTGAAAAATTATAATCTTTGAAACTATATATTATAAATGTTGAATAAAGTTATAAAATTAAATTCCTTTAATTGGAAAAATTATATAATAATATTAGTATGAAAAAAAATTGAATATAATTTCTAGAAAAATGTGTTTTAAGTAAAAAAATGATCTTATACCAATATAAAATATAATTCTAATTAGTGTGTATTTAATTACATACATTTTAATACAATGTTTCATATTTTACATGAAAATTATAATGACCAAACATTTAATCAACGGAAATCCCCTTCTTATAGTTATTTCATATAGTATAATCACATGAAATCGCCACACAATGAACTACTAAGTATTATGTGATCTCTAAACATTATATTATCACTTATGTGATTTGAATTTTAAAAATCTGATATATACATAGTTGCGATCAATATGATGTTTGAAGTCCGATAAGAAAAACGTTATTTTTGGCGAATAGTAACTGACCCTTATGAATAGTAATGTTACCCTTATAAATAATAATATGACCTTTTTGAATAGTAAACCATCCTTGTGAATATGTAACCTTAATAATGAAAGTATAAATAAATTTTATCCATCTTATAAGTGACAATACGATATAATGATAGTGTTGGTATTTTTGTGAGTAATATATATTTAATTACAAAAATATGATTAACATAATAATTATATGAAAATATATTTTAATAAAATTTATTCATAAATAATTATTTTGATGACATATGATTATATGATAATTTTAAGAGACATTAATAATGTTTTCAGGGTGTTATAAAAGTAGTTTTATTTTTAAATTTTTATTTTTCAAGTAAATTATGATTTCAATTAAAAAATAAATTTCAAATATTTAGAAAATTATTTTCATATAATGAACATCATTTTTGAATTCAACACATTGAAAAATGGTGGGGTTATTTTTTGGATTTTTATAAAATAAATGAATTTTTTGAGAATAGTAAAATATGAAAATTTGTTGTATATATACATTATATACTCATTACGATATTTATTTCATCATATCTGATGTAACCACCATTAGTTAGAACACACATGTACATATTAATTTTTATTAACAAGATTCTATTAATTTTCTTTTCATTAGCAAAATAATAAAATAATCAGTAAATATTGAGAAAACCATCCTCTCCTCCACTATAAAAACCACCCTCCCTCATTATATTCACACATCTTAAGCATTGTTCATAGCCCAAAGTCTACTCAAATATATTCTTAATCCCTTCTTCCATGCCCATAATCATTAGTCCCTTCAAAAGACCAAATCCTTTTCCCTAAAGTGCTTATCAAGGAATATATATTCAAGAGTTAAATTCATCTTTTCATTTCTTCAAATTTCTTTAAAGTACAATTATTTTCTTTATTATTTCCTCACATAGATTAATCAAAATTTTATGATAACCCCATTACCTTACATGTAAATAAATTTTTTTATGATAATGTATTAATTCATCATCATCTATCATTTCCCCTCCATTTATAAAAGAAATGAATACGCCAGCAGAGATGTGTTAGTTTCTCACATTCAAGGATGATGAGTATTCAATTTATATTACCATATTCAATTATGGTCATGAAATTTTTTAATGGTTGAAATAGACTATAATATATTTATTATGTCTAGTAAATGTTTTTGTAATCTTGTGTACACATGATATTAAGTTATGTAGAAAAATGTGTTCATTGTGATAAAAAACATCCAATTACAAAAACAATTATCATTAATATTTTTTATAATGATTCATCTCCACTCCAAATAAGTAAAGGAATTTTATAACCACGTAATATACTGAATTATCACTAATAATATATATCTACATGTTGGAAAATAATTCTTATCTTATATGCTTATCCTTACATGAATATAAATAAACCAATCATGAAAACTAATGAAACAAACAATGAAATTGATCCTCTAAAACCATATAAAAAAGAAATGAATGCCCTTAATATGGTAATAATAAATTAAATAAAAAACGGTTAGGGAAATATTTATCAATTATTTATTTTGGTCATCTATGACATTAAGATCATGTGAAGTACACCATCAGTCTTTAGGTAATGGATTGTACCAGAACCTCTATTATTCTTTCAGGTTCCTCTATCTTTATTTTAAACCTAATAAAGTTTCTATAATTTTATATTAGTATTATAAATGTTTTTACATTATCAAAACTCATGTATCAAGATCTATTTATAATTCTCTTTCGGTGATATACATGTTTTTAAATGATTCCCTCCTAAATTATTCACGATAAGCCAGTCCGTTTTAAGGGAACTTTCTGAATTCTTACCCAATTTCAAGTCAAATGTTTAAACTATTTTTAATAAAAAATTAGTTTTATAAAACCACTCTAATTATTATTATATTATTCTATTTGAAATTATGTTTTTTAAAAAATATTATTACCTTTTATATTAAGAATGACATTTGATATTTTCTTTTAACCGTAGTAAAATTTTATAATTGTAATTTTTCGTACGTAATGATTTTACATGTTATTACATCAAGTGACATATCATTTCAATATATTTTCATATTCTACCATATTAATTTCCATATATGATAACATCCTTCCATTCATGTACATTTTAATAATACTCCCATTTTATATTCTTTAGGATATGATTATGATACATACTTCCGACAATGGGTAACCCTTATGTTTATGTAATATTGATTGTATATGATTCTATATGTAGAGAGAATATTCATGAACATGTAAATATGGGTGTGAAATATAGTGCTCCAATCAACTGGGTAAACTTTAGTCTCATGAGAGGTTATGAGCAAAGGTCATGGCACATATTCTTACTCATTTTACCATATGCAATGGTCTTGGTGGTTAACCCTGACTTCTGCTCCTCTATGTGCAATGATCCATGACTTGTAATAAAGTAATGTTTTATGTTTCATCCATGTTACTATGAATTCATTTTTATAAGATTGCATGCTTATATGTTTTGATTCCATATGTTCAAATCCTTTTTAAATCATTATGTCGCGCCTTCAAACCCATGTGTAAAAGCATTATTGGTATGATTATTCCATTAGTGAGATTTTTAGATCATACCATTTTTTAATATTTTACCTAGGTTATCCTATGATATTTTATGATAAAACTGAATGTTTGGTGTTCCTTATGAATACTAAATAATGAAATGTAATATTTATTCCAATGTTTTCAGTTTTATAAACCTAGTCTTTCAAAAAACTAGACCTTATAATCCTTGGCATGTAATATGATGAATTATTATGCCTAAAATCATGTAATGATATGTGTAAACGGATAAGATATCAATATTTGTTATCATTGGATGGTCTAGTTATTTTTGATTTTTATGAATAGGGATCTTTAGTAAAAACCATAAGGATGATACTAAGTATAAGTAAACATCCAAAAATTATGGTAAGTATAGTGTAAGTGGTTTATCAATAAAATAAATCCTTGTCTGGATACAAACAAGTGGATGGGGATAAAGCACATATTTATCTTGGGTTAAAACCCAAAGACACCACTTTGAGATGGACTCAAACAGGATATGGTGCATGACAAATGGCCTGGAAGCACTCATGGTTTGACACACTCGGGGGATGTGCATTGGTAAATTTATAAGCATAGTATGAACCCTTATTAAGGGAACAAAAAAAGTCCCTCATGAATATATGTTAAGTAAAAGATCATGGATAACCTTGATTTAAACTGAGGGAATCACAAATTACGATATACTTTCCCTTTACAAGTTTATCCTTTGATGGTCAAATTTCCATTATTATTATTAGCTATGTTTTCAACCCACCTAATTTTACATTACATTCCGTAGATAATGGAGAGAAATATTACCACACAAACCAACATTAAATTTGATAGGTAATGTGAATATTTCACTAATGACATTCTAAATATGGTCAGAAGAGGTGATCAAAACATCGTGATATTACTTTTTCAGCATGCTAGAGTAATGTCCAATGCCCTACTTCACCACAAAAAGAGAAATATTATGTTGAATCCTTAATATATAAAATACCTCCCCTATTTAGTGGATATTCTGATACCCTTCATGTGAAATAATGAATTTCCATAAATAAAATGATATTTTATGACTTCGAGTTCTCAGAAGAAGAGAAGTCGGTGTGGGCGGTCAATCATATTGATGGGGAAGAAGATGAGTGGTGGACACATATCCCGAATATGAATTCCTAGTTTGAAATTGATTCCATGTATTGGTAGTAATTCATGTAAATGTTTTTCAACAAATATTTTCCATAAACACTCCTTCTCATGATTAAAAGAGAGTTCCTCTGATAACAGAATTAGGAAGATGATTCTATTGTGGTGTATGAATGGAACAACCCAAGGATTGAAAGATATGACTCTATATCTGTCATTAACAACAAAATTAAGGTGGATCAATTCTTTAGTACACTAAATCCAGGTCTATGAAAATAATTGGTGATTCATGAATTTGAAAGTTATGAGAAGATTGTGCATTGTTGGATCAATGATGAAATAGAGACCAGAGACTCTCAATGGTATCGCGGGATCAGTGAAAAAAATAAGAATATAGAGTCTAATATAGGTAGTTTGAAAAATAAATCACATGGTGGAAATAAGATCATATATACCACATGTCTAAATTATGGGAATAAGCATCCCCAGAACTGCCTAAAGGGAACTAGGAATTGTATCAAATATAGAATAATGGGACATATTTCTATGAACTGCTAGAGGGATATAAAGAATCCCACTATTTCGGAAGAATATAGGAAGGTTAAGATCAACTATCATTTTATAATGTAGTGTTACAACTTTACGGGTAATGGGAATTATGCGAACAATTTCCCTAAGCCAATGGTTGTTGGAGGAAATCCACAACAACCTCTAAGGAAATAAGGATGGGCTTAGGCTATCGCTACTACTTAGGTGGAGACTAAAAATGATGTGGTGAAATGTATGTAATTTATTCATTCAATAATAGTGAACCTACTATTTGATTATGGTACTATTCATTCTTTTATATCTTGCAAGCTAAGATTATCTATTCAAACATTACCTAAAAATTTGGATGTTGAGTTATCTATGAGAATAGTAAATAATAAATTACTACATCAAAAGTATATAACTCATCCCTAGTAAATATTTGTAGAGTGAATCTCCCATAAGATCTCATTATACTCCCTTTAGTGGAGTTAGATGTTACTTGGGCTTGCATTGGGTATATTTATTCAAAGTAAAGAAAACAGTTGTTGGGAAAGGGAGATCACTCTACACATCCTGAAGCATCCTCCAATTCATTTCAAGTGTAAGGAGGAATATGAATATCTTTTAGAATCATTGTCTCAAGTTAATATATTACTATCTCATGAGAAATAATGTCTACTGTAAATTAATGAGACAAAAGAGATGATACTTCTCAAAGATATGCCCATTATGAAGGATTACACTAATTTTTTTCCAGAAGAATTACATGGTCTTACTTCTAATATAGAGGTCATGTTCTCAATTGAAATTATTTTGGGATCTCTACCTATATAAAAAAACCTTATAGAATTTTCACTATAGATCTAGAAGAGATGAAGAATCATTTATTGTTTAAATGAGAGAATGATTTTATATTCCTGAGTACCTCACTATGGTATGTGCCAGTCCCCTTCATCAAGAAGATGGTTGGATCAATGCCCCTATACATTGATTATCGTGATCTCCATAAAATCACGATAAAGAACAATTATCTTATTCGATTGATAGATGACTTGTTTGATCACCTTCATGGGGCCAATTATATCTCTAAGGTGGACCTTTGATTAGGATATAACTAATTAATGGTGAGGAAGAAAGATATTCACACACAAAAATCCTTTTAATGAGGTATAGACACTATGAATTCATTGTTATTCCCTTAAGACTCAATAATTCTCTAAAAATATTCAAGGATTTAATCAATAGATTCTTTAGAAATTTCCTCCACAAATTGGCGGTATTCTTTATCAATGATATTTTGTTATACTATAAGCGCAAGGAGGAACATGATAATAATTTGAATACTTTTCCAATGAAATTTCAAAGGGAGATCCTTTATGAAATGTACAGAAAATTTATGTTCTTAATGGATGAAATATCATTCTTAGGGAATGTTATCACCCTCAAATTGATATCTGTAGACCTTTCCAATAAAAACTGAATTGACCAGTGGCCAAGGCCAATATTTGTATTAGAAAACCACAACATTCTGGGTCTAGCTGGGTATTATCAATGATTTTCGATAAACTTCTCATGATTTTCAAACACAATGACCATACAGACATGAAAGGGGTTATGTTTTTCTTGACTCAAGAATTTGAGAAAGCATTAAGGAGCTAGAAAAGAGGATTATCATTGCACTAATACTCACACTTCCGATAAGTGGATAACTCTTTGCGGTGTAAAGTGATTCTACAAAAGAGGTATCAGGTTGTGTGATAATGGAAAATTATAAAGTGAGAGCCTACAACTCAAGATAGTTGAAAAACCATGAGCAAAATTATTTCATGGATGATCTATAGCTGGCGGATTTGATCTTTGCGTTGAAAATCTGGAGGAATTATCTCTATGGGAGGAAGTTTGAGATATATACTAATCATAAGAGTCCCAAATATATATTCATAAATAAATTGATTAAAATGTGAATGTTAAGATTGTTAGAGTTCATAATGGATCATGAATCCTCAATCAACTACAAATCTTGGAAATGAAAATAATGTGGAAAATGATCTAAGTAGAAAGGATCCTCCATCATTATCCATGATGAGAATCGAAAAGGATCTGATCTACCTATATTTGATATGGATGTACATGGGAATTATTAAGGGAGGTACATCATCAACACATTCTTATATCATTTCCCAACCATCCCACAAGGAGATAATAATGTAATAATAAAGAAAATATGTGAAGATTCTAAAATAGATGGAAGCTATAAAAAATGGGAAATCCCCTGTGATTAAGATTCCCATGGAAGGAGTTGTAATATTCCAGTCATGAGAATAAGTACCATTTGATCCATGGATAAAGGATGATCTTTTCAATTATTTAAAGAGCTCAACCTTCTCTACTAACCCAGGGAGCAAAAATATATATCGAGATCTCTGAGAAAACTTTTTGTGAGAAAATATGAAAAATAAGATTGTTAGATATACATCAAAGTACTTCGTATGTCAACAAGTGAAGGCTGAAAGATAGAAGTCTACTGGGAGGATGAAACAACTACGCATACCAACATGGAAGTGGGAGAACATTACCATGGACATTGTCTCTAGACATCCAAGGGAGTCCATAGGAATAAATGATATATGGGTCACTATGGATCATCTTACAAATACCGCTTACATTATCAAAAATTGAGAGGACTTATCATTGGATCAACTTGCACAGATATATAACAACAAGGAGGTAGGATGCATGGAGTACCACTATATATTTTATTCCATAAGGACTACATATTCACCTAGAATTTTTGTAATATTCTCTAACATGCTCTATGCACTTAAATAAACATTAATATTACCCATCATCCGCATATTGAGGGTCAATCTGAGGAAACTATTCAGATAGTGGAGGACATGTTGTGAGTATATTATATGAACTTCAAATTATTATAGGCCCAACATCTACAACTAGTTGAATTCTCCTACAATAACAGTTTCCACTCCAGTATTTGAATAGCACCATATAAATATATTTATTGGAAACGGTGAAGAACATCGACATGTTGGGCTGATGTTGGTGAGATTAAGCTGATAGGACCAGAAATGGTCATAGAAATAGTGGATAAGGTGAAAACCATTCTACTGTACATCAAGGCATCCCAAATTCAATAGAAGAGTAGTGCATAAAATCATTGATGGGTCTTTGAGATCAAAGTTAGAGACATGGTATTCCTCTACATATCTCTATGGAATAATTTCATGAGATTTGGGAACAATGGAAAGCTACATCCCAGGTACATCAGCGCCCTTGAGATCCTTAATCGTGTTGAAGTTGTGTCTTATCAACTAGTATATCAACCTACCATGTCTAAAGTACAAGATATCTTCCAGTTATATCTGTTATGGATGTACATAAAATATCCATCACATGTAATTTCTCTAGAGGTGGTATAGTTTGAGAATGATCATTATTACGAGGAGAAGCTAATGATTATCCTGGATCATAGAGATAATGTTCTATGAAACAAGACTACTCACCTCGTTAAGTTCAATGGAAAAACATAAGTACAAATAAGTAACATGGGAACTTGAGGAGGCAATAAAGGAAAAGTAACTACACTTATTTATGTCTTAGAATGTAAAAAATAATTTCGATGGTGAAATTTCCTATAGGGGGGAATAATGTAATTAACCAATGTTTAATCAATAAAATTTCCCTTCTTATTATTATGTCATATATTATAATCATTTGAAATCTCAACATAATGAATTACTAATTACTATGTGACCAATAAACACAATATTTTCACTTCTGTTATTTGAATTTCTAAAATCTAACATACACTGTTGCAATCAGTAATATGTTTGGAGTCTGATAAGGAAAAATTATTTTTGGGTGAATAGCAATTGAAAATTATAAATATCAATTTTACTCTTATGAATAGTAATGTTACGCTTGTGAATATTAATATGACACAAATTAATAGTAAACAATCCATGTGAATATTTATCCTTTCCAATAAAAGTATAAAAAAATTATCCATCTTATAAGTGATAATATGATATAATCATAGTGTTGGTATTTTTTTGAGTCATGTATATTTATTTGAAATTTTATGATTAATTTAATAATTGAAAAGTAAATTTTTTTCTATATAATTTAATCATAAATATCTATTTTGATGAAATATAAATATTTGATAATTTTAAGGGACCTGAAAAAATATTTTCCAAGTGTTGGAAAAGTATTTTTAATTTTAAACTTTGTATTTTTCTAGTAAATTCTGATTTAAATTTAAAATTAAATTCCAAATATCGAGAAAATTATTTTCTTAAAATGGAATTCAGTTATTAATGATTCATATTGATAAATAGTTGGGGTGTTTTTTTTGATATTTTCCTGAAATACTTCAATTTTTAGTGAATAGTAAAATAGGGTAATTTGTTTTATATATTCATTATATGTTAAATGCACTATCTATTGAGTCATATATGATGTAAGAAACTTGGGATCGAAATCAGGTGCACATATTACTATTTTTTTCAAATGAATCAATAAAATTTCTTATCATGCGAAAATTAATAAAATAATGAAATAAATATTAAGAAAACCTTCCTCTCCTCTACTATAAAAACCACCCTCACCCCCCTCTTCACTTCACTCCTCTCAAGCCTTGTGGCTAGTCCAAATTCTAATAAAATATCTCCCTAGGCCCCTCTCCCACGTCTGTCATCCCTTAGTCTCTTCAAAAGACCAAACCCTCTCCCCTAAAGTGGTTCTCAATGAAGATATATTGCATAGGTAAATTTCCCTTTTCGTTCCTTTTATTTTCATTCAAGTTCCATTATTTTATTTTTCATTCGTCAAAAAATTTCATCCAAATATTATTATGAATCCAGTACTATAAATTTAATAGAATTTTGTTATGATAATAGAATAATTCCCCATAATCTCCCTTTTACCCTCCTTTTATAACAGAAATTAAAACACCATCCTAGATGTTTTAATTTCTCACAATCCAAGACCATGAGTTTTCCATTGCTTTTAGCGTCTTCAATTTTGGTAATGAAACTATTTCTATGGTTGAACAAGACTATAAGATTTATATTATGTCTAATTTATGATTCATTAATCTTTTGTATACATATATTAATTTGTAAATAATAATGAGTTTGATGTGATCAAGAAACCGTTAATTAACCCAAGCAGTTATTATTAATTTTTTAAAAACTGATTTAACTTCACTCAAAAAACCAAAATAATTTATAATCATGTTATGTAATGGATGATCATTAATAACATATAACTCTATTTTTGGACAACAATTCTGACTTTACATGTGTTTCATTACCAGTATATAAGTAAATCCATCATGAAAACCAAAGAATCAAACATTGAAATTGAACATCATAACGCATAAAAAGGTCATGAATGAACGTAATAAGGATATACTAAATAAACTACATAAATAAGAGGTTATGTAAACACTAATTAATAAACATTGTTTTTTCTCCAAGAAATTATGATCAGGTGAAGGACACCATCAGACATAAAGTAAGGGACTCTACCCGAACATCCATTATTTCTTTGGGTTTCCCTATCATTCTTTTCACCCAAACCAATTTATTATTTATATTATATAAATATTATAAATGCTATGTAAATATTATTAATTATTGGAATGTTCTGAATTTCTACCCAATTTCATTTGATCTATATAATCTATTTTTAAGACATAATTACGTTTATAAAACCAATATATTTATTATTAAATCCTTCTTGGTTGAATTAATTTTTTTATATAAAATATTTGTCAATTTTTTGTTTTAAATTACCTTTGATATTTTCCTTTAACTACAGTAAAATGTTTTAATTATATAGTTTCATAACTACACTTTTTAAATGTTTTTACTATTAGTGACATAACTTTTCATGATATATTCCTATTCTACTCTATTATTTACCACGTATGATAAATTTATTCCGGTCATGGAAATTCTTATGATACTCCCATTTGATATGCTTTATTAAATGATTATGATAGACAATTCTTACAATGGGAAACCCTTATGATAATGTAAGATTGATGATTTATAATTATATATTTAGAAAGAATATTCATGAACATGTTATGATGAGTAAACTCAGCTACCACTCCAATTCATTGGGTAAATTTGAGACACATTGGACATTACATGCAACGATTGTGACAGTTAGCCTTGACTCATACTATGAAGTGAAACAGTGTTGGTGGTTATCCTTAACATCTGCTCCTCTATGATCAAAGAGCCTTGAGTCATGATAAATTCATGGTCTATTTTTCTTACACATTAATATGAATCCATTTTTATTTTATCCCATATTTATATGTTAGGATTCCATATGTTCCATGCATTTTTATATCATTATTTCATGCTTTCTAAACCATGTGATAAAGCTTTATTCATGTGTTTATTCCCTTATTGCGGTTTTAATCTCATACATTTGTTCATTTAATCATGAGGATATCAAATAAATATGTAAATCAAAATTGATGTTAGTGTCCCATTATGAGAACTAAATAATGAAATGTTATATTTAGTCACATGTTTTCAGTTTTTTGTACCTAGACATCTAATACACTAGACATTATGATCCTTCGCATGCAATATGATTCTTTATTATGCATAAAATCATGTAATGATAAGTGTGAATGTCTAGTGTTTCTATAAAAATAACATCTATATTACCATGGGTCTTTTTTATTACTTGATTTAATATAATGAAATAATAGTTTTGCAAAAAAATCCACATTTTCACTATTCAATCAAAAATCAATCATTCGAGAAAAATATCCAAATTTAATCCTAAGCCTATACCTACATGATAATTTCAAAAAAAAATACCCATTTTTCAAATAAAATTTATAAATGTATCGTAAATTAAATATAGTGTCCGCACAAAAAATGAAATAAAAAACTTTTTTATAAAAAAGAATTTCTAATGATTTCTCTGACTTTGCACACTTCACATGAGTAATAACCATAATTAAATGAAATTTATTTCAATAAATAGGATACATAACAAACTTATTTGTTTATAATTCTTTATAAATATTTATAATTTTATTTTATTTTTTTCAAAAAATATTTGTTGTATAAAAAAAATTATGTAAAATATCTATTTTCCATTCAAAATATTTTAGCATCATTTCCATCCAATTAATAAAAAATGTATGTTTGATTAATAATTTCATAATAGAAAATAACTTTACATCTATTTCATAATATTCTCAATCCAATTCATAACCATTATCATATGGGTTTGGTTATAATATTCATATATAAATACTATTATGTAATAGTTCCTTTATACTTGTGGTTGCATGTGGTGTACACTATTGAACATTGGGTCATTTAAAAAATAAAATATAAAATAAAATATCATGGTATTATGCTCTCCCATCCTTAAAAATATTAGGACCTAGAAATTTTAATTCTTATTTTCTATCCTAAATATATTATAATTCATTAATAAAATTTGATATAGATTTTTTCAGGAACGTTAATTTAATGTTTATAACAAAGAAACATATTATACATGTACAAATATAAGAATAATACATGGAAATGAGTTTCTAAAAATTTACCTTTGTTGTTTAGTGTTTCTTTTAACTTAATATATGATACATTTACCTTCAATTTTTTCAGTTTGATAAATTCCCAAACCATTGGAAGATAAAAATATTATAAAATTTTCAAAGAGTATCCTTTATATAAATATGATAATGATTATATAATTTCTGTTGTTTTATAATTTTAATGATGGATTTATCATACCTTAAGAACTTGAATAGAAATGTAATCATCTATAAGATCCCCAAAATGATGAAAAACTTGTCCTCCTATCAAAATCTGAAATGTTCATCATATGATAAAATAATAACAAATATTAATTAACCCAAATAAAAATTCATCACTGAAATCAAAATATTACCCAGAGAACAATTTAAATCCATAAAAACAAGATTGATTAAATTTAAACCTAGAAAAGAAATTTTTTCCCTTATTCTTCCAAAATCATCATTTTTAATCTCCAAACAACCTTTATCACTCAAATATATATATTCCATAATTATATATTTTAAAAATATAATGTTTCCCAAATGAACTAAAGAAATATGCATTAAACATCACAATGGATCACCTTGTTATATAACATATTTTCATTAAAGGTAATCTGTAAATTATTCATTAAATATCTCTAATGTTATCACATTTGATGAAAAATTACATTTCAAGGTGATTTATACTATTCAAGATATTTTTCCAATATTCGAAATTTAAATATTTTATATGAAAAAAAAATTTAGTAGACAATCCTTATATTTTTTTCTTTTGATCATCATTTCATACTACCATTGAAAAATAAAACCATGTGATGATCATTTGTTATTTAATTAACAATAATTAACATACATTCGAATCCTTAAAGATTACATTAATCCATAGGGGAAATTAATTTATTTTATTTTTTCATTGAATGGTCAACATATATTCCATATATGGAGAAAAAATTTCTATGAAGAGAAGAAAACTAAAATCAAAATTCACACTTTTTATATTTCACATATAACACTATTTATAATAAAATATTTAAGAATTATTCTGAAGTGAATCTTGTTCTCTTCATAATACTAAATTTATCTAATGATATCTTCAACAAATATTATAACAAAACTATTAGTTAAATAACTAGATTTAAATCGGATGATGATTCCCTTATATCCCTCAATTCCTTCCCTAAATTATGAAACTCACTTTTTATACCAAATTCATCATGAATATTGAATCATTGAAAGCAAATACCATATAATTTCTCAAATTAATCTAAGTAATTATCTTAGTACATGTGTTATATATGTTCCTTTAAAATATGTTTCCCATAGGTCCTATAAAACATCCCCTAACACATAGTAGATTCCTACTTGCTACATTGGTTAATGATACAAGGGATAAAACAATGAATGATGGATCCATTTAGTATTCTTTGAAAATTACAAACATATATGAATTTTATATTAGATTTTTAATTAATTACATAGAATGAGTAAATTCCTTTCATACTTGATAATGATATAAGGAATTATTCTTAAATGATGGAGGAAATGAAAAAAAACATAATGGGTGACCTCGGATGCTCAGTAAGGGTAAGAATAGAGAAAATAAAACAAACCATATAAATTTGAACTTAAAAACATAAATACAATATTTAGACATCAAAATCTTGAGCAATGATATAAAACATGGCATTACGTAAGGCATAGATCATAATGGATCATCAATCATGATAAAATAGCATATGAATAAAGCATGTAATTGTAGCATCCATTAAGCACGTGTAATGATTTCCATAGTAGCCAAGTCATTACTTCCATGGACATCTTAGTAGACAAAGTCCCTTTCTGAATCGAGTTCACTCCTCGTTTCAGTCCTATAACAGAGAACCAGATTAACTTACTGTTACATCTATGTCTATCTCATGAGATATAAATCTTTACCCAATGCATTGGTGGGAGATATAGGTCCCACCCATCTCATAATGAAATCATTCTTACTTGTGCCACAAAATCATAAATCATAGCATACACCATGTAATAAATTGGGATTCTTAAATATCATGACATCATAACACAATCCATATAAAACAAATGGATATCATTTCATCATAAGAAGAATCATACAATGTAAATAATTGAGATATTATACTTGAAACATACACATATTAAATAATGTAATCTTAGATGTAAAATAGTTTTGATAAAACACTTGAAATGAATTCTTGGGGAAAATATCCTTTCTTCCGCAAAATAATTATCTTTTCTGAAATTGTCATTCAATTTTAAAAGAAATGGATTTTTTTGAAAATAATTATAAAATCGTGTAGAGGAAGCTTCATGAAAATGAGGCATTATGAAACTATAAAAATCAGTTCATGCCGTATAAGTTACAAAAAACATTGTCCTCATACTTTTGCCGGAAATGTCAAAAAGTACATCATAAAAGATATATTCCTTCCGTACCTTCTGGTAAAAGTCAAAACGGGGTAAAAATGTCTTTAAAAATACTAGGAATAATATTAAACATTTTATGAAAACATTTTGTGAAAACATGGACACGGATGATAAACATAACCCCAGTAAATACTTACGAATAAACGATCTCGGATAAGAAACAAGATTGGAATAATTATCCCTTACCTTACGTCCGATATGATTCGTATGTATCCGAACCTCCTGTATAATGTTTTAAATAATGTCATTGACTTATTACAGAATCATATTCATTGTTATGATATCATATATGGTTCACTTATGACTTTATATTACCCATTCTTTTGTAAATTAATGTTAAAGTAACGTTTTGGGCAAAATCATTTCAATTGTCGTTCGTGTTTTAACTTTTAATTATTCATATGATTACTTAGATCATGATTACATAAATACAGAATGTATAACATGATTTATATATAATATAAATTCAGAATATACATATATATAATAGATCGATAAATGGAATGAAATACACCGTTCATGGAGACGGTAGGTCGTACGTACGCATGAATACTATTTTCGTTTCCCTATTGAATTGAATGGAATTAAGTAGATGACATAAATATATATATAAATAAATCCAGTATCATTATTATGTAATATATTTCATGATTACGTATTATATATACGTTATTATCATTCATGAATGGTTAATCATTGAGAATGAATCTCATCGCGTCGTGGAGAGGGTAGTCCGTACGTACGCACGAGCGATGATATCATTACCATGATCATGGAATTGTATAAAAGGCTATGTATAATATTTAAGAATCAATATCACGTTACAATAATCATATATAGTCATTATTTACACCATTATACCCATCCAAGTAAGGTGGTGGTGGAAAATAGATTACACCACGGCGTGGAGACCGTATTCCGTACATACGCACGTGCGGTGATTTCATTTTCCGTAGGATGGATAGATGGTGAAATAGGGTTTCTTCATAATTATAATAACATATAAGTATATTAGTGATACTGATGTTATTACTTCATAATGAAACAACTAAATAAGAAGAAGTAGAAGAAGAAATAAAGTTGAAAGAATTGGTAACGAACATTACCTCTTCTTTGAAGCGCCTCTTTGAGACCTCCTCTTGGGGCACTAAAATTGGACTTTGAAGAAGACCAAGACCTCTAGGATGTTACTAGGGACGTGGAGAAGAGAATTTTTCAGGGGTTGGCCGAGCTTGAAGGCTCAAATTGGTGTGATGAAGAGATGGAGGAGGTGCCCTTTTATAAGGGAGGAGAGGGGCACCTTTGGAAAAACTAAAAATATTATTTTATTATAAATTTATATTCAGTTATAAATATCTCCAAATTGATTTATTTATAAGCTAAGGTTGGGATGGGTCTAAATAATCTAATCCAATAGAATTTGGACAAGTTTAGTTTATTATTTTAACCTTATCATTTAGAATTAACTTTAAGTTAGATAATTTTACTTTTATCATGTCTTTTTGTGTTCTTACACTATATGGTTAATAAAGTTACTATAACAAGAAAAAAGAACCCCAAGTTGTTTATTATTAATATATATAACCTTATCTAAGTAATATTTTCGAACCTTAGTTTTTTAGGAATAATATAACAATTAATAATATAATATTTTTTTTAAAAACTATTTTATGTCAATTTTGACACTATTTGGTAATTGATTTTTGTTAAAATTATAACAGAATGATTAGTTCTAAAAAAGTTAATTAAATCAATAATAACATGTCATGATAACCTAGAAAATTATTGGAATTCATAAAAAGTCTCAAATTACATTTATTTGGGTATTTATAACATCAATTATGTCAATATTTTATTAATAAGTTAATTACTGCATCATCTTTGTGTCATAAATAAATTAAATTATTTAATGTCTAAAAATTACAAATAAAATAAAATTATGTAGGAAATCTTTCTATCTTTCTAATAAATATTTATAGTCGAATTTATCTTATGTATAAACCTATATTAAAAATAATTTAGTTATAAAAAGTTGATTTTATCTATTTTAACCCTTCTTTAAATAAATTAATAATAAATGTCCTAATATAATACATGTGGGCCTAAATGGTCATATTTTATTCCTAAAGTTGTTATTGGTCGATTTATACTTTTCCAATAGAATTAGGACATGTTTTAGGGTAATAATAATATCATATTTACCCTTAATTACCCTATTTACTTTTAACCGTAGTAAAAAAAAGTAAAAAGTTACTATTCACTGAAAATTATTTTCATCTCATTGAACCACATTTTACTTACTAACATCAACTGTGTCTCTCGGATTTTTGAAATTCCATTCACAGAAGCGGTAAAATTATGTTTTGTGTGAATTTGGAAGTTCTCCTAGGAGGTGGGTAAAAGGCGGTCAAAAGTTCAATAAAATTCTTATATATCTAAAATTATTATAAAATGACTCCAACGAATTGAATTGAACTTATATAGGTATTATGTATCAATTTTAACCTAAAATAAATTTAAATAAAATAAATAATTATTTAATTAAAAATTCAGTTTTTAAATAGTAACCCAGTGTTTTCATTATTCATCAAAAATTGAATGTTTTCAGAAAAATACCAAAATCACACCCTAGGCTAATTTCGATATTCTGAATCCAAAAAACGAAGTCCATTTTGAATGATAAAATATATAAAATTTCAAATAGTGGGTATTACTATTCATAATGGATAGTTTATATAACATATCGTTGTTTAGCGAAACTCGGTATTGCGTACAACACACGCTATCGTGGAAGGTCGCGATTGCGTGTAATGCAAGCCAAGCCAGGGATGAGTGTTGTGGAAGCTCCTTTTGGTGTAGCGTACAACACATGACATTAATAAATTAAAAGGAATATTTTTCATAAAAACTCCGGGTGTTACATTCTACCCCCCTTAAAATGAATTTCACCCTCGAAATTCGTCCGGGTTATAAATGGTTTACTACTCAAAAGATAGAAACCCACATCGTAAGGAGGAATACCAAAACTCGGATTTAAAACTAAAGTATGAAATTTAACGGTTACCCAAATTAACTAATCACTGGGTTTCCACATAGGAGAACATAGGTGAAATATGGATATGGAAGAGAAATCTAACCGTCATGTTCTGATGGAGAGTGGTAGAGAACATGGCTATGAAAAAGGCAACAATCACAAAGCCATAAATTTGTGATGATCTAAGGTACCATTTGATTCATCGGATATAAGAGCACTAGGAAAACATTTTTTGTTTTCAATATCATTTCCCTAAAGTTGAAAATTTTGAATTAGAAGAAATAGTTTCTTGATTTTGGAACAATCTCACTGTTGTTTGTGCTTTGAACAATTTCCACTTCATCACTTAAAGAAATGAAGTTGAATTAGTTATTCGTGAAGTGATAACAGATCATGTGATAGAATGATAGGTCATTCCATCTATCTCAAACAAAAGGTTAGCAAAAGTTATAAGTCCATCTTATGGTGAGATTAATCGTGTATGGTTCCAAAAAAGGACTTATACTTTATTTATCATACCATGTAAAAAAATTATAACAAATTTATAATAACCAGGGAAATCCTGTAGACCAGTTCTAGGCGATAAAGTCATGTTGCACATCAGTTGTGGGTTCAATTCCCACAGCCTTGTCCGACGCGATGGGCTATCGCCCATCCTGCAGGTTTTCCTTTTTCGAAAACTACACTACTATAACATCCAATCAATAATATCGAAAAAAGTTATATCCTTAAACAATACTAACATATGTCCAATATAATCCATTCCAATCTTTAGGATTATCCATAATATTGCAGTCTATTATCATATTATAGTGAAGATGTTTACTAGATATTTCATATAACAAGCATGTTAATACCATCGTTGATCCCCATATATCATAAGATATTTCTTGATGGTCACATTCCAAACATTCTAAGGCCTTAATCATGTATTATCTTGAAAAATGAATACCCATTGAATCTTAGTCAAAACATGAGTGCTGTCAAAAGTTAACTCTTTCCACATACAAAACCCCCAAAATTCTATATACTGAAACCATGATATAACTATTTCTTTATATCACTAATGAGCTCATGAATATTGTCAAACATTTCATTTTCTCCTTATCCCTTCATTATGCACATATCATATTCTTTCCAAAAGTATCTAAATCACTTCCCATGGTTACCAGTACCATTCAACATATACATTCAAATCTTTAGAAAAAACTATAGTGAAACAATCCTTAGATGATTCTTTATTCCATAGTACCATACATTATTCTTTATAAACATATAATCATTCCACTAACTTCTTAAACCACTGACTGAGCTTCATCATTTCTTTCATCTCATATTTCATTTGTAGACTCTTTATCATCATCCACATAAATACTACTCATATGACCATGTCGATTTTCTTCATGAGATTTTCCCTTAGGGTATTGGTTTTCATAATGCTCATACATTCCACATTTAAAACATCTAATCATTATTGATGTCGTAGCAATACCATTATCCTTGTCCATGGTGTTAACTGAACATTTTCCTTAGAACTTACTACCTTTGTGTCCTTCTTTTCCACACCTAAAGCATCTTCCTGTTCCTTTGAAACATTCTCCCTTATGGCTCTTCCCACATGATTTACATGAGGGAAATAGAACATTCTTTCCTCTATGATCATCATGAAACTCCATATTTATCTTATTATCTATGTTGGGAAACTTACCAAAGTTGAGATTATTGATCATATTTTGAGATTGCTGATTAGGCATAATAACGATGTTTGGACTTCCAAATCTCGTTTCATTTGGTTGCTCATGATGAATATCATTTCATTGTCCTTCATATACTCCAGTATTGTGAATCTTCCTATTTCCAGCCATTTTCTAAAACCCAAAAAAAAATAGTGTGAGAGGAAAATACCATACTAGGGGAAAAACATAGTAAAGGTGGAGTATCCTCAATATCTATCATCTTAGGTTAAATTCTAAGATTGTTACCATAGTTCTAGGACTATATCCTATATGTATACTAGTCTTTAGGGATATCCCTAAACATACCTTAGAAATATCTCTAGGGATCTCACTAACGTTTTCACATCCTAGTTTCCAATGGTTGACTAAACCTTTCCTCTGATACCAATTGTAGAGACCCGAAGCTTGATGTAGATTGACATTACATTACTTTTGTGGAATATCTAATACATAACAAAAACAGACACACAAGGACCGTAATAGTTTAGTGTCTTTGGAAACGTGGAATATAAACTTGTAATCATGTTGAAAGATCTTCAACATCTCCCATAATGATCCTCCCATTTTTTTCCCTTACCTAAAACCTTTCTTTTAATCTTGTGGGAAAAGAAAACATAAAAAGGGTGAGCTCAAATGCTCAGTAAGGGTAAGCATGGAGAAAATAAAACAAACCATATACATTTGAACTTAAAAACATGAACATAATATTTAAACATCAAAATCTTGAGCAATGACATTAAACATGGCAGTACGTAAGGCATAGATCATAATGGATCATAAATAATGTTAAATAGCATATGAATAAAGCATGTAATTGTGGCATCCATTAAGCACATGTAATGAATTCCATAGCAGCCAAGGAATTACTGCCATGGCCATCTTAATGGACAAAGTCGCTTTCTGAATCGATTTTACTCCTCGTTTCAGTCCTGTAACACTAAACAGGATTAACTTACCATTCCCACCATGTCTATCTCATGAGATATAAATCTTTACCCAATTCATTGGAGGGAGATATAGGTCCCGTCCATCTCATAATGAAATCATTCTTACTTGTTCCACAAAATCATAAATCATAGCATAACCCATGTAATAAATTGGGATTCTTAAACATCATGCCATCATAACACAATCCATATAAAACAAATAGATATCATTTCATCATAAGAAGAATCATAACATGTAAATAATTTAGACATTATACTTGAAACATACACATATTAAATAATGTCATCTTAGATGGAAAATAGCTTTGATGAAACACTTTAAATGAATTCTTTAGGAAAATATCCATTCTTCCGAAAAATAATTTTCTTTTCTGAAATTGTCATTCATTTTTAAAAGAAAAGTATTTTTTTGAAAATAATCAGAAAATATTATAGAGGAAGCTTCATGAAAATGAGGTGTTATGAAACGGTAAAAATCTGTTCACGCCGTATAAGTTACAAAAAAAATTCTCCTCGAACTTTTTCCAGAATTATCAAAAAGTGCATCGTAAAAGAAAGATTCCTTTCGTACCTTGTGGTAAAAGTCAAAAGGGGGTAAATATGTCTTTAAGAATACAAGGAATAATATTAAACATTTTATGAAAGCATTTTGAGAAAACATGGACATGGATGATAAACATAACCCCAGTAAATACTTACGAATAAACAATCTCGGATAAGAAACGAGATTGGAATAATTATCTCTTACCTTACATCTGATATGCTTCGTATGTATCCTAAACTCCTATAAAATGATTTAAATAATGACATTGAATTATTACAGAATCATATTCATTGTTATGATATCATATATGGTTCACTTATGACTTTATATTACCCATTCTTTTGTAAATTAATGTTAAAGTAACGTTTTGGGTAAAATCGTTTCATTTGTCATTCGTGTTTTAGCTTGTAATTTTTCATATGATTACATATATCATGGTTACGTAAATCTAGAATGTAAAACATGATTTATATATAATATATATTCAGAATATACATATATATAATAGATCGATAAATGGAATGAAATACACCGTTAATGGAGACGGTAGGCCGTACATACGCATGAATATTGTTTTCGTTTCCTTATTGAATTGAATGGAATTAAGTAGATTACATACATATATATATACATAAATCCATTATCATTATTATTTTATATATTTCATGATTACTTATTATATATACTTTATAATCATTCATGAATGGTTAATCATAGAGAATGAATCTCATCGCGTCGTGGAGACGGTTGTCTGTACGTACGCACGAGCGATGATATCATTCCCATGATCATGGAATTGTATTTAAGGGTATGTATAATATTTCAGAATCAATATCACTTTACAATAATCATATATAGTCATTATTTAAACCATTATACCCATCCAAATAATGTGGTGGTGGAAAATAGATTACACCACGGCGTGGAGACAATATTCCGTACGTACGCATGGGCGGTGATTTCGTTTTCTGTAGGATGGATAGATGGTGAAATAGGGTTGTTTCATACTTATAATAACATATCAGTATGTTAGTGATACTGATGTTATTACTTCCTAACGAAACAACTAAATAATAATAAGTAGAAGAAGAAATAAAGTTGAAAGAATCGGTAACGAACATTACCTCTTCTTTGAAGTGCCTCTTTGAGACCTCCTCTTAGGGCACTAAAATTGGACTTTGAAGATGACCAGGACCTCTAGGATGTTTCTAGGGAAGTGTAGAAGAGAATTTGGCAGGGGTTGGCCGAGCTTGAAGGCTCAAATTGGTGTGAGGAAAAGAGGGAGTAGGTTCCCTTTTATAAGGGAGGAGAGGGGCGCCTTTGGAAAAACTAAAAATATTATTTTATTATAAAGTCATATTCGGTTTTAATTAGCTCCAAATTGATTTATTTTTAAGCTAAGGTGGGTATGGGTCGAAATACTCTCATCCAATAGAATTTGGACAAGTTTAGTTTAATATTTTAACCTTATCATTTAGATTTAACTTTAAGTTAGATAATTTTACTTTTACTGTGTCTTTTTGTGTTCTTACACTATAAGGTTAATAAACTTACTATAACATGAAAAACGAACCCCAATTTGTTAATTATTAATATATATAACCTTATCTAAGTCATTTGGCTGATCCTTAGATTTTTAAGAATAAAATAACAATTAATAATATAATATTTGTTTTAAAAACTACTTTATGTCAATTTTGACATTATTTGGTATTTGATTTTTGTGAAAATCATAACAGATTTATTAGTTCAAAAAACTTTAATTAAATCAATTATAACATGTCATATTAACCGATAAAATTATTGGAATTCATAAAAAGACTCAAATTACATTTATTTGGGTATTTATAACATAAATTATGTCAATATTTCATTAATAAGATAATTACTGCATCGTCTTTGTGTCATAAATAAATTAAATTATTTAATGTCTAAAAATTACAAATAAAATACCATTATTTAGGAAAACTTCTTATCTTTCTAATGAATATTTATAGTCGAATTTATCTTATGTATAACCCTTTATTAAAAATAATTTAGTTATTAAACATTGATTTAAACTATTTTAACCCTTCATAAATAAATTAATAATAAATGTCCTAATCTAATAAAAGTGGGCCTAAATGGTCATATTTTATTCCTAAGGTTGTTTTTGGTCGAATTATACTTATCCAATAGAATTAGGACATGTTTTAGGATAATAATAATATCATTTTACCCTTAATTACCCGATTTACTTTTAACTGTGGTAAAAAAAGTTAAAAGTTACTATTCGCCAAAAATTATTTTCATCTCATTGAACCACATTTTACATACTAACATCAACCGTGTCTCTCAGATTTTTGAAATTCCATTCACAGAAGCGGAAAAATTAAGTTTTGTGTGAATTTGGAAGTTCTCATAAGAGGTGGGTAAAAGGCAGTGAAACGTTCAATAAAATTTTTATATATCCAAAATTATTATAAAATGACTCCAATGAATTGAATTGAACTTATATAGGTGTTATGTATAAATTTTGACCTAAAATAAATTTAAATAAAATAAATAATTATTTAAATAATAATTCGGTTTTTAAATAGTAACCCAGTGTTTTCACTATTCATCAAAAATTGAATGTTTTCAGAAAAATACCAAAATTTCCCCCTAGGCTAATTTCGATATTCTTAATCCAAAACTGAAGTCCATTTTGAAAGATATAATTTATAAAATTTCAAAAAGTGGGTATTACTATTCATAACGGCTAGTTTATATAACATATCATTGTTTAGTGAAACTCGGTATTGCGTACAACACACGCTATCGTGGAAGGTCGCGATTGCATGTAATGAAAGCCAAGTCAGGGATGAGTGTTGTGCAAGCTCCTTTTGGTGTAGCGTACAACACAAGACATTAATGAAATTAAAAAGAATATTTTTCATAGAATCTCGGGGCGTTACAATCATAGAGGACAAAGTCCATTACTGAACTGAGTTCACTCTACATTCTAGTCCTGTATCACTGAACCGATTTAGATTTCCATTCTATCCATGTCTATCTCATTAGATATAAATATTTACCCAATGCATTGGGGGGAGATATAGTTCCCACCAATCTCATAATGAAACCATTCTTATGTGTGCCACAAAATCATAAATCATACATCATATCATAACCCATGTAATAAAAATGGGATTCATAAACATCATGACATTATAAAACAATTCATTTAAGATAAATGAATTCATACAAATAATTCCATATCAACAAAATCAAAATAATGTAACAATAGGGATATAAACAGAACCCTATATTATCTTAAATGGAAAATAATTTTGATAAAACACTTGAACACCATTCTTGAGGAAAATATCCTTTCTACATTGAAAACATTTTTCCTTTCATAACATGTCATAAAATTTAAAATTAAAAGAAATTGATTAAAAATAATCTTGAAAACTTTTAATGGAACATTCTTGGAAGTAATGTTCTAAAAATCCATTCATGCCGTATAAGTTAAAAAACCATTCTTCTCGTACTTTGGCTGGAAAGTCAAAAATTACCTCGTACGAAAAACGAAAAAAGATTCCTTTCATATCTTTTACTAAAAACTCACCGAAGGGAAAAATTGGATTTAAACAATTTTAGTAGGATAGTAATCGTATTAAATATTGAGGAAACATGGATGTGGATGATAAAATACACCCCAGTAAATACCAAAGTATAAACAATCTCGGATAAAAATGAGATTATGAGATTTTCCCTTACCTTAGGTCCGATATGCTTCGTATGAATCCAAACCTCCTATAATATGGTTTAAATAATTTTAATTGGCTTATTGAAAAATCATATTAGTTGTTATGATATCATATATGGTCATATTTTTATCTTCTTAGTAGTAATATTTCATTGCTACTTGTTATTCGGGTGTTTATTGCTTTATGATCTTATGCGTGTTTTGTCAAATAAATTTTTATTCCTCTTTATAGGATATATATAAATAATTTATAGAATGGTGTTAGTGTAATATATAACATATTCATTCATTCAATTCATTTATATAATCATTATTCAATGAAATCATATAGAACGATTCACATCACATCGTGGTGACGGTAGGCCGTACGTACGCACGAGCGATGATATTGTTCCCATGATCGTGGAATTGTATTGAAGTATATGTATAATATTTAAGAATCAATACCACTTTACAATAATCATATATAGTTATTTATTTACACCATTATAACCATCCAAGTAAGGTGGTGGTGGAAAACATATTACACCACGGCGGTGAGACGGTATTCTGTACGTACGCACGCGCGGTGATTTTGTTTACCGTAGGATGGATAAGAGGTGAAATAGTGTTTTTTCATATTTATAAGAACATATCAGTTTATGAGGGATACTGATGTTATTACCTCATAATGAAACAACTAAATAATAGGGAGTAGAAGATGAATGGAACTTGAAAACAACGGTAGATGGTATTACGTCTTCTTCGAAGTGCCTCCTTTAAACTTTCTCTTAGGGCACAAGTGTTGGTCTTTTGAGAAGACCAGTACCTCTAGTATGTTTGTAAGGAAGTGGGTAAGTGAAATGGGTAGGGTTTGGCTGAGTATTAAGGCTCAATGTGGTGTGAGGAGGAGAGGAAGGATGTGCCCTTTTATAAAAGAGGAGAGGGGCACCTTTGGAAAGTCTGAAAATATTATTTTATTATAAACTTATATTCGGTTTCCAAATGTCCAAAAATCAATAAAGATGAAAATAAGATGACTCATGGTCGAAATAAAATCATCCAATCATAATTGGACATGTTTGGGAAAATATTTCAATCATTATAATCTTTTTTATTTAAATCAATTATTAATGAGGTAAATACTGCATCATTATTGTCCAATAAATAATTTATTTTATTTGATGTCTAAAAATTATAGAAAAACTACCAACATGTAGGAAATCTGTTTATCTTTCCAATGAATAATTATAGTCGAAAATATAATTTATATAACCCCTTATAAAAATTAATTAGTAAAGGATTTTTGTTAATGCCAATTTTGTCTTTACATTAAATTAATTAATCTAATGTGTAATTGTCTTTCATAAGAGGATCCATGGGGTCCCAAAATCGCCACAAGGATGCCCATGGTCGACCATTACTCATCTAATAAGGTTTGGGCAAGTGTTGAGGTAATTTTAAATTATTATAGTTTTCTTTTAACCTTGAATTACCCTATTTACTTTTAACCGTGGTAACTAAATGTAAAAAGTTATTATTGACCTAAATTTATTTTTATCTAATTTAACAACATTTTACTCTTTGATATTAACCGTGGCTCTCATATTTTCAAAATTCAACTCACAGAAGTGGTAAAATTACGTTTTATGAACAATTGAAAAAGCTCCTAGGAGGTCGGTAAAAGACACGGAAAAGTTCAATACAATTTTTTATAAATATAAAATTATTATAAAATGATTCCAATTAATTTCATTGAACATATATAAGTATTATGTATCAATTTTGACCTAAAATAAGTTTATATAAAATAAATGATTATTTAAATAAGAAGTCGGTTTTTTCCAAAAACTCATTGTTTTCACTATTCATAAAAAATTGATGTTCTTCAGAAAAATACCAAAAATTCAGCCTAAGAAATATTTGATATTAAAAATTCAAAAATTATGTCTATTTTTCAAAATTAAAAATATATAAGTGGAATTAATTAATTTTAAAATTAATTCCCGTTATCAAAACAAATACCGTGTTTTTAAGAAACAATAACTATAAAAAGATCATCACTTGTTTATGTCCAATTTTAAAGTGAAATTAATTCCAATGACCAACATTGGATTAAATTGTAAAAATATATTCTAATTTCACTTTAAAACCAATTAAAAAGATAATCTATCCAAATAACTTATTGCGATGAAAAAAGTTGTTTTTAATTAAAATATAACGTGTTTTTAATATTCATCAAAATATGAAAGTTACTAGAATAATATGAAAAATTTATCCAAGGTAAATTTTTATATCCAGATTTCAAAGAAGAATTTTTTTTTTCAAATTGAACTTATAAACATGTCAAAAACTGGATTTAAAATGGGCGCGCCATCAAAACCCGGTGAAACTGCATTTATTGAAAAATACGTCTTTTATCCAAAAAAACTGATTTTGTTTTCATACCTCATTCTAGAAAATGTGTAAGATGAATTATAATGTTATAAAATTCAATATTTAGTTAATAATATTCATAACGGTCAGTTTATAATATACTAATATATCATTGTTTAGTGAAACTTGGTTTTGCGTACTACACACGCTATCGAGGAAGGTCACGATTGCGTGTATCGCAAGCCAAGCTAGTGTAATGTGAAGTGAAAGATTCCTTTGCGTATAACATAATATATAAAAAAAATTACTTCTCATAAAATATCAGTGTGTTACATTCTACCCCCCATAAAATGAATTTCCCCCTCGAAATTCATCTCTTCATAACAAACAGATGAGGATACCTCTCCCTCATCATATCCTCAAGCTCCCACATAACTTTTTCTAATTGGTGGTTCCTCCATAAAACATTCACCAAGTGAGTGGTCTTGTTCCGTAAAACTTTTTCTCTACGATCCAGAATCTCTATCGGTTGTTCATCATAAGAATGATCTTGCTCCAATAGTACAACTTCTGAGCTTAGTACATGTGAAGGATCAGGTATGTACTTTCTCAGAAGAGATACGTGAAACACATCATTAACTTGAGAGAGATTCGGTGGAAGTTCCAATTGATAAGCTATCTTCCCAACATGATCCAGTATTTCTAGAGAACCGATATACCTAGGGCTCAGCTTTCCCTTATTCCCAAATATCATTACTCTCTTCAGGGAGATATTCGTAAGAACACTTTATTACCCACTTCATACTCTAGGTCTTTTCTTCGGTTGTCGGCATAACTTTTTTGTTGACTCTGAGAAGCTCTTATTTGTTGTTGAATAGATCAGACTTCGTCTGCCATATCATCAACAAGATCAGGTCCTAATAGCTTTCTTTCCCCAACTTCATCCTAGCAAGTTGGAGTTCTGCATTTCTTTCCATAAAGAGCTTCATAAGGAGCCATCAAAATACAAAAGTGAAATCTATTATCATAAAAAAGTTCCACCAGAGGTATGTGTTGATCCCAACCACCATTGAAATCCATAGATCAAGCTCTTAACATGTCTTGTAGAGTTTGAATTGTCCTCTCAGACTGACCGTCTGTTTGAGGATGATAAGCAGCGCTGAAACTCAACTCTGTATCTATAGTATGCTGAAGACATCGCCAGAACTATGAGGTAAACCTCAAATCCCGATCAGATATAATGGAATGTGGTAATCCATGCAATATTACCACTTCCTTTACACATATCTTTGAAAGCTGATCCAGAGAGAAATCTTCTCTAATAGAAATGAAGTGTGCCGACTTCATAAGACGATCAACTATAACCCAGATAGCATTATTGCTTTTGGATGTTTTAGGAAGTCCAGTGAAAAAGTCCACAGTGATGTTTTTCCATTTCCATTCTGGTATGGGTAATGGTTGTAACATCCCTTTAGACTTCTGTCTCTTAGAATTAACTTGCTGACAAACCAAGAATCGAGAGACATATTCAGCAAAATCTCTTTTCATGCCATCCCACCATATGTACTCTTTCAGGTCCCTATACATCTTCACGCTTCCAGGATAAATAGAGAATGATGAAATATGAGCCTCATACAGCAGATCCTTCTTTAATTATGGGATGGGAGGAACACAAACCTGATTCTTGAACCTTATTATCCCATCACAATCAAGGTTTAATTAAATAACATTTCATGCCTTTTTTGTAACTCTACATCTTCTTTTTGTGCCTCTTTAATCTTCACATGTATAGATGGTTGAAAATTCATTCGAGAAAGATAAGATTTTTCCCCTTCCATTATAATTCCATGATCCATCCTTTGCAAATCCATAAATATTGGATCATTTGTGATCCTCATCAGGGATAATCTAGCATGGTCTTGTTGACTTAATGCGTCTGCCACCTGGTTTTCTTTACCAGGGTGATAATGAATTGAGCAGTCGTAATCCTTAATCAGCTCCAGCCATCATCTTTGGCGCATATTCAGATCCTTTTGTGTGAAAATATACTTTAAACTTTTTTGATCAGTATAAATATCACCCCTTTCACCATAAAGATAATTCCTCCAAATCATTAATGTATATATTACCGCAACTAACTCCAAATAATGAGTTGGGTAATTTTTCTCGTAGATTTTCAACTATCGTGAGGCATAAGCTATCCCCATATCATTTTTCATGAGAACACAACCCAATCCATTCTTGGATGCATCACTGTAGATCAAAAACCTTTCTCCACTACAAGGCAGTGTGAGCACAGGTTCACTGGATAACCTTCTTTTCAATTCCTTGAAATTTTCATCACACTCCTCCGTCCACACGAACATAACTCCTTTTCGAGTCAACATGGTGGGTGGATTAGATAATCGTGAAAAAACATTCACAAAACGTCAATAATATACAGCCAAACCATGAAAACTTCATATCTTAGTTATTGTTGTTGGTCTCGAACATCTTTTGATAACCTCTTTTTTTTTCTGGATCCACAGATATCCCCTCTTTTGAGATTATGTTACTCAAAAATGATACTTTTTGAAGCCAAAATTGACACTTGGTAAAATTGGCATAAAGCTTCTCCTTTCTTAGGGTCTTCAATACAATTCTCAAGTTATCTTCATGTCCTTCCTTGCTCATTGAACAGTAAAAAATATTGTCTATAAAGACTACCACAAACTGATAAAGATAGTCTCTAAAGACTCTATTCATTAGATCCATGAATATAGCATGGGCATTAGTAAGACCAAATGGAATCACTATAAATTCATAGTGTCCAACCCTTGTACGAAAATCCAACTTTGGTATATCCTCCCTTTTGACCCTTAATTGATGATACACTAAACGAAGATCAAACTTGGAAAAGTATGAGCTCTGCGTAGTTGGTCAAATAAGTCATCAATGCACTGGAGAGGATATTTCTTCTTGATCGCGATCTTGTTAAGTTCTTGATAATCAATGCAGAGTCTCATTGATCCATCATTCTTCTTAAAAAACAGAACAGGTGCTCCCCAAGGTGAAGCACTAGGTAATATGAATCCTTTATAAAGATTCTCTTAGAGTTCTTTCTTAAATTCCTACAACTCAATTGGGACCATTCTATAAGGTGTCTTTGAAATAGACAAAGCACCCGGTATGAGTTCTATTGAAAATTCAACTTCACAATTTAGGGGAAGACCCGAAAATTCCTCCGAAAATACATCATCAAACTCCCGTACAATGGGAATATTCTTAATCGTGATTTTCTCTCCAACCATTTGAGATAAATAACCTTAATTTATTAGAATCAAGACCCATAAGATGGAAGAAATTTCTTCTTGAAGGTTATATTCATCCTTGCATCGATAGACGATCAAAGATTAATTAGGAATATTAAATTTGATTTCCCTTCTTTGGAAATTGATATGAGCTCCGTATAAAGAAATCCAATACATTCCATGAATCAGATCAAATTCCACTATAGGATGCATCACAAGATTTCCTGGAAGCACTTTCCCACAAACATCAATCAGAGAAGAATTATAAACTTCTGATGCGACCATTGTGACATTAGGAGTTGTCACAGCTAACTCAACATCTAATTGTTGAGGTAATACGGCGATACCCTTAGAAAATCCTTCAGAAATAAAAGAGTGGGTGGATCCAGAAACAAATAAAACATTTGATACTTTAGAGTGGATGGTACGTGTACCTTTCACCACTTCGTTATCATACTCCACATCACCGATAGTAATTTCATGTGACTTTACTTTGTCTTTGGCCTTAAGAGTTTATTGTTGTCGATCATCATCAACAACCCTTAGATTTGGTCATTGATTGGAATAATTCCCCATCTCCTTGCACTTCAAACATTGAAGTGTAGGAGGTCCATTCTATGTATCCCTTTCTTTGTTCACATCATTAGACATCTTGTTCCAATTATTTCGACATTCAACTTCCCGATGACCTTCTTTTCCACATTTAAAACATTTTCTTGTACCTTTAAGACAATTCCCTCTATGTTTCCTTCCACAATTTGAGCATAAAGTAAAACTCATCTTCTTTTAAGTGTGGTATTTAGAATTTCCTTTGAATTCCATTTTCCTCTTAATATCAAACTCATATGACTGATGGGTTACTCCAATATCCATCTCAACCTTGAGAGAAACTCGAACAATTTCCTCATAGCTATTGAAGTCCTTTATGGATAACGCCCTTTAAAGACATGTTTTTAAGCCACAAAAGAATCTATCGATTTTACTCTCAGGTTGGATAATAATCCCAGAAGCATACCTTGAAAGCCTTGTAAATGTTTTTCATAGATACCAATAGATTCATCATCCTTTTTCTTTAGTTAATGAAACTCCTTCTCCATCTTTTTTCGAAGAATATGAGGGAAGTACTTATTGAAAAATAAGTTCTTGAACTCTTCCCATTCCATGGACTCAATTTCATCTCTTTGCCTCGTATTCTTGATAAGATTCCACCATTGATCAACATCACCTTACAAATGATACACTACTAAGATGACTTTGTCATGTTCAGAAAATTATAGAAATGAAAATATCTTTTCAGTGGTACTAATCCATTTTCCAGCTACTAATGGATCAAAAGACCCGCTGAATGAAGGGGGACGCTACCTCATTAAGGATTCAACAGAATGTTTCTCCTTGCTTTACTAGTTTGGAAGTCCTGCAAGGTTCATAGCATGAGAAATTCATGTGAGCATTGATATAAGATTTTTCATTCCAGGTCCCATAACATTTGGTTGCTCAGGGGGACAATCATTGCATTGCCCATCGCATTCATCATTAACACGGTTCCTTTGGGTTCCAACCATTGACTAAAACCAAGAATCATAGTGTGAGAAACACTAATCATAATAAGAAAACCACATAATAAAGAATAAAATTTCACACTTAAGGTCTTATCATAGGTTACTCATGGCCATTTCTAAAACACTAATACTGTTTTCTATTCTTAGACATATCCTTAGGGTTCTTACCAAGGCTTTCACACCCTAGTTTTCAAAGGTTGACTATACATTTCCTCTGATACCAACTAAAATGACCCAAAAATTACATACATTTTTATTACTTCAGAGTTGAAGCATACTTATTACAACATATAACAAAACCATTAAAGGACCGTATAAATATAGCGTCTTTAGAAACTGGGAAACATAAACAACTGGATCATAAAATCAACTACATTGTCTCCCGTTTATTTCATAATATCTAGAGTCCCTTTTTGGGATATCCTTCTTAATATCCTTATTCCTAACGTGGGGAAAAGAAAACATACAAAAGGGTGAGCTCAAATGCTCAGTAAGGGTAAACAAAAGAAAAATCATTCATATCATATTCATAAGAACATAACATTTTGAAAATAATAACCTGCAAAAGAGGTCATAATATCATGTCATGGGATAAATCATATTAATGAAAATTAATCCCAAATAATCATAACATAAAACATAAAACATTGTGGCATACACACATAATCATAGAAAATCATTTCATATTAGTCAATGCTCATTTCCAAGACCATCATAGAGGACAATGTCCATTACTGAACTGAGTTCACTCTTCGTTCCAGTCTTGTATCACTGAACCGGTTTAGCTTTCCTTTCCAGTCATGTCTATCTCAAGAGATATAAATCTTTACCCAATGCATTGGCGGGAGATATAGGTCACACCCATATCATAATGAACCCATTATTATGTGTTCCACAAAATCATAAATCATACATCATAGCATATCCCGTGTAATAAAAATGGGATTCTTAAACATCGTGACCTCATAAAACAATTCATATAAGATAATGGACTTCATAAAAATAATTCCTTCACAACATAATCAAAAAAATGTAATAATAAGGATATAAACAGAACCCTATATTATCTTATATGGAAAATAATTTTGATAAAACACTTGAACTCTATTCCTGAGGAAAATATCTTTTCTACAAAATTTTTTGTCCTTTATTAACATGTCATAAAATTTTAAACTAAAAGAAGTTTATTAAAAATAAATTTGAAAAGTTTTAAAGGGTGATTTTTGGAAATAATGTTTTAAAAATCCATTCATGTCATATAAGTTAAAAAAACATTCTTCTCGTACTTTGGCCAGAAAAGTCAAAAAGTACCTCGTACGAAAAATGAAAAAGATCCCTTTCAAATCTTTTACTAAAAACTCACCGAAGTGTAAAATTGGATTTAAAAAATTGTATGTGGACATAAATAATATTACATATTGAGGAAACATGGGTTTGGAAGATAAAATACACCCCATTAAATACCAAAGTATAAACAATCTCGGATAAAAATGAGATTGTGAGATTTTCCCTTACCTTAGGTCTGATATGCTTCTTATGAATCTTAACCTCCTGTAATATGGTTTTAATAATGTTAATTGACTTATTACAGAATCATATTCATTTTTATTATATCATTTATGGTCATATTTTTTTCTACATAGAAGTAATATATCATTACTACTTGTTATTCGGGTGTTTATTGCTTAATGTTCTTATGCATTTTTTGTCAAATTAATTCTTATTCATATTTATTGGATATAGATACATCATTTACAGAATGGTATTAGTGTAATATATATCATATTGATTCATTCAATTCATTTATATAATCATTATTCAATGAAGATCATATAGAACGAGTTGCATCACATCGTGGAAAAGGTAGGCCGTACGTACGCACGAGCGATGATATCGTTCCCATGATCATGGAATTGTATTGATGTGTTTGTATATTATTTCAGAATCAATACCACTTTAAAATAATCATATATAGTTATTTATTAACACCATTATACCCATCCATGTAAGGTGGTGGTGGAAAACATATTCCACCACGGCGTTGAGACTGTATTCCGTACGTACGAACGTGCGGTGATTTTGTTTACCGTAGGATGGATAAAAGGTGAAATAGGGTTGTTTCATATTTATATTAACATATTAGTATATTATTTATACATATGTTATTACCTCATAATTAAACAACTCAATAAGATGGAGTAGACGAAGAATGTAACTTGAAGAAAACGGTAGAAGGTATTACCTCTTCTTCGAAGTGCCTCCTTTAAACTTTCTCTTAGGGCACTAGAGATGGTATTTTGAGAAGACCATTACCTCTAGTAGGTTTCTAAGGAAGTTTGGAAGTTAAATGGGAAGGGTTTCTCCGAGCTTGAAGGCTCAATGTTGTGTGAGGAGGATAGGGAGGAGGTGCCCTTTTATCAGGGGGGAGAGGGGCACCTTCGGAATGTGTGAAATTATTATTTTATTATAAACTTATCTTCAGTTTGAAAATGTTAAAAAACCATTAAAGATGAATATAAGATGACTCATGGTCGAAATAAAATCATCCAATAATAATTGGACATGTTTTGGAAAATATTTTAATCATTATAATCTTATTTATTTAAATCATTTATTAATGAGGTAAATACTGCATCATTATTGTCTCATAAATAATTTAATTTATTTTATGTCTAAAAATTATAAAAAAAATACCAAGATGTAGTAAATATACTTAGAATTACAATGAATATTTATAGTTGAAAAAATAATTTATATATCCCCTTATAAAAATTAATTACTAAAGGATTTTTGTTAATGCCAATTTTGTCTTTACATTAAATTAATTAATCTAATGTGTCATTGTCTTTCATAAGTGACTCCATGGGGCCCCAAAATCTACCCAAGGATGCCCATGGTTGGACATTACTCATCCAATAATTTTTGGACAAGTGTTAAGGTAATTTTGAATTATTATAAATTTCTTCTAACCTTGAATTACCCTATTTACTTTTAACCGTGGTAAATAAAAGTAAAAAGTTACTGTTCAACAAAAAATATTTTTATCTAATTGAACAATATTTTACTCCTTGATATTAACCGTGTCTCTCGAATTTTCTAAATTCAACTCACCTATGCAGTAAAATTAAGTTTTATGAACAATTGCAAAAGCTCTTAGGAGGTGGGAAAAAGACGGTGAAAAGTTCGATACAATTTTTTATAAATCTAATATTATTATAAAATGATTCCAATGAATATAATTGAACATATAAAAGTATTATGTATCTATTTTGACCTAAAATGAATTTAAATCAAATAAATGTTTATTTAAATAAAAATTCAGTTTTAACCAAAAACTCAGTGTTTTCACTATCCATCAAAATTGAAGTTTTTCAGAAAAATACAAAAAATTCAGCCTAAGCTATATTTGATATTATTAATTCAAAAATGATATCTATTTTTCCAAATTAAAAACATAGAAGTGGCATTAATTAATTTTAAAAGTAATTCCCGTTATCAAAACAAATAGCGTGTTTTTAAGAAACAATAACTATCAAAAGATCCTCACTTGTTTATGTCCAATTTCAAAGTGAAATTAATTCCAATGACCCACATTGGATTAAATGGTGAAAGTATATTTTAATTACACTTTAAAACCAATTGAAAAGATAATCTATCCATATTAATTATTACGATGAAAAAATTTGTTTTTAATTAAAATATAGCGTGTTTTTACTATTCATCAAAATATTAAAGTTATGAGAATAATATAAAAAATTTATCCAAAGTAAATTTTAATAACCTGATTCCGAAGAAAAATTTAATTTTGTCAAATTGAACTTATAAACATGTCAAAAACTAGATTTAAAATGGTTGTGTCATCAAAATGCGGTGAAACTACATTTTTTGAAAAATACTTCTTTTATCCAAAAAACTGATTTTGTTTTCATACATCATTCTAGAAAATGTGTAAGATGAATTATAATGATATAAAATTACAAATTCAGTTAATACTATTCATAACGGATAGTTTATAAAAAAATAATATATCGTTGTTTGGTGAAACCCGATATTGCGTACTACACATGCTGTTGAGGAAGGTCGCAATTTCATGTAACGCAAGGCAAGCTAGTGTTATGGGCAGTCAAAGATTCCTTTGCGTATAACATAATACATAAAAAATATACTTCTCATAAAATATCAGGGTGTTACTTTTAATGTATATAAAATGGAGTATATAATTTAAATTTGGCCATGAAACAACCTTTGGATAAATTTATAGGTTTTTTTGGGTCTTAAATTTATGGTTTAGTCCATAGTTATGCTTAATTTAACCATAGTTGTTGTAATTATTTTTAATTACATCACTAATATTTTTGGAAAAAACTAATAATAACTTATCATACATTATAAATTATTCTGATTCCAAATATGGAATCCATATTTCCATATTCTATACTCAAAATTAGCATAAATTAATTTAAAATTAATTCCTATGTCAGGTCGACAATGCATGTTTTTAGATTAAAAAAATCAAAAAAAAAATGTTTTTATGGTAAATTTCTAAATGAAATTAATTCCAATGACCAAAATTGCATTGAATGATAAAATTATAAATTAATTAAAAATTTAAACCACATATTAATATAATTTATCCTTATAAATACATTTTATGAAAAGGGAGTTTTGAATTAACATCTAGTATTTTGAACTATTCATTAAAAAAGGAAGCCTTAGAGAAAAATACCCAAAATTTCTCCTACCATAATTTTGAAGTTTCTCATCAAAAGATGAAGTTTATTTTGCAATACTAAAATTTTAAAAGTTACCAATATTTGAATTAAAATGGGGTTTCCATTAAAATGCGGTAAAACTACCTTACCAAAAAATATGGGATTTTATGTGTTAAATAATTTTTATTCTTATATTTTGCTTATAAAATACATTGGATGATTATCAAAAATATTACTTGGATATATAAAATATATATTACATTAAAATTTCTTACTGATTGTAATTAATTTAATTTATTAGTATTAAACCATCTTTGTGAGTGTAATAATAGTTTTCTATAAAAATAGTCCCTTCATATAAATTTTTTCCTTATATTCATTTTTAAAAATTAGTTCATTATATACTACTATAAAAACATATAATTAAATATTTTAGTTAATAAAATTAAGAATATAAAATTTATTAGGTGGGTTATATATTATTACGTATATTTTAATAATAAATTATTGTTCGGTAACACTCGGTCATGCATGTTATGCAAGTCATCGGGGAATGTATTTGTTGGATGTAATGAAAGATGAACTCAGTGTTCTATGTAGAGACACATGACCTTTAAATTTTTTTAATACAAGTAATCTGAACATATTTCTTTAATATAAACTAGATTAGTTTCATTGATGCATGAAATGAAAAATACAAGAAGATTAAATAAATTGTAAATATAATAATTCAAAAAATCTCTGTGTTTTACATTCAACCTCCCTTAAAAAGAATTTCATTGTTTAATTTCATCATTCTTATCAATGTTTTAATACATTAATGATTAATTCAAATAAACATATAACATAAAAATTCATACTAATACATCCCTTAAAAGTGGAAATTTGTATCTATAATGGTTACCCAAATTAACATATAGTTGAGTTTTCATATTGGAGAACATAATTGGAAAGTGAAATCATAGGTAATGGAGAGAAATATAACTATCATGTTCTGATGGAGTGGGATAGAGAACAAGGTCACAAGAAATTGAACAATCAGAAGGCCACAAACCTGCAATGAACTAAGGGATAATCTAATTCCTCATAAACATAGGTATATGATTGATTTTTTTGGTTCCAATATCATTTTATCCTAAAGTTGATAAATTTTCATGAAAAGTTATACTTTCCGGATTTCAGCAAATTATTACCCTTTATTAATTGATCTAATTCACCAATTTCTCTAAAAAGGAAGGTGAATTTCTAATTCCTAAGGTACTAACATTTAGTAATATCCATGATATGCCATCCTATTTTTTCATCAGCTATCATAAATATAAAGTAGTTTTAATAGGCTATGCAATATGCATAAATCCTCATATGGAGAGACGAAAATTTAATTATACTGATTTTTAGGTTGTTTAATTTAAATGTTCTATAAATGGTTAAAATTAAGACCCTTCTGAAAGTTGAAAATCCAAAATAGTGTAACGAAATTCATGAAATGAGGGGAACATTGATCCCCGATGGATCACAGAATGGCTCTGGTTATCACATACCAAACATGTGAATAACCTCGTCATATATTTTCTTTAAACACTGTAATATCCAAGATTACTTTAACTAATTTTATAAAACATGAATGATTCCTTATTCCAAATGTTACCAGATATATTCCTTATATTTAAAAGGTTTTAAACTTCATCCATGAGGACATAGACAACTTTTTCAACCAATCTATTATCATATCCTTGGTAATCAGTACAATCCAATTTTCTTATCCAAATCCCAGAAATATTTATCCAAAAAACATTACCATGACATAAGGATCATATTACATGTTATAATTTCCATAATCATGTGATTTTTATGGAAAAAATATTTACATTCAATCACTTTTCTATTCTTGAAGAACCATTCAGATTTTTCTTGTAAATCTGATGTGAAAAACATAAACTGAACAATCCTTATATGATTCACCATTAATATAACATAATTATTATATCCCAAAAATGAATGACATTAATTATCTTCTTCACACTTATTCAATTAACATGTATACCTCATTATATTACAAAATTCAACTTTAATTTTACATTTCATCTCTAGTCTCTTCATCATCAACAATATAACCATTACGCATACCACCCTACTGATCCACTTCTAGAGCTTTCTTATTGAGAAATTTAGATTCATAATGACCATTTATTCCTCATATAATATATTTAACCATTTATAATGACTTTAGTGGGACAATTATCACATCTATTTCGTTAACTTAGCTCTTTATGTTTCCCTTGCTGTCACATTCTTTATTTCCTTGTTTTCTACAGTCAAAACACCTTATTATTCCTCTAAGAAATTCACTTAGGTGATTATTTGAACATTTTAGAAATAAAGTAAACCAGATATTCTTTCCCCCATGGTCTCCTTTACCTGAAATCTTAGTGAACTCCTCCTTTCTCTTCCTTGTTGAGTCCGAGAGTTGGAAAAAGTTACACATTGATGATAATTTTCCTTCAAAACTAATTAGTCATGATAACAACATCCTTAACTCCAGTGATCATTCATCTTGAATTCTCATAAACAACCTTCCATCACATTCAAAATTAATCCAATTCCTTTTAGTTCCCTCCATTTAATAAAACCATAAGCATAGTGTAGGAATTTATTATTATAGTAGAAAACCACATAGTCATGAAAAGATTTACTTATGGTATTTCTAAATCATGACAAATTCTTTAATATTCGACACCCAATATTCATCCATGTTTATCCATAGCCAACATATATCTAAACACATCATTGTGTTTTTTCACGAGTCTTTGAATTTACAAATAATATCCCCTATGTGTGTCAAACCAGGTGTGCAGAAAGACTCATTATAGTGTACTAGATTACCTAGAGTTAGGCCTGAAATATCTTGTTTAAGTTGTTACTCCTAGGTATATTATTTCCCAATCCACATCTAATTGTATTATCTATAAAAGTATGTATTTCTAGGAAACATCCCACTCTATCCATTAAAAAAAATTCCTAACATTTTCATAAATGTTCACTCAACCTTATACTTATGCTTATAAACATACTTAGACATATCGATATAAACATACCTAGGGATCTGAATATAGTTTAATCATCCTAGTTTCAAATGGTTCTCTAAACCTTCAATCGAATACCAACTATAATGACCTCAATCATGACATAAATAAATATTTCATTACATTTTTAGAGTACCTAAAAATTATACAAACATATACTCAGCAATTATTTTAATCTAGTTTCATAGGAAACATGGAAACATAAACACAGGTTCATTAAAGGGATACAAATTCTCCTACTATGATCTTCTTGACTATCACCCTTCTTATACACTTTAAACATTATTAATTTATTCATAACATGGGGAAGGAAATGTACAATGGGCTGATTTCAAATGCTCAGTAAGGGTAAATTATAGAGATATGTCAGCATAATCATGAGTATAAGTGTATGAGGACATGATTAGGAAAATAGAAGTTCATACCATTCATAACTAATATCATATTCAAGAATCATGGTATAAATAATACATATTCATAATACACTAATAATAATAAAATAAACAACATAATCCATGTAATCATATCATAACCTATGTAAAGATACATGTTTTCTAATCATTTCATCATAAACATTACTCATGAAAAGTCATAGGATTCAAAAGAATATAACCCGTTAAAGAAAAATGAGTTTGACAAATACCGTGAGATTAAGAGTAACCCATTCATATAAACAATATGAATAGAACCATTAGATAATTACTTGTAATGGAATGAGTAACATCAAAATATTTCATCATAGATAGAAAATAATTTTTAAATATCATTCAGAAATTTTTTTTAAAGAAAATATGATTTCTTTTTTGAGAATGAATTTTCAATACATAAACCCATTTTAAAATCATTTTCATAGAAAATAATTTTAAAACTAATAAACAAGACGTTAAATCATATGAAAAAAATAATTTAAAACATATTAAATAAGCTGCAAAACATTTTAAAAAGAATTTTATTTGAAAATGCATTGAAAACGTATAATGAAATCATGAAAATGTTTTGAAAACCATTTTAATGAAAATAAATTTAAATCATATAATGAAATCATGAATACATTTTTAAAAATATTTCTTTTAAAATAAATTGAAAAATTATAAATAAATCTTGAAAAAGATTTTAAAACAGTTAATTGAAAATAATTTTAATACAGATAAAAAATGATTGAAAAGGTTTTGAAAACCATTTCATTTAAAATACATTGAAAACATATAAATAAATATTGAAAAAAATTAAAACATATTACCTGAAAATGGGATTCAAATATCTAATAAAATAATATAAAAAATTGATTCTTTTTGAGAATATGGTTTTTAAATACAATTGATTTCTGATCGAATAGAGATACAGTCATATTTTATATAAAAAAATTACCATATGTACCAAAGAGTGGTAAAATGGTACTAATACATGAATTTATCATGATTAAATAGAAGATAAGGAAACAAAAGAGTCTTCATGAGATATGTATCATAATATTTCATCAATGAAATCATAAACATAAACATTCTTGAAAAGTGATGATATTGTCCCAAGAAACTCTTATAACTTTGTAAGGTAAGATCACACTCTCTGTGTAAGGAAATGAAATTACATGAAGCATAAATTATCAAAAATAATAGGTAGATTTATGATGTAACATGTATATTTTATTTCTATACACTTCTAATGAAAATTTAGGTTCAGAACAAAACATGAGTCCCAATGTAAGAAAATTGAGACAAAACAATTTTACTCATTGGGTAACATTGATAATATATACCCCATGAATTAAGGTTAATAAAATTGACATGTCAATACCCATAAATATAATTATAATACACATATAATACAATCATGGGCAGTACATACACCACAAAAAATAAAATAATAGCAAACATAGAAAGTATCTCGCCGAAATAAAAAGTGAGATGAAGTCCCCTTTCCTCATATCATTCCTCTAATAGTACTCATTAAAACCACCAATATTATAAATATAAATTTATTATAAATATTTTAATGAACAATATTATTATATATTATAACATTTATGGTTTGATTATGACCTTATATTAAACACTGTTTTACCATCCTATGATAAGGTTTCACTTGAGATATTATTCTCTTTATTTTTCATATGTGTCTTAATTTATTATATTCTTGGTCATTGTACTTATATCATGATTCAAGAATATACACCATTAAATAAATATAATGTATATAAATTATATTTTTATTATAATAATCCATATAATATAGATGTATCAAATGGGATGCACCGTTCATGTGGAGGTTAAGTTGTACGTATGTAAGAACGGTATTTCCGTTTAACTATCCTTTTGAAAGAAAAAATAAAACAAACATATATGTATATAAATATATAATTATTAAATTAGATTTACTATATCATATATATCATATATATATATATATATTCATTTCATATATCCTTAATACATTCTATGTAGTTTATGAACGAATCATATCTCTTTGAGGGGGCGGTAGTCTACATTTCCTAAAACAAAATTATCATATTAACACCAAATTAAATGTATAAATATGTGCATTTAAGAATAATTAAATAATATTAAAGACACCATATTTATTATATATAACATATATAAAAACATTTTTCATGATGATGGCAACCATGAGAGGTGTTAATGTAAAATTGAACAATCATCATTTAGCGAGGTGGTAGTACGCCTATAGGTAAACATTATATTTTTCTAATATTAGATGGAAGTGTGTGAATGTTTAGGTAGAATCCTTAGAATAAAAATATAATAGTGTTTTTTGGTTATTTTTGTAGTTATACAAGTATGTAATAAAAATATTTTGGGGAGTGTGTAAAGGAAATAAAAAAAGGACTTTGATGGAGCGTGTTACTTCTCAATCGAGTAACTTCTTTTGGTTTGAGCCAAATGGATTCCATGGATTTCATTATCTCCTAGGTTAGGATAAAAGGTATATAAGGTGGATGTTTTAGTTCTATTTTGTCATATTTTGGGCAAACCTAGTGGGATTGAGAGGTGTGAGGAAGTGTATGTGAAGGAGGCCTTTTATAATTGAGGGGGTTGGAATCTGTTGTTAAATTTTAATTAAAGGAACCCACCCATGTTTTCCATTGAATGTTATTAAATAATGGTAAAAATATGATCCATGTGATGATATGATATTAATATTTCTATAAAATGACATTATGACAAGTTTACATGTCGTATTGGTTATAAAATTTAAGTTTTAGTCGTTAGTTATGATTAATTTAACCTTAATAGTTGTAATTAATTTGAATTATATCACTAATATTGTTTTCCATAAAATAAGATGAAATTATAAGAAATTATATATTATGATGATTCAAAATTTGGAATAATTTTTCTTAAATTCAAAAAATATATGTGGAATAAATTAATTTAAAATTAATCCCATGGTCGGGTCGACAATGCAGGTTTTTTAAGTAAAGACGTTCAAAAGTTTTCTATGTTTTTTAAAAAAATATTAAAATTAATGTAATAACAATTAAAAAAATTGGATTTATAGATAAAATATTAAATAATTATACATTTAAACCAAATATAATTATAATTTAACCATGTAAATAAATTAGGTTAAAACACAGTTTTGAATTAAAATCCAGTAGTTTTAACAATTCATTAAAAAATAAAACCATATAGAAAAATAAAAAAAATTATCCAGATATAATAAGTATATTTTAATTAAAAATACGAAGTTTGTTTTGGAATATTAAATTTATAAAAGTTAAAAAAATGTATTTAAAATGGATTCTCTATGAAAAGGCGGTGAAACTATATTAATAAAATTGGGGGATTTTGTGGGTTAAAATAGTTTAATTCTTATCTAATGCTTATAAAATCCATTAGATGATTATCAAAAATATTTACATGGATTTATAACATAATATTACATTAAAATTATTTAATAATCTTAACTAATTTAATTTATTACTATTCAAACAACTTAGTGATTATAATAATAGTTTCTATATAATTATTCTCTTTAAATACTATTTTGTTCCTATATTCATTTCTAAATAATTATTGATCTATATATTTTTTAAAATATTATATTTAAATAACTTTGTAAATTATATTCATAAAATATAATTTAATTGTTGGGTTATATACTATTATATATGTTTTTTATAATATGTTATTGTTCAGTATCACATGGTCATGAGTGTTATGAAATCCATTGAAGAAACTCTCTATTGTGTGTAATGGAAGATAACCTCATTATTATATGTAGATAAATATAACCTTTATAATGAATATACTAAATGTAATCCCAACATAGTTAATTAATATAAAAATTCTGTTTTTAGTGTTGTGTGAAATGAAAATTATAAAAAATATTAAATTAATTTGAAAAAATTACTCCAAATATATCATGTTGTTACATGGATATAAACTCCTCCTAGTTACTGATTACCATCCTTCACCTTATTGAAGTTAAGACACCATTTCATGAAACTTGAACAACTTTCTTCATCCTTGGGCACCAATACCTCATATAAAGATCACAATAAATTTTTGTCAATGTAGGATGCATTACCCATTGTGATGCATGAAACTCAGAATCAACTCTACTCGCCTATATGTGGGAACAATAACATGTCCATGAACCTAAAATATTTCATCATAAAAAACAATCCAATTGATATGTTACTCCCCACCTTTAACATGTTTCCTTAAATACAAACATTCTACATCCCCAAACCATCTATCCTTAGTCTATCTCCAAAGAATAGACTCAACTACAGAGGATAAATGGCTAATCTTCCCTTAGCCATTGTACACCTTTAGATTCAACTCAGCAAACAACTCTTTCATTCTCCTCTTGGTGGTAGATTACTAATCTAACTGATTTTTAGTCTTCCAACTCAGAGTATCTATAACACTATTTCACTTTCCTAGTGTGTAAACCAACTCAGTGTTGAAATAATTCATGTATTTGACCCATATTCCTAGAAGAATATTAAAATCACACTAGGAGAATATGAACTTAAGGATTTTATTATCAGTATACACAATGGACTATTCTCCAAACTAGTAATTCTACTAGCACATTAAATAATAAAACACTCCAACTAGCTTGAGATTATGCATAGGGTTATTTATTTCTTGAGTTCTCAAATGTCGTGACTCGTATACTAAAAATAGTTCAACATATATCAACACATCCCAGATGACCTTCCACTCTACTCCCGACCCTCTTCAGAGTTTCTATTGTTGTACTACCCTACTGATAAGGATAGTATCTTCCTAGAGTAATGCGCCCACAACCTTGAACGGTACGACCCATCGAGCTCTATCTACCTACCTAATATGGGGTAACCAACCAAATGACATCAATATGCACCAGTCATGGTCCTCTATTTATTCCCAGCTATTGAGGGTTCCTAAAGAACTGCTACACATTCCCCCATTCTACCACACGTTCGACACTCAATGGGTGATTGGGGCACCGACCATGCATGGGCCACTACATTACACACTGATAGAAAAACACCATAACACCACCCTCAGAGTCTGGTCTTATCTTACTACTGCTTGGTACACTACAACCCTAGTGGTTATTCCCAAAACAATGCTTCCAACCATTGGAAGATGAAAAACATAGCCATCCAAGATGAGCAAGGAACCCACAACCTATAGCCTCCTTTGTGTTCCCTTATGAAATAAGGGTCTGGTCCGCCACCACTGCAAACAACATTAAACAAATGATATTCACATAGTACTTGATAAAATTTCTATGTACATCTTGAAAATATATGGTCACAACAGCCTCATTCCATTCAAACATTGTAACAAAAAATTGCAATTTTTTGAAAACGCTGCAGAATCCATCACTCCCAGTGTCCCCTCAATCAACCACATAAACTCTCCAGCACACACATGTCTCAATGTCTCTAGATAAAAGTGCTCCAAAAACATTTTTTGAAAGTCCTTCAATGAAATTCCATCATCCTAATGAGTATAAAATAATTTTTTTACCCTCAACCTATGATCCACTAGATGAATAGGGTTTTAGTTATTAGGAATAAGAATAACAAATCCACAAGCCCCTATCTAGAAAAGGGAAGAAAGAGGAGCATTATACAAGACCATAGATTCAATCATAAACCAACGATACTCGAACATGATTAGAATAAAAGTAGATTGATCCTTATGAATGAGGAAAAAAATCATGCGAGGAACTTAAAATCCGGATGGGAAAATGGTAAATTCTAAATTTTTAATGGAGTACATGGTTTGGCAACACAGTTTTCCAAACCGTGTTCCAACCTTATGTAATCCTATGTCTGATATAAGTGATGTTTTTACATTTACCTAGGGATTCCACATGATTTGGAAAAATGTGTGCCTGCTATGTAGAATGTGTTTGTTAAAGACCACACAGTTTGGCCTCCCCCTTCTCATGGATTACTCTAACCATGCACCAACCGTGCAATATGAACAGGATTTCATGATTCCTCTTTATTTTGTTTCCTGATCCCATGGAACACCCCTTATCCCCTTATACACTTGGTATAAATTTATTTATCAACACAATAGTTGATTAAAACCAAAATTCAAACAATAACATGCTTCTATAAAGTCTAATATCGAACAACCACCACAACTTATAACGGCTCATCCTCAAGCCGCACTTCCCAAGCATCACTAAGCTTCTAATTTTAAAATTTTGGTCCACTAGGACTGCATATCTATATCCCTCCCCCAAGATTCTTAAAAAACATTACCATGGTACGAGAAAACTCAATCCAACGGTACAATCATACCTATAAAGACTTTCTCACTATGATTCGTAATACCAATTTGATGCTCCTCATAGGACGCATCAACCTAAATCTCAACATCCTCAAAATTAATCACATGATATGGGTCGGGGTGATACTACCAATGTTTTGAAACATGAAATAAAAATATCATAACACTTTATAATTATTGAAGATCCAATCAGTGTGACACTTGTTCAATCCTCTCCACAATCTCAAATAGTCCCATGCACCTGGGCACTAACATACCCTTCTTTCAAATCTGATGGTGAACCACCCTTGGTGACTCTGGAAGAAACAAATGATCACCACCCAGAAAATAAATGGTTTGATTAATCCTTTATTCATATGATTTTTTCTAATATGTACTATATTTATAAATTTGTGAATCAAAAAAATTGTTTCGACACCTTTTGTATAAGACTCAGTCCCAACAACTCTGACACCCCAATGTACTTCAAAAACAAGAGAGATAAAAACTATCTACCATAGAGTGACTCAAATAGTTCCATAAAAATATTATCCTGTTAAATATTATTCTAGGAAAATTAACCAATTTATAAGTGATTTTCCTATGATATACCAACATCAAGGATGCATGTTATCACTTGTCTACTAACACTAGAACAGTACGCTCTAACTTTCAATCCGTATAAGGGTGGAAGGCCATTCACCAAAACACCTAGGTAGCAAGATACTTTTTTAAAACCTTCTTGATGGAGGAATTGAAACATGGATCATGAAATGAAACTATGTTTTGTTGTGCCTTGTGCACCTGCACTACCTCCCGAATATATAACTCACCCAACAGATCAATGGTGAAAGTTTCCTGAATTGGAAAGAAATTGACCACTATAGTCAACCAATACACAACTACATAGATATCATAATTATTTTAAGGAATACATGGAAGACCCACCATTATTTAAATTTTTAGATCATCCCATTTAAATTCTGGAATGGGAAGCGGATGCAACAAACCACCTGTCCACTAATGGTCATCCTTTACCTGTTGGCAGGTAAGGCGCCATACCATGAATCCTAAAACCTCATTCATCATACCTATCAACCAATACTTCCTAAAAATATAACAATACATTTCGGCCAATCTAGGATACACATTCCCACTTCTATGCATGAAACTCGTCCATAAAATCTACTCGTGTATATGTGGGCCCAACAACACGACAACGAACATAAACAATTCCATAAACACCGACAGTACAATCATAAGGTGACTCCCCATATTTGAGACTTTTCCTTAAATATAATCTTTTTAGATCCCCACACATCATCTCTTTAGTCTAACTCAGAATCATGGAATCAAGTTCTATGGAAACATGGGTAAAATTCCATTGACCATTATATACATCTCGATGAATCTATGAAAATAACACCACCATTCTCTACTTCAAAATAGATTCCTAAACTGATGGATATTGTGTCTTCAAACTCAAATAATATACAACTGTATTTCTCTTTCTTAGTGTGTAATCCAACTTTATGTTGAAAGAATTCAAGTAATCTACCCATCTGTGCTGACAAATATTCAAATCACATAGATAGAATATGTACAAGAGGATTTTATAATCATTGTACTTAATGAACCGTTCTCCCAACAAGTAATGAAACCAACACTTTAAAGCATAAAACACTCCAAATAGAATGAGATAATGCATTGGTTAATTTATTTCAAGAGGCCTCATCTTTTGTGACCCGTATGATACAAATAGCTTAACCTACGCCAACACTTCCCCAATAAAAAACGCATACATATCTGAAAACATGTTTTAGTCCTTACCATGAAAGGGTAATATCAGAAATGGTGTGGTAGTCAACCAATTCTTTAGGTCTTGGAAAACATTATCACAATCTTCAAAACATTAAAACATGATCACTTATCTAGTGAAGCCTAAAAGTGGTGCTTTAAAATGGTAAAAGTCATTAATGAACCTTCGATAGTACCCTACCAACCCAAAAACCATCAAACATCAAAAACATTATTATGATTCTCCAAAGACACAACTGGTTTCACTTTTTATGGGTCCTCTAATTTATCTTCCTCCATTAGTTGTGACCTAATAAATAAACATAATAAATCCATAAATGATATTTAGGATGATTAGCATATATGTGATTCTCTCGGATTGTAATCTGGATGGTGTTATGATTTTTGAAATGATCGACCGGACACATAGAGTATACAAAGATTTCATCAAAAAAGAAAAAAAAATTATCTAGGTAAAGGTGAAATATTCTATTCATTAGGTCCATAAACATTGTCGGTGTATTGGTTAACCTTAATGACATAACAAAAAAATTATACAACATATAAAAACTCTTAAAGGCCATATGTAGTACACCAGAAGGTCTCACCCTCAATTGGAAACACCCCGATCTCAAATCTAGATTTAAGAATAGTGAAGCACCAGATAACAGTTCTAATAGACCATAGATGAAAGGAAGAGGGTATCTATTTTTAACTTTCATATGATTAATATTCCTATAATCAACACGTAACATAAATGATGCTTCTCCCTTCGTGGAAAAAAACACTAGTGATCTGCAAGGTGATGTAATTGGGAAACCAAACCTTTTATTCTCCAATTCCAACAACTATGTTTTAAGTTCCTAGGGTTTTTTTGGCTCCATTATAAATGGTGGAATGCAACTAGTTATGCTCCATGTAAAAAATCTATAATGAACACAACTTACCTATTAGGTTTTAGCCTCAATAAGTCCCCAAGATACAAATCCTGAAACTGATCCACCACATGGGGAAACAAAATGTACTCTACTCCCAGATCATAATACATGAGGCATGACACTTAGATTATAAGTTCACAAAACTTCTTATAAATGGACTTTGCATGGCATGCCCAAACATTCCATTCACTACAATGGATATATGTGTCCCCTTGATGTGATGCAAACGTTACCCAGTGATGGTAATAGTCATTGTGGTCTTGGTGATACACTAACATTTCCATACCAAAAATCAGATCAAACCCCAATATATCAAGCACAAACAAGTCCCAAATAAAATAGTATCAATCAATTTCAGTGGAAAACCCCTTAAATTTGCTGATATATTCCACTATCACACATAACAGTGTATCAATTGATATGGCCCCACACAAATGGGCTATTTATAGCCCCAATTCAATAAAAAACTAAGCAGACAAAAAATATTGAGAGCCATGTGTGTCTTATAAAGTACTAGGAAGATTTGAAGTTACATGATTTGTACCTCAAACTATTTATGGTCCATCATTTCCATCCCCTTATGTACACTAAACTACATAAAGAAAACCTTCCCCACTACCATATGATCCATTCTATATTTTTTGTGTATCACTACCCTATTAATATGGAAAATCTCTTCCTTGAGTAATATTCTCATAACCTTGACTGATACGACCCATCGAGTTCTAACTACCTAATTGATAAAGGGTAACCATCCCCCTTCCTACCCTATTCATTAGCCATGGTTATCTATTTTTTTTAATGATATTGTGGGTTTCTATATAACCTCTACACATTCTTCATTCTATAACTTGCTCAGCACTCAACTAGTGGGTTTGGACACTGACAACAAATGTGCCTATTCCTACCACACTTATAGAAAAACACCTGAACCCTTTCCTGAGTATCTAATCCTCTATTCTAATTACTCTAAACCCTAGCACCCATGTAATTATCAGAAAAATGATTCTTTCGGCACTTAGATGACACACCACATGGCCATCCAATGGGAACCACAAACCAACTTCCTGAAGCCTTCATTAGGTTATCTTATGAAATAAGGGTCTAATAGACCATCTCTACAAACATTTTTAAATGAAATATTTTCACATGGGACATGATCTCGTATCTATTTCCATCCTAATAGTGTCTCATCATTGTGGCCTCATCCCCTTCTATTGTTGGAACTAATCATTTTATGTCTTTGAAATGGACTGCATAATCTATCACTCCCATTGTTCCCTTGGTCATCCTCATAAACTATACAACCCACTCCTATCTCAATGTCTCTGGATAAATGTGCTATAGAAACTTTTCTTGGAAACCTTTACATAACATACCATCAACCTACTAAGTCTAAAATAAGATATCACACTAGTGATTTGTCGCTACCCATAACATGTACACTTCCAGCATGACTTTCTTCTCTAAAGAAGTATCTAAGTGGTCCAAAATAGTCTTGATGGACTCTGTTTAGAACTCTTATACCCCAGGTACACCATATCTATCCCACATTAGAGGGTGATTCAACTGAAACTCTCTGGTCAGATCAAACATACTCATCATGACCCACCCTTGGTCCCTTTCCATCATCTGGATAAAACGAGTGATGTTATCAAGGAATTACTCCACTCCTAATTCGTATTTGACCAACGGATTTTCTCTCTTTGTTATTGGTAGAGATTCCATAGAAATATCCTCTTTTCACACAATCGTACATTCTATCATGGTTTCATTTCTCTACAATCCAAAACATGAGTCTTAAAACACATAACATAAATATTTCACATATTACCCAGAAAAGGCTCTCCACTTTCCCTAAACAACTCATTTAGCATACCCTATCCCAATAAAAATCATCACACATAAAACACTAGACTCAACCATTCCAACCGCAATCATTGTCAACATGGGGGTAAACAGCATATGGTAACTATCATTTCATTAGACACCTTTTTAAAACCATTCCTAATCTCATAGCGTAAATCATTCCTCTTAAGAAAATATTTCATTACATAACAGGTTACGATAAACTTTTCAACTCATTTATAACCATTCATTGAGATCAATTATTTAACCATTCTTTAATGTTCTTTTCAATAACCCATTTTTATAATCTTTATTCAACCTCATTTTCATCAAAAAAAAATTCAGGAATGTAAAATACATCCTACCCTACAAGTCCGACACTCACATCCAGTGTGTGTCAATCATGATGCATGTCACCTATATCTCTCAGGGACTATAATGATGAATGAATTCACATACTCATGTCATGTCATACATGAGATAAATATCATAAAATTATCACATCAAAAGAAAAGTGCATCACCCAATGGTGAAATATCATTCAGGTATAACAAAACACATTAAGGGTAACAATTCCTTCCCTTGGTACTAGGGTTTTCCAAATTACATGGGATAGCTACTCCCACAAAAGAGCTCATTTACAAAGATCGAAACATTCTAATATCATATCTTCATTTATCAATTAGTATGTCAGAGAAAAGAACTATTCTAATTACACTTTATGTTGTCACTAACTTGGGGTTTACTAAACTATTTCCTCGAGTCGGGTCACCATGTGACCTCCAGAGCCCCTCCCCGTACGATATAGGTTCTTGAAATTCATTAAGGTCCAATTAAATTGTGTGGGGAGACTATAACCTCTTTACTAGTGTAAGATATATAAGAAATCATATGAAATGAATGGAATAATAAAAACTAACCATAACATGCATTATCTTTTGTTTCCCAAATGGGGAACAAACTACCACCAAAAAATAATAACGCATGTCATGATAATGGGGGAAAAAGTGAATGAAACCCAAACTAAAGGCTAATAGAATCATCCCTATATGGTTCCAGACTCCATTTTAGGATCCCACAATCATGCAAATCTCATGCCCAACACAACCCTCTAGTATAGATCCTTTTCTAATGTCTAGACCTGCAATAACAAAATCGTCCCAAGTACCCAATGGCGGCCTGAGCAGGGTGTGAGTAATTATCAATAATCCACCAACAATGCTCTATAAAAAATATCTAGCCTAAATAGAAATTAAATTCCAGTACCAAATAAATGAAAAGGTGTGAAATTTAAAACAAATGTACTATTAGTTAAAAATATTAACTAAATCCATTTTCATCTTCTATTCCATGGGTTAATAATTTACATCATTTACACTATGGACTCAGCCAGTCAATTATCATTCGTAAGGGAATAATCCTTATTCTATATCTCACTAGATGTAAACATTTAACATAAAAATACACAACACTTAATTATGAGCCTCATTCTAGTTAGTCGCATCAAATGCAAACATAAGTGGTTTATATCCTCAGTCCCCTTCATTAACACAATCATTATTGGTGTGGATATTAGAGCCTCATTATAACCAAACCTGTAGGTGTAGATCCTCAAGTCCAGTACTCCATAACTACCAAGCCATGCACATATTCATATTTATCCCATAACAACATATACCATATTAACAACCATGATCAATCAATACAAAAAACAATAACAATTCACAATTAATTCAACACCGGAATCATCAGAAAGCCTTAACCAATAATCACGTGACAATTTACTTAGCATATCCCATCTAACACATTCCCATTTCCACACGTTAACCCATTTTACATATTCAATATTTTTCATCCATTATCCCATTTATCTTTTCACACCATAACCCATTTATAATATTACACAATTTCCATATATTAACACATTTCACATGGTTCATCAATGAACATTCATTATTCCATTTATGAAATTTCATTTAAAACTCATAAGTCATTTGACACATTCACCTTATTCCACTAAACCATTTTCATATTTTTTTCAATACAATACCTTATTCCATTCCCAACAACTATAAACAAATATTTTAAGTGCCTCATTTAATTTTAACAAACATATAAACATATTTATCAGGGGATCTATTTCAATACAAGTGAACTTTATGCTTAAAACTATAATTTTCCAGGTTTGAGATTAGTAGCACACCCCATGGGTGGCTCTAAGTGGTCTAATCAATCTCAATACATGAAATGGGGATAATTAGGGGTATAAATCCTAATTTATCCATCCATTTTAGGAAATCATAATATATTCATCAAATGCACGTCAACATGGAAGAAATATCACAACCACATATGCAAAAATTGAAATAAAACTATAGTATATTATTAGTAGACCACCTACCTTGATTCTAAAGATGAACACTCCCTTAAACATTGACATAGATCCAAATTCAAGACCCATTTGAAACCCAAAACTGAGATCCACTGAAAATAGAGGATATAGGGCTTTAGAAGAATAATAATGAATTCCCAATCACTAATCTGAAGAAAAAAAATAGAAGCAAGGGGAGCGTTAGACAAACCTAGAGCTTCGATCTACAATTAACAACACTCCAAAAATCTAAGAATCCATGTAGATTGATCCTTGGGAGTTCTGCGGTGTTTTAGACCTTCTTTAGGGATGAATGTAGAATAATGGGAAACAAAATCAGTTGAGGAACTAAAACTCCTGAGGGGAATCTAGTAAATTCTCATTTTTTAAGGAGGTGCAGAGTTGGTAGCACAGTTTTCCAAACCATGCGCCAACCATACACCATCCTATATTCTTGAGGTGGGAATTATCATGGTTACCTAAGGATTTCATATGGTTCGACAAACCATGCCCCAACTGTGGGGAATTCCATTATCAAAGACTATGTAATTTGGCCTACCCCTTCAAATGGTTCACTCTAACCTTGTTCTAGTCATGAAACATGAATATTAAGGCCCGATTCCCCTTCATTTCTTGTATTGGACCCCTAGAACACCTCTAAGCCTCCAAATACACTAGGTAAGTATTTAATTATTATTCCTTAAGGGATTAAAACCAAATTAAAATTAGAATATACATCCACAAAGACCATGATTTCATAAACTCATACTAATAGACATAAAGAAGTCATTTGTGGGTACACATTGATAGTAAATTCACTATAATAGATTGAAAAAAATATATCTAATTCAAAGCCTTAAATATATTGTATTGCATGGAATCCCAAAATATTTTTCACTCGCATAGAGAAATTATAGAGATTATTACATGTGAGAGACCCATGTAGATTCACCTCTAAAACTAGAGTATCACTTGTTAGTATGAAGTAGTAATTATTAAAATCAAATTGAGGGATGATAAAGGATCAAAATACATTCAAAAAATAAAATTTATATTTTTTTGATGTTATTCTAAACCGTATTACTTTATTTTAACCCCTTGTTATCCATTTTTGTCCATTACTGTGGTGACACAATACATAGTCTTTAAGCACCATTAATGACCTTATGAAAGAGAAAGTTGAAAATAAGGTTGAAATGGTTGATATTCATGACAACTTTATATTCACAATATAATATATAATTTTGAAATTTTATTTATATTAACTAATTAAATATTTTTAGACATTAAATATCTTTAAATTCGTTTTTGGGACTGTTAACAGAATTTAAATATGAATACATCAAGATTACTATAGAGTTAGAATTTAAAAAATTGAAACATTAAAAAAATATAATTTTGATCTATTTAAATCATGAAATACATTAAAATATCCAAAAATTCAAATTTTTATATTACAAAACTTTTTAATTTTATTTTTCACCCATTTTCACATACGCTACATCAGCGATCAGTTAACGTTTTAAGAAATTACACCACTACAAAAATTAAAAAATTACTATCACAGAAATATTGTATTCATTTTAAAAATAATAATTTAAATATATTTATTACATTTTTTATTCATATAAATAATTATTATAGATATTAAATTAATTAGGGTGACATTTAATATTTCTTTTATCATTAATGTAAAATAAAAGTAATTATATAGGAAAAATGGAACCAAAATGACATATATTAAATTTTATGATTTATAACGTCAAATTAATCTCATCTAATGAAATAAAGGCATTATTTGGGTATATTTCGAGACCATATCACATAATTTTAACCCTATTTAACATGTTTTACCCAAAATCGTGGTGATTAACTATTTCCATGGTTACTATTCATTATGGCTATGAATTTAATAAAATTAATTAAAAAAATTGAGCCCCCTAATTATTAATATGAAATCAATTTTTCAATATTCAATTATTATAAATTTTCAAAACATGTTTTAATATAATTTTATTAATCACATAAAAATTGTTTTGAAATAATGAGTTTTTAGGCATTAAATGACATTATAACAAAATAATATATAATATCAATTCCAATGAAATTAAATATATTACTTTTATTAAAATGGATATTACTTAAAATTCTAATAAAATCCAAAACAACTTTCATATTTTAAATTACACTTTTAAAATAATAGAAATGATTGTTTTATAAAAAATGGAAGTTTCACAATTAACTCAAAAATCGACATTTTTATAAAAATCTCAAAAATTCAACATACAAATATTTTGAAATATTTATTTAAAATATAATATTAATATTTTCAAATTAAATTATAAATATTATAATAAATTATTTATAATATCTAATCACAAAAATCCAAAAGATATCATATTTGAAAAAAATGTATTTCAGAAGCATAAAGTAACATTAATCTCATTACTATCATAATAACCATAATTAAATTAATGAAAATAAATTCTATTGAATATATAATTTTCTAATTTTGTTAGAATCATTTATCATTAGTAGTTAATTTAATGCATAAATATCATAATACATTTCAATCTTATAGATAGTTTTATGAAAATTATCACTTTCACATTTAAAAAATATAATTAATTTAAAACAAATTAATAATACATGTATAATTTATTTTTAATTTTATTAATGATATAATTTATATATATATTTTAGTGAATTGTTATAAATAATTTTTAATTAAAAATAGGCAAACCTTACACATTCATCATGAAATACATTAACTGGAATATGAAATCGGAAAATCGTTGAAAGAAAGCGTGTAAAAATTAAAATCATGTTACCATTTATGTTTCACATTAATTTAATATACCATTGAATTTTTTTTCATATTTTATGGGACATCTTAAATAAGAATCCCTCTTTTCATAGGTTTAGATGAAATCCTCCAAAAATATCTTTTTTCATTGAATCCCCTTGTCAAAATAAGATCATGCTTATCGATACAATCGTGCTTCTCTTCCTTATTATACACTAAGATCAGTATCTCATTCATCCTGTCAATATCCTCTTAGAGGTTATCAACAAAAAACTCATTCTCAAACATTTCTTCGTCATAGGGAATAATAATCTCTCATGGTTTTCCTTTTTTAGTAGCCTCCTCACATGCCACCTAATACTAGAACGTTAGCTCATCTTTTCTATTGTCGGCTAGATCAGGGATGGCCGTATTCTTTGGACTATTCTAAACTATACTTTTCCTTAAATATACTAGGAAATAAATCCCACTTTCATGATCTTGTTCTTTGACCTCTCATCATATATCCCTTTGTTTTCCTCTCTGAAGATTTGAACTCCTACTCGGTTGTTTGAAATACACATTGGGATCACCCTTAATCGGTTTGAAACAATAATTTTTCATAAACTGTGTACCAATTTACTTAGGAAGGTGAGATTAATCCTTATTCTCTTTCAATTTATTCCCATTGAACATAATTAAACTCTTAAAATATTTATTTCCTTTATTCCCATATTTCTTATTTGGCTTTGAAGACCTCTATCATGCCATTCATCTCTATTGTCATCTAAAAAATGACAAGAAGACACATTGATCACCTGAATTCCCTTGGCCTTCAATGGATTCCTCTTCTTGAGCATAGTCTACATGATCCTGATTCGGACATTCCTCATCCAATCTTTCAAATTTATAACTTAGATTAATAGGAGACATATTTTTTCTAGGACATAATATTTTCATTAATGCCTCCCAACACCCATGTATAGCATGAGAGGATAGTGTAGCATTCTCATGTCTATTTTGTCCCAGTGAACCTACATCACTAACCATATGAATCACCTCCTCGTGTGTGGTTATAATACCAAGACATACCACCTCAAAATAAGATAAATTTTTTTGGGTGTTGGATCCCAATAACACATAATCTACTTCACGCATCACCCCACCCCGTACATTGTACATATATTGCACAGACAGATTACAATTATCCAACTCACATCTGAAACAGTCGAAGATTCCTAGAACCTTCATCTAAGGAACCAGTGATTCTACCTCTTTCCGGTTTGGATTATCCTTTGTTGTTCCAATATAGTCCTCATCAATGGCATAACAAGCCTCTCTCTCAACCGCTTGTTGCTGAATCGAACCATACCCATGTCGAACCTCATGACCTCTCCAATATGATGAAACAGTATGACCTAGCCTTTTACAGGACATGTATTAATCATTTAAAGAATAAAATACCACTAATTATTATCATTGAAATTATTCCACAACAATGATCAAACCCAACTCAACCAGCGGCTCTGAAACATCAACCACAATACAGATATGTGGGGATATCGAATGGAAAATAGTAACCGTGTGCCTATAATAAGATGAATAAATCCTTACTATATTTATGAACATAAAAATCACATAGGGATTTTGGAATGGAAATATTATTTATGGAAAACTAATTCATACAACTATAGAAAGAATATATCACTTTATGTGTAAGTCATAAGACCATCTGAAGAGGTAGAAGTGATACCCACTATAGGATTAAAGATCTTTAGAAAAATCGAGAATGAATTATTCTTCTAAATAAAATCATATCATCATATGTCATTTTTCAAGAAGACCAACCATCTCACATTCCATAATACCCAAAGTTTTTAAGAGGAACCTTTTGAATGAATTAACCAAAGGCAGATGTTTCCTAAAGTGGGACACCATGGTAAAATTAAGAGGACCCAAATCATTTGAGAACTTCATAGCAGTGATCTAAAGCTGATGCTATCAATGAAAAAGGTTTGGAACCCTCTGTATAATCACAATTGTAGGGAATGTATGGGAAATCAAGGTTAGAGGAGAGTAGGCATGGGTTCTTCTAATATCAATAAGATAGCAGACAAAGGATTCAACCTCCCCTATCCAATGGAGAGGGAGGGTTTAGAGTCATGACCATCATCACATTGGGAATCCCTAAGATAATATAAGTAGGGATCCCTTTATACCTGTATTCCATAATATAATTATTCCTAGTCTTATCTTGATACCCAACATCTAGTTTTAATAGTCTCATTTAGATAATAATATTTTTTTTCTTATTTATTCTTAGGATCATGTGTGGAATATACTATTAACCATACTGTTCTATAAAAAAGCTAAAAAATTCTATTATATTAACCATGCACATATATTTGATTAAATGGAAATTAGTGTGAATAAATAATTGCAGCACAATGATTCCAGTACATTGACTAATATATGAATCATGGAATTGTTTTCTATAAATTGTGATCGACAACTCCATTAATTTTTTTTTATAAAATCTAAATTACTAAACTCTAATAATATCTCAATTTTTTGTGTGTAATTTATTCCCTCCGTGTTCATATTATTTATTTTTTAAAATTTCAATCACAATTATTTTTTTATTAGTTATGGTAATTTTATTTTAGATGTGAATTTACTTACAAATGAATGAAATGTATCAATTTGTAATAATTTCCACATAGTTAATTTATATTTTATTTGGATCCATTTAAAGACATATAAAAGGAATATTTTTTAAAATTTTATTCAGGAATGCATTTTTCCACCACATATTTCAGTTTTTTTGAGGAATCCTACATTCTATGTTTCCATGTTTTTTCAAATGAATATCTATTTTCATTATTTTATTAATATAACCTTTGAAATAAAATTTATTTTACATTTAAATCTCATTTATTCTTATTTTTTAAATTATTTTTATATTGATTTTATAAATTATTTTTCTTCTATGATAACATCCATTAATATTTGTTATGATTCCCATTGGGTATTATCTATTGATACCAGCCAAATTATTTTCATTTATGAATTATCATCATCTATAGTGTAAATATTCATGAATCCCTTTTATTTATAATTGTTTTTATTAATCTATGATGGAATAATTATTTTCTTTTTCTTCACGTGTCTCACATATGTGTGATTTATAATTTTATAATGGTTAGGTATTTTATATCCCTTAAATTCATTAGATGAATTTGTATATCTCATTAGATAAGGTTTGTGTACTAGTTTATGGCCCAAGAACAAAATGTTATGGGGTCTGGGAGGTTTCATTATGTTGAAAATGTTATGTGAAGGTGGTCACCATGGAATATTATGATACAAATGTCTTGGTGATTAACTGTTACATTTGTTATGATTTTTATACTTATTTTTTTATAACTCACTTAGGTTTTGAAACATCCATCTCTCATTCTATCATAACTCATTATGATTAACTCATGCTTACATACTCTTATGAATAATTTCATACATTATAAAAAAATATGCATGTCATGCTTCATTATTTAGGATCTGTGTTTTATTGGGTATGATTTCTTTATGTTATAATCATTTAAATTAATTATTCTCTCTTACCCATGTGATCATATAATGATTTTTAAGTATATTTGATTGTTTAAATCTTATGTTTAAACTTAAAGTGTGTTTGTGCCCACACTTTTTTTTATATTTCCACTACCAATGAAATGAATATGATTATTATGTGTAATATGATAAGAAGAATATCATGGGTGGAATGTTTTTTTAAATATTTTGAAGAATTATTGTAAAATATGATGATTATGTATCCAGTCCACAAATACCCAATACATATAGGTTTTTTTTCTAATATGTAGTGAATAATTTTGTAAAATTATGTACTTTGTATATATATTTCCCTAGGGTTGTCTAAATTTGTATCATAGAGGCATTTAGTTGTTTTTGGGGGATTTGGTTATGAAGAATATGATGATATTACCTAAAACAACCAATAGATTCTTGTGTGTGTTTTATAGTGGAATTACTTTCCCATTGAGTAATAAAACAGCATGGGATATGGAGTAAAAAATCATGAGTAAATTCTATCTCAAATTTCTCATGATATAAATTGAAACATAAATTTTATTAAACTCTCAAACTCTCCATGGAACGAATATATCTTTAATTATTCTTTATTAAATAAACATCCATCCTCATTTATTACATCTTCCAGTCTACTAATTTCCATGAAATTGACCAGGACTATATAAATTATATTTTCCATTATCTAGTAAATTGATCATGAATAAATTGATTAAATTGTTTTTCAATTCAAAGATTAATCTAGAAAATGGTGGAAAATTATTATGAATATGATGTAAGATATATAAATATACTCAATGTAATGGGATTTTAATATGGTATTTTTATATAAATAATTTCCAAAAACAATTTACACAAAAATGGAGTGTAAGTTCATGGAGATAAAGAAAAAATAGGATGAATTGATTGGTAATGTTGATCTAATATTCATATAACATTTATGGTTCACATTTGATTTTATCATTAAACATAAAATTAAAATTAATTATTTATTTAGTGGATTAAGGAATATTCTCATAAATGAATTGGAAATAATTTAGTTTGTACCTATGTTGAAATTTTTCAGTGTTATCCCATGGAAGAAATGGAAAATGTAGAGTCTTAATATTCTCTTGTTTAGTGGAATAGAATAGGAAAATATAGATTCATAGAAACTCAAATTATAAAACCCATATATGTGAGATGATTAATCATTTTGTATTATAATGTTGTGGGGAAAAGAATTGGGATAATTGTTTCAATGGAATGATTAAAAGATTCATGTGTAGAAGATAAGGCTATCAAGAACATGAATATTGAAGAGGTAAGAAGAGTCCATCTAATGAATAAGAAAAAAATAATTCTCAAACTAATACACCAACACTGCTATAATGTTTCCATTATAGGTATTGTAGACATTATGACAACCTATACACCAACACATGCAATAATGATAACAAATATTGTTATAACCTAAAAAAGATTAGGGATAAGGGGAAATATTATGTAATCACAACTAATGAATGGGTCATGAAAATCAAGTAGTCAAAGGTTCACTCATCATCCTCTCAATAAATATGAATGTTTTATTTTATTCTAGTTATACCTACTCCTTTAAATATATAATTTTTTAAAGTAATAAAATCACCCCTTTAATAGTTAAATATTTAATTGTTAGTGAAAATATAGTTTTATGAAAATTGAATCCCATGTTTATAAATCCTCTATGATAAAATTTTGTGGCAACATTCTTCCCTATAATATTATTATTCTCACTTTGGTGGTATTTTATGTGAATTTAGGCATGTATTGGATCTCTCTACATAGATCACATATTAAATTCTAGGATATGGAAGTCGCATTTCATATCCCAAATTACCACATGATCATATATTAGTTCAAGTATGACTATGAACACTCTAGTGACATTAAATTCATTATATGGGACTTAATTCCCAATCAAGTTTTTTATTTAGATCATGTGGTTGTGGAGACACAGAATATTGGATATATGCTTATTTTTTGGGAATATATTTATTTATTTAGAGAATAGTTTATTTGTATTTTCTATATCACAATGATTAGTTTTAAAAAGATTTAATACCTTGTTCTCGACCTATATCAAAAAATTCTTATTGAATAGACTGAATTGAATTATTGGAATCGAAAAAAATCCAATAGAACCTAAATGGGGGTTTTATACACCTGAGTGTTTCACCATAGGGTGAACCTATCATCTTTTTTAAGTAGAAATATTGACTAATTTCCCCTATATATTTTTTAAGTGTTTGATGATCATGCCCAATTTATTAAACACAAAAAGGAGGGAGACCCCTTTTGAAACTGGAAAAATAGGGAAACCCATCACATGACCAATTATAATATATTATCATAATTAATTCATTGTTATTACACTTGAACTTACTAATGATATACTATCTTCATGGATCTGATGGGCAGATTATTCATTGATAACCACAACCAATTTTATGTAATATTTATATGTATATTAAAATATTTCCCAAAAATAAAAGATCCTCAAGATCATTTGAGTTTTATATTAAAAATATTGAGAAGGTATAAAATGTATTACATGTTTACCAAGTGTGAATTATTGATATATAAATAATAATTCATAAGTCATGTAACCACAAGTAAGGTTATATTTGTGGATCCGTCAAATAAAAAGATTATTTTAGATTTTCCTAGTCTATCCACTATAATGAAGAACCATAGTTTCCTTGGATTGGCTAAATATAATCAACTCTTGATGAGAAATTTATCAAAACAATCAAATCAACTAAAGAAGTTAACTAGGAAGGGAATGTTTCTCTTGATATTTTAAAGTGAATAGAATTTATAATTTCATAAGATTAGGGTTTTAGTTTATCCAATACTCATAGTAACATATAGTGGAGAATGTTATTTGTATACATTTATAAATTAAATAATATATTGGGATGTTTTCTCATTCATAATTACATAATGGTAGGATATACCTCATATCAATTAAATTTCCATGAAATAAATTACCCAACCAATGATATATAGTTATAATTAATAATAATCAAAATAAATATATGGATACATTATCTTGATAGTGAATGCATGATGTATATACTAATCACAAGTGATTGGAGAATATATTAACATCGAATGAGTTGATCATGAAACAAAGGAAATGGTTCTACTTGATCAAGGTAAACAAATACCTAATAAATTACCACCCATGGAAGGTGAACATGGTGGATGATTATCTAAGGGTTAAGGGTCATATTACCTTATCAATGATGACTATTGAATGAAAACCAATAATCGTAGAATTTCAAATAATAGAACATGAAATCATAATTTATGGGGATAAATCCTTTCACTCTCAAATGGTTTCTCAATTATCCATCCCTGAAAAGGTAAAGGATGTGTATATAGAATACATGGAGTTATATAATAATGTTTGGAGTATTATAGAGTTTTATATAAAAATGATAGAATTTTAGGATTTCAGATATGAATATGTATTGTTTCAATAAAAAAGATTGAATATGGTATTATATTATGTGAACAGATCATCATTCATTATCTATCCTTGAGACAACATCTTGTATAGAATTTAAAAGAATCATTTATGATGAGACAAAATTAATAAGAATATTCCAGAGTATATTAATCACTATTTTGTTATTTAAGATCCTATCTTTTTTCAAGTTTGTCACTCTATAATTTTCTCATTTGAGCCTTGGTGGTCTATTCTTGTTTAGAAATGAAGAGCCTTTGTTCAATAAAATGACCTAAAATTTGGGGATGAAGGTTTTATTGAATTATTTTTGTTTTTGTTTGAATGGTTTAAGTGTTCGATAGGTTCATGGTATGTTGAGAAGCTTTAAAGGATGTTTGACTTGTTTGAAAGGAAAATGGAAAAAAATAAAATATAGAGTATTTACACGTCATGTACATAAATTAAACATCATGTAATTCATCTTTGGTTTTAATAAGAAAGATATATGTTGGAGTGTTTTGTTATTGAATTCCAATAAAAAAATTGACACGATGTGTAACCTTGTTACACACCCCGTAAATTCCTGACCTGCGATTTTAAACAATCTAAGAAGAAGATTTTTTTTTATTTAATTGATGGTCCTCTCCATTAAAACCTAGGGGATTCTATAAAATATTTTGGAGTACCAAACTCCCATTCGTATATTCAATTTTCATCTTTAATACCAGTTATTTTTTTAGGTTACTATATTCTTCTATTTGGTTCTCCAGTCGTTGTGGTGAAATCCATTGGTCGATTTCATTACTTGTTTTGATCATGATCAGTTTTGATCTAGGAACCTCTTTACAATAATATGAACCTTATTCCTCATGGGTTTTGTCAATTGGAAGTGTTTTTGGATCATTGGTTAATTTATGGGGTTTAAATCTCATCCTAATGATTTGATTATTCTCATGTTATGCAATATGGTCATCGCACCAATTAAATGTGTTCCCAAATTGAATAAATATCAGTGAGATTATTCCTTCAATTCATTTCCTTCAATTTTCATATAAGTTGGATTATACTTACCCATTGGGTGATAATACATTTGAATATAATTGATGTGTATGATGGATTAAAGTATCTTTACCATGTCAGGTGACCTATGTTAATTTCTTATTAATGAATGCCTAAATTGTGGATTATTTCTATTTGACATAATTGATACATAATTGTGAATAAAATTTAATGTTTAATATGAATGAAGAATGAAAATTTTCATAAATAACCATTGATAATTGTTATGTGACATTTTGAAATCCATTTTGTATTATAGGAATTGTGTTCTATACTGAGATTCTTATATAACGGGCTAGGCATTGGTTGTAACACCCCGTGATTTTGGTGAAAAAAAATTAATTAAATCATTTGATATTTTTATCTTCACCCAATACTAAAAATATATTTTCACTATGTCAAATATTTCATTCACATGGATGTTCTTAGTTTAGGATATATGCAATGCCAACATGGCATACATTACATGGAACAATAAGGTTACTGTATATTACATACAAGATTGTCCTTCCTCAAATGATTTTTTAACATGCACAACTAAGTGAAAACTAACTATAATTATTATTAAAAATATTATTATAATAGAATATAACCTAGTCATTAAGTTTATGGATATGAATAATATTTAATAAATTATGAAAATATATGTTGTACTGAAATATAATATGAATTCAAAGGTTACAAATTAATGAATATGAAAACTGGTTGAATAAAAAAAATATTGTCATTATCACCAAGATATTTTAACCAATTAAAATTCATGTAATTACAATTGTTAAGTGATATTAATATAATACTTATGTAATACATTCAAACAAATATTTTGGATTTTTATCCAATATATCTGATAGACATAAGATAAGAATGAACCATTTTTTATTCTTAAAACCTGTATTTATATAACATAATTTTTAACACCTTTTAATAGAGAGTCCATTTTAAATCCAATATTTTATGATCTTATAGATTTAATGTAAATAACCAACCCCAATTTCCTAGAGTCATTGCCTTATTTTAATAATTTGGAATATAAGAAAGTAATATGCATCCCTAAGGACCAAGTAGTTTAGTTGATTTGGAAACAAGATACATACATAAGTTCAATAATACATATTGAAATAAAAAAACAAAAGAAATGTTCCACTGGGAATGTACAGTACATTAAGATTCCCCCTATAAGTCAATAATAATTTATCTCTTCATGTCCTGGAAAAAAGAAACATTAGAAGGAGTGATCTTAGATTCTTAGTAAGGGTAAACATTATATAAGAAGATAACATATACATTAGGCATGTTGAATAATTTAAAACACATGCCTCTAAAAATAAACATGGACATAATATGGTATGAATATGATCTGAGTAATTATTTTCATAATACGACAAAACCATAGCTATTATACAAGTTAAATAACCTCATGAACTATGAATTTCTTGCTTCATAATGAAGTAAATTCATATGCAGTACATTCTGAAACATACTTCCAAGGCCTCAGCCAAGACATTTAAAAATTATTATGGCCTTGGCGAAAACCATATCTAAAAATGGGCAACGCCTCATCCAAGTCTAAATATATTTGTCTCGTGATACTTTTCGATGCATCGAGGGGATATAGAAGAATAAACTGATCACATACTAAGTCCAATTCATTCCTCATATGAACATGAATAGACGTAAACAACATATACATAAAAGATGTAAATTACTTTCCCCAATATGTAACGTAATCACCAAACATTCTGTATAGTAAGATGAATGGTATAAAATTACCACATCCATAGAAAAATTGATCATAAACCATTAAATTTAATATTTTATATGATATCATAAAATATTATCCTAATAATAAATAAAAATCTACAGGATAGTCGAAAGATATGTGTATACTCTTATAAAATAATCTAGTAATTCTTGAGATAAATACCCTTTTACTTTGAAAAAAAAGAGTTCTTTTGAAAAATTATATGTATAAAACTAGAAGTGAAGTAAGATAGTATTTTCAGAAGAAAAAAAGATGAGTAATTTTATAAAGATAATGGTTTTAAGAAATAGACTATAGAGTGACCTTGAATATATGTATGAATTTGGGAAATTCCATTGAATCAAGCTTGTTTTTTGGGAATATTTTTTTTAAAATATCCTTTTAAAACATATAACTACCCAAAAATGAAAGTATGATTCTATTTTTTACAAATATATAAGGCATTATAACTGAATATATGAGTAGTAAATATGAATAAATTAATAATTTAATTAAGGTAAATAGAGAATAAGAGTAACCCGAATGAAAATGTAGGTTAGGGTAGAAAAAAATTACTTTAAGTCTGAAGGTGTTCCTCAATTTATCTTAATAACCAAAAATATTAAATTTAAGTAATAAATAAATTATTTCAGAACCTCTTGTAAATTTAACTAATTTATTATTACCATATATGGTTTATTAATTCCCTTTTTATGGGTCAAGAGATTCAATTTCGTTGTTTGGGATCATTTTCTTCATTTGTTTTCCTGATAGGTTTAATTATATTCATTTATGGATAAACTTGTAGAATGAAAAAAAAATCCAGAAAAGAATATATATTTTATTACATAACATAATGAATATTAAATGGTTATAATACTTTCTTGGTTATTGGTAGTGAAGATAAATTGTTATATAAATCTTTAATGATAATTTTTTAGGTTAATTGGTGGTTTTCATCACAACGAACTCATTTTTATTTATAAATTAATATAGTGTGTACTAAAGGTTCACAAGAACATTAAATAAGATATAATAAATAAATTTATTTTTGTTTGAACCATTAAAATGGTTTCATGAGCAGAATTGAAGATGATAATTGAAATTGAAAACCGACCATCCTTGAATGTGATAAATTAACACCTCTCGAATAGTGTTTTCATTTATAGTATAAAAGAAGGGGAAATGAGAGATGATGAATAATTCATAGATTATCATAAAAAAGTCCAATACATGTAAGTTACTGGGGTCATCACATTATGTGGATGAAAGATGTGAGCAATGATAAAGAAAAATATTGAACTTTAAATAAATGAAATGAAATGTGGAACTTACCTCTTGAAGTAATCTTCCTGGAGAACAACATTAGAGGAGGGGTTTTGGTGTTTTTATAATAAAAATGGACATTGTATTTGAGGCAAGAGATTGGGAGAATAATTTAGAATAATTTTGATAGGGAACAAGGCATTAGAGGGGTGAGAGAGGATGGAGTGAGGGGAGTTTTATAGTGGAGGAGAAGATGGTTTTCCCATTATTTTACTCAGTATTTTATTATTTTTCCAGACGCCAAATAGTATTGATTCTTATGACCATGAATAGTAATATGTTCATGTTAGTTAGAACCAAGTGTGCTTAAATCAGCCTTTATTCTAGGAATAGTGAATTTAACAAATAATGTATGTATAAAGTAAATTACTGTATTTTACTATTTATAAAATATTTGAGTATTTTAGAAAAATCCCAAAAAATCACCCAAACTATTTTTCGACATGTAGAATTAATAAATAAACATCAGTTTTTTAAAATATTTTTTTATATATTCATAATTTATATTTTAAATAAAATCATAATTTATTTGATAAATAACAATATTATAACTATAATTTGTTTTATATCAACTTGAAAAATTAATCGTGATCTCATTATGTTATAACCATTAGACAATAAAATAATAATAAGATTTACTATTCATAATTGTCATATTACTATTCATATTACTATTTGTAAGGGTATGTTTCTATTCTCCATAAACTAATTTTTTCTTATTGTACACTAAATATCTTACTGAATGTAATCGTGTATGTCAGTATTTCGAATTTCAAATCACAAAGGTGGAAAAATTATGTTTACTATCTAGGTTAAAAAAAGTGGAGTTTTGTATAGACTCAATGTTTCATGTAATCAATATTAAAAATATTTTCAAAATCTTGGTATGTTACATTGAATATGTCAAAATAAAAATTATCATTGTAATTGAAACATAAAAAATCCGTTAAGATGCATTTTTAGTTTTGTAAAAAATTGTATCATATTTTAATGAATAGCTAAAAATAATAGATTTTATTTCAAAACGTCTTTTTCATCTAATTTATTTGTAATGATAAATTATTTTTTAAAATGGGTTAATATTTTATTTATATAGTAGTATTACATGATTATCAAATTTAGTTCATTGAAACCAATTTCACATTGAAATTTGAAATAGAAATATAGAAAACTTTTGATCATTTTTACTTTAAAAACATGCAGTGTCATCCCGTCAGCATGATTAGTTTTAAATTAATTTTTGATACGTCATTAATTGTAATTTGGGAAAACAGGATAACATATTTGGAATCAGTATAACTTCTAATTTCTAATGATGTCAACTTATTATTTTTACCTACTATATTATTCAATGTGATTAAAATTAATTACACTTGATAAGAGAAAAATTAGGTTAATAAAGAACTAAAACATAAATATAAGACACAAATTAATATTTACAAATTTCAAACACCCATTTTATGGAAATATTTAGACCCTATAATAAATTTTATATAGAATTTTCTATTATTTGATCTATATTCAACATGAAATATGTGGGTGGAATTCTCCCTTAAAATATTTACAGGAGTGAAACTCTTCCTCGACTATAAAAAGCCACCACCTCTACCCATTTCTCACACATCCCAAACATTTTATGTTTATAAAATAGCTTCCCAATAAGACTCTCTAAAATCCTCCCTTTGATCGTGAAGCCTCTCTTTAGGTATAAAGCCTTTCAATGGATCGTTTTGGCCCAAACCAAAAGGAGTTGCCTGATTTAGAGGTAACGTCTCCTCTCAAGCTCTTTCCCTTTATTTTCCATATCCAACACTCCAATATCATTATTTCATTAATGTGTGACAAAAAATGTCCTCTATATAATAGGAAATTGTTATTAAAAGGGTTCATACTACACATATACACACCTTCATCTAATGGATGTCTAACATATTATTTATCTATACGTTGAACTACTATCTCATGAAATAATGATTGTTCATTTCTTCTTTACCACCAATCATAGTGGACATTATGACGAACAATATATTTATATATTTCATATATAATAATTATTATGTATTTTTGCTTATTTTTGCTTTTTTAAAACACATATCATTTAATTTCTATTTGGTGGCAAAACGATAATCTCGTTAGAGGAATTGTGGACTACCACTCCCTCAAAGCAAAGTGATTCAATAACACACCACACGGCATGTATTAAGGATGGGTTTAATGAAAATATAAATATATATGATATATTAATTATAATTTAATGATTATTTATATATATTCATAAATATATATTCATATTTTTTACATAATTTATTTCAATACGACAACAAGAATCAGAAACAGTGTCCACACTTATGTACGACATAACATCTCCATGAAATGTGACTTCCGTTTTGTACTTCATTATGAAGTATATTATTATAATATATAAATACTACATATTCCTAATATTTATATCATGATTTACTTTGTCTAATGTTGATATAAGTATAAGGATCAATGATATAACAAATTAAGAAGCATGGAAATAACAAAGTGAATATTACCCGAAGTCAGACAATAACATTGGATCCTAAAAAAGAGGGTAATATAATGCCATTATAAAACCATATAAGAGGTTAGATATAATAATATGGTTCTTTAAGATATTTATAATATTTTTTTAATTATATAGGTGTTTTGAATGACTACGATGAGATTCAATACAATATGTAATAAGATTTCATCTCACTTTTATTTTCTATGAGATATATGTTATGTTCACAACTAACTATTTTTTTGTTGTGTATATAAATCTGATGATTTTATTATATTAACCATATAATTAAATTTATGGGAATTCACATTCCCATCTTATGACCCTTTTTTCATGGTGTTTAAGATTCCAATGATACAAAATTAATAAAATGTTATGTATTAATTTCCCTTCTTTGGGACTCAGGATTTGTTAATCACCTAAAAACTCTTTCGATGTGTATATAATTCCATTTTACATGTTATATCCTAAATTTTATTATTTTCATGAAATTTTACATTTCATGTAATTTCTATTTCATACATGGAGAGTATGGTCACAAGTTACCAAGTTATAAGAGTTTATTAAGTCAATCTCATCTCTTTTTTAGATTTTTTATGTTAATGATTACATTGATTAAATATTATTGTCCATATTTCTATAACACTCATGATTTTTCATTCCCTTATGTTATTTCATGATACTTTAATTTATTAGTACCATGTTCTACGCTTTGGTATATAATATTGTTAAGAATGAGTTTTTAATAAATCCAAACTTAAACCTCACTATGGTCAGAAATATATGATTTCTAAAAACTGTTTCAATGAATATTATATCATTATCCTATAATATATATAAAAATTACTATTTTTTCCATTTACCAGTCTCTACTATTGAATATTATTGTCACTTTCTCAGTAAGGAATTTTATCTATCCTTTTTATTGTACAAAAAGGAATGTTCTTTTTACCTCATACGACATGTACATATCTACCTAACGTTATTTGTTTAAAGTGTCTATTTCATTTTAAAAAGGTTAATCTTTAATAAGGTTTTTTAAATAGTATTTATCCAGAAATTGTTTATCAATGTGTTTTTAAATGAATTTTATACATTTTTAAGAAACATTGTTTTCAAAATGTTATAAAACATTATATGTTTTCAATGAAAATTGATTTCAAACTATTTTCCAACCATAATTATATGTTTTCTTAGTTTTTAAAAAATGGTTTTCATAAGATTTTAATGTTTATTTTATATGTTTGTAAGGAATATTGTTTTTAAAATTTTTCTGATCCTTATTTATAAGTTTTCAATTTTACTTTCAATAAAAGTTTTTCAAAACAATATCAATATTTCTTTATATGCTTTCATAGTGTTTTATAAGAAAATTGATTTTAAAATTATTTGAAGCATATTTTATATGTTTTCAAGGAAATTGGTTTTCAATATAAATTCATATGTTTTGAAGGTATTTTTTACAAAAATTATTTTCAAATGGATTAATGTATTAAAAATAATTTTTCAAACAAGATAGGATATTTTACTCATGAAATGTTTTTAAAGGATATTTCAAAATTATTTTCCATCTAAGATGACATATATTGATGTCAGTCATGCATTTATAGGTAATGATATAATGGTTCTATTCATATTATTTCTATAAATGAGTTATGCTTAATGTCATGGTCTTTATGAAAACTATTTCTCCATTATGGGTTATACATATATGCAATATGTTTCTTTTTTTAAGGGTTATTATATTAATGAAATGATTATGAACCATATATCACTTTCCATAGTTTATAATATGTTTACATGTTTATGATACCTATTTAATTTCATGGGTTATGATATATTTATTTATGATCTTGTGGAACATGTACGTAAGATTTCATTATATGAAGGTTGGGACCTATATCTCCATCCAATGCATTAGTTGTAGATTTATATTTCCTGATATAGATAGGATGGAATGTGGTTTTACATGGTTCAGTATTACATTCCGAGAATTTGGGTTTTCTGGGTTTAGGAATACAAGGATGGAATGAGGGTTTTCTCAAGTCTGTAATACCAGGCAGAAATAAGGGTTTACTCATTTAAGTAATATAGGCCTGGAATGAGGGTTCACCTGGTTCAATAATACAAGGATGTAATGGGGGTTTACCCAGTTCAGTAATGGAATTTTTCCACTAATATGATCTTGGAATTTATTCATTGGCTACTATGGAAATCATATTATATTTTTATGTGTTTTCTATAATTCCATGATTTATTCCTATGTTTTGATTTCATGGATTATGTTCTTTGTTTTAATGTCATTCATGTCTTAGAAACAACCATGATTTATGACATCATTCATGTATATGATCTATTATTTTAATGGTACGATCTTATCTTTTCATTATCATGTTCTCAAACCCTTATGCTCATGATTATACTCACATGTCTCCCTTGGTTATACTTACTAAGAATTTGAGCTCCCCCCTTTTTATGTTTTCTTCCCCTAGTTATAAAGAAGGGTCTTTTGTAGGATTAATTAAGGTGAAGATCTTTAAGGAAGATGTTTAAGATCATTCACCACGATTTTTTTTTCAGGTTTCCAAATCCACTGAACTTGTTACACCCCAAGCTTCCACGGTACACTTCTCTTTGAATAATACAGTAGCATGTGTTGTACGCAACTTCGAGTTCTAACACACCGCATCCAATCAAACTAGCAGTTATGGATAGTAATAACCACTTTTTGAAATTTTATAAATTTTATCATTCAAAATGGACTTCATTTTTGGATTCGGAATATCGAAATTTTCTTAGTGTGAAATTTTGGTACTTTTCGGATAACATTCGTATTTTGATGAATAGTGAAAATTACTAAATTTTAATTAAAAACAACTTTTTTAATAGAAATAATTAATAGTGATAAATTATGAATTTGAGTGGTTTTAAAGTATATTTAGAATATATTTTTACCATTTAATACACTTTTTTTCATTGGACGTAATTTCACATTTAAACCGGACATAAACAAGTTTTAATCTTTTGATTGTTATTATTTCTTAAGAACACACTTTTAGTTTTGACAACATGAATTAATTTTAAATTAGTTTCTGCCACTTCTGTGTTTTGAATTTAGAAAAATGGATTCAATATTTAGAATCAGGATATACAAATTGTGTAAATAGGTAACTCTTATTTTTAGAAATTATGAAAAATTACTTCGGTATATATTTTATTTACCATGGTTATAGGGTAAATCTGGTAAATAAGGGTAAAAAAATAATATTATAATAATATTAATTTACCCTCAAACGTGTCCTAACCCTATTAGATTATACATGTCCGACCATGGGCATCTTTGGGTCGATTTTGGGACCCTAATTGAGCCACTTGTAAGTGATAGGGACACTTTATATTAATTAAGTTAAAGTAAATACAAAAATGACATTAGCATATAGCTTTTAGAAATACATTTTTTACATAGGGTTATATAGGTTATATTTTAGACTATAAATATTAATTGGAAAGATAATAATATTTCATACATAATTTAATTTTATTTATAATTTTTAGACATTGAATAATTAAATTTATATATGAAAAATTAGTGATGAAGTATTTTCTTTATTAATGAATGAATAAAATAATTAGTATTATAAATGTTAAAATAAATAAAATTTCAAAGTTTTGATGACATCCAAGAATTTTATTGGTCAATAGTACATATTATTATTACTTAAATTAATTTTATTCGAATTAATAATTTTTTTATGACTTTAACAAAAATCAATTATTAAATTATGTCAAAATTGACATAAATGAGTTTTTAAAAAAAATATTATATTATTAATTAATATTATACTCCTAAAAATATAAATATCAGGAAAAGGACTTATATAATGAGAGGTTTATCATTAATGGACCACTTGGGGGTCTCTTGGAAGTATATAGTATGTTTATTAACTATATAATATAAATATACAAAGAGACATGGTAATTGTCAAACTAATTAACTAAGAGTTAAATATAAATGATAAAGTTAATATAGTGACCCAAACCTGTCTAAAATATATTGGATGAAGGGATTTAGACCCATAACCACCTTATACTTTGAATAATACACTTTGGATCCATTAGAAACCTAATATGAATTTATTATAAATTAATACTTTAAGTTTTTCCTAGAGAGCACCTCCTCCTCCTTATAAAAAGACACCACTTCTAACCAATTCTTCATACACTCAAAGCCTTTTGGTTCGGCCAACCTCTACCCAAATACCATATCAACTATCCTCCCTTAATCCTGGAGGCCTTCCTTTAGTCAGAAATCCAACCTAAGTATCCGTTTGGATCAAATCAAAAGGAAGAACCCGAAAAAGAGGTAATGTTTTCACCACCCTTTTTCAAGTTCCTTTCTTCTTCAACTTCTTCTTTCATTGTTGTTCCATTATAAAATATTAACTCCAATATCTTCTCTATAGACTTATGTTATTATAAATATGGTATAACAATATTCAGTATTCTATCCATCCTTTGATTGACATGTCACCATACGTGCGTACGCACGGCCTACCGTCTCCACGTCGTGGTGTAATTGTTATTCAATACATTATTTTTTGTATTGGTATAATAATGATGCGTAATTCATGTGAATAATAAATATAACATGATAATTATTCTTTATATATGATATAACATCAAATTATATATTATTTTAATATCAAAAAAATGATATTGTCGCGTGTGCGTACGTACGGACTACGGTCTCCACGAACATGATTAGATTCATTCCCCATCGTATCCATTCCAGTCTAATTCTCATTTGATGATTAAAAATAATTTTTAAGGACATGATATCAGTCTGTATATGAATAATATACAACCTACCCATAACAAACATGACTTATGTAACAAAACATATAAAAGAAAATGAGTAAGTTAACACCCGAAACGACGATAATACTAAGATATTATTAACAAAACAATGTCAAAAGAACATATATGAAATCATATTCATGTATATTATCCTTTTATAATTAAATAATAATTATTTTACCATTATAAAGGAGGCTATCCTGTCCTCAACCAAGGAAAAGTACAAGGTAAGGGATTTCTTATCTCACTTTAAATTCTGTGATATTTTCATTGTTCACCACTTATTTATTACATGTGGTGTGTGTACTACCCATGATTGTATTGATTGTGTAATATAATTTAAATTATGGATATCTAAATCATCATTGTATGATCCTAATTTCTTTGTTGTATGTTTCGTAAGTTACCAAATCGATAAGGTAATTTGAAATTTCTATTTCCACTCATTCGGCTTTACGCATACTTCATTGATTATTTTACTCCAAGATTATGTGTGGAATCAATATTTATTTTCTTATGTCATAATTTTCACTCTAATTTCTATGGATATAATTTTGAAACGCATTATGACTCCATTGATAAATTCTCAAGTCATCGATATGAACTTGATAAGAGTAATTTTAACTCAATCTCCATTTATTGAGATAAACATCTAATTCATTGGTGTTGTTTTTACAAGAATATGTATGAATGTCCATTGATTGTTTTACACTGAATATCAAATCATATTGAGTGTATTTAAAATTTTTACACATAATTATATCTTTGATTTATCCTTAACCTAAGGATATGGTCAATATAAAAGATTTCATCTCAATTTACATTCCAATGAGACTTCTTCATTGTTATACACCAAATCACTTTTATATGGTGTATATAATGTACTTTGACATAGTATATCATTAATCAATTTATTCTCATTATATTACAAAGTTTTTATTACATCAATTATTTGTTTTCATGTGTATCTCTTTTGGTTAGAAACTCTATCTAAAATATCATTTTTAAATGTTTTAAAGATTTTTTCTTCTAAATATTTCTCATTAATGTCCATGTTTTAATAATGGTTTCAAGGATTGATTTATATGGAAATTAAATTTTTAAAATTATAATTACTTTTAAATGTTTCAAAGTGTTATGGAACACTTTGATTCAAAAATATATTTTTAAATGGATTTTTTATAAATAGTGTGACATTTAAATGATTTCAAGAAAAAGGGGGACATTTCTCTCTAAATGTTTTGATGATTACTTCCATCTATGTCAATATCCTTCATTATTCTCAATTGAGGTTAATCTGATACAATAAAATATTCCATATTGTGTTGAATTAGTTATGTTTTACTGTGGATGTGCTATTTTTATACCATTCATGGTTTGTGGATAAAGTATTGACATTTCGTATGCTAGTTTTAATATGAATGTTTATGTTATGTTTCAAACATTTAATATGAGGAATGCGTTGGACTTGGTAAGTGATGGGTGGAGCCCGATATAGCTCCTCGATGAATCCGTAGGTCTCATGAGACAAACTAGTGTCTTGGAACAAGGCCTTGACAAAATCTTATTTGTAGTCTGGGCACAAGGCCTTGACTATGTGGTTATGATAGTCTAGCATTATGCATTCCATCATTATGAATGTGGTTATTGATATTGCATGTGGTTATATGACTAGAAGAATATCCATGTGAATAATTAAATGAAAATATTTTATTTTATCTTTTCCATATTATACTAAAGTTCAAGTTTAAAAGGCTTTTGTTTTAGTTATACATTGCCATAAATAATTATGCTTATCTATGAAATTTTCAGCTATATTGTTATCCTTATTGAGCACTTGAGCTCACCCCTTTAAATGTTTTAATTTTTCCAGGATGTGAAGAAGTAATTCATGAATGACCTGTAGGGATAATATGAGGGTATATGAAGACAATATGTGGTTTTAGTTTTTTTACATTATGATGTAATGTAAGACTTATGAATATATCTAGTATTTCCAAGACTACTAAACTAATATGTCTTTCAAGACTTGATATTTTGTGATCATGTAAATGTTATATAATAATGCACTGACTCTGGGTAACTAGGGTCAGGGCGTTATAGTTGGTATTAGAGGAAGTTTAGAGAAACCTTGGAATATATATTTAGATAAACTCTGATTTGAACAAATAGCCCGAAGATAGACTTTGAAGATTAGTATAGAAGAACTTCCTAGAATTTTGTTATTGTATAGATTTTGTGAGTTTTCCAAGAAATACATCCATGTCTGGATACAATCAGGTAGAGGTGGCTCTGGAACAGATGTACCTAAGGGTAAAACCCGAAAACACCTCTTTGATCTAGAATCGAACGAGAATTGGTGCACGACATTGGGCCTTGCTTAATTCTTGGTTACGAAACTCTCAATAGATATTCTTAGGATAATTTACATTTTCCTTACAAACCAATTTGAAGTATTTTAATATAAGATGAGAATAAATAGCCTTGGTTAAACCTAAGGTGTTCAAATTGAGAATATGGTGTCATGATATTCTCTAAATGATTTTATGACTTTTTTTACACACACAATGCTTTTTGGTTTTAGTCAATGGCTGTAGTCCAAGGAAGTCATAGTAACTTTGAGAATAATGTACAAGGTGGGAACATTGGAGGAAATGAGCAACAAAATGGAATTCCGATAGGTGTAAAAGATATCGTGTTCAGGCCAACTCAGTTTTCCAAAAATATGATCAACAACATATATATTATCCAACTCCCAGACTCAAAAAAGTAGAGAAAGGTGATGAATGATAAGAGATATAGAAGTAGAGACCTTGGAGAAAAGAATCCTAATTAATAATGTTTTTATGACTTTAACAAAAATAATTTATTAAATAGTGTCAAAATTGATATAAATGAGTTTTTAAAACATTTATTATATTATTAATTCATATTCTACTCCTAAAAATCTAAATTTAGGCCAAAGGACTTATATAATGATAGTTGTATCATTAATGGACCACTTGGGGGTCTCTTGGATGTATATAGTATGTTTATTAATTATATAATAAAAATATTCAAAGAGACATGGTAAGTGTCAAACTAATTAACTAAGAGTTAAATAAAAATTATAAGGTTAATATAGTGACCCAAACCTTTCTAAAATATAATGGATGAAAGGATTTAGATCCATAACCACCTTATACTTTGAATAATCTACTTTTGAGCCATTATAAACCGAATATGAATTTATTATAAAATAATACTTTATGTTTTTTCATAAAGAGCCCCTCCTCCCCCTTGTAAAAGGACACCACTTCTAACCAATTAATCATACCTTAAAAGCCTTTTGGTTCGGCCAAAATCTTCCCAAATACCCTCTAAACTATCCTCCATTAATCCTAGAGGCCTTTGTTTAGTCAGAAAGCCACCCTAAGGATCACTTTTTATCAAATCAAAAGGAAGAACCTCAAGAAGAGGTAATGTTTTCACCACCCTTTTACAAGTTCCTTTCTTCTTCAACTTCATCTTTCTTTGTTCTTCCATTATAAATTAATAACTACAGTATCTTCTATATACTATTATGTTATTATAAATATGGTATAACCATAATCATTATTCTATCTATCCTTTTAATGACATGTCACCATACATGCGTACGTACGGCCTACCGTCTCCACATCGTGGTGTAATTGTTATTCAATACATTATTTTTTTTGGATGGGTATAATAATGATGTTTAATTATTTTAAATAATAAAGATAACATGATAATGATTCTGTATATATGATATACCATCCAATTATATATTATTTTAATGTCAAAAGAATGATATTGTCACTCGTGCGTACGTACGTACTACCGTCTCCACGAACACGATGAGATTAATTCCCCATCATATCCATTCAAGTATAATTCTCATTTTATGACTAAAAATAATGTTTAAGGACTTGATATCATTCTGTATAAGAATAAGATACAACCTACACATAACAAACATGACTTATGTAACAAAACATATAAAAGAATACGAGTAAGTTAACACCCGAAACGACGATAATAATAAGATATTATTAACAAAACAATGTTAAAAGATACTATATGATATCGTATTAAAATATATGATCCTTTTGTAATACAATAAAAATTATTTCACCATTATATAAGAGTATAACCTACCCTCGACTAAGGAAAAATTACAAGGTATGGGATTTCTAATCTCACTTTTACTTCCGTGAGATTTTCATTGTTCACCACTTATTTATTGCATGTGGTGTGTGTACTTCCCATGATTGTATTAATTGTGTAATATAATTTAAATTATGGATATCTACATCATCATTGTATGATCCTTTTTTCATGTTTTTATGTTTCGTATGTTACCAAATCGATAAGGGAATTTGAAATTTCAATTTCCACTCATTCAGCTTTACGCATACTTCATTGATTATTTTCTCCAAGATTATGTGTGGAATCACTATTTATTTTCTTATGTGATAATTTACACTCCCCATTCTATGGATATAATTTTTACATGCATAATCACTCCATTGATAAATTCTCAAGTAATCGATATGAACTTGATAATAGTAATTTTAACTCAGTCTCCATTTATAGAGTTAAACATCTAATTCATTGGAGTTGTTTTTACAAGAATATGAGTGAATGTCCTTTGATTGTTTTACACTGAATATCCAATCATATTGAGTGTATTTATATTTTTATCACATAATTATGTCGTTGATTTATCTTTAACCTAATTATAAGGTCTTTATAATAGATTTGTTCTCAATTTACATTCCATTGAGACATTTTCATTGTTATACACCAAATAACTTTTATATGGTGTATATAATTTACTTTGACATAGTATATCATGAATCCCTTTATTTTCATGATTTTAAAAAAATTTATTACCTAAATTATTTTTATTCAAGTGTCTCTCTTTTGGTTAGAATCTCTAACTAAAATATCATTTTTAAATGTTTTAAAGATTTATTCTTCTAAATATTTCTCATTAGTGTCCATGTTTTAATAATAGTGTCAAGGATTTATTTATATTGACATTAATGTTTTAAAATAAAAATTACTTATAAAAGTTTCAAAGTTTTATCAGACACTTTGATTCATAAATCTATTTTTAAATGGATTCTTGATAAATAATTTGAATTTTAAACGATTTCAAGAAAAGGTGGATATTTCTCTCTAATAGTTTTGATGATTATTTAAATCTATGTCAATATCCTTAATTATTCTCAATTGAGGTTAATCTAATACATTACAATCTTCCATATTGAATCGAATGAGTTATGTTTGACTGTGGATGTGCTATTTTTATACCATTCATAGTTTGTGGATAATGTATTGACATTTATTATGCTAGATTAAATACAAATTTTTATGTTATGTTTCAAAAAATTTATATGAGAAATCCATTGGACTTAGTATGTGATAGGTGGAGACCCCTATAGCTCCTCGATGCATCGATAGGTCTCATGAGACAAACTAGTGTCTTGGCACAAGGCCTTGAAAAAATCTTGTTTGTAGTTTTGGAAAGAGGCCCTGAATATGTGGTTATGATAGTCTGGCATTATGTATTCAATCATTATGAAAGTGGTTATTGATATTTCATGTGGTTATTAGACTAGTAGAATATCCATGTGAATAAGTAAATGGAATTATTTAATTTTATCTTTTCTATATTACGATGAAGTTCTAGTTTAAAAACTTTTGTTTTAGTTATACATTGCCTTAAATATTTGTGGTTATCTATGAATGTTTCTGCTATATTTTAATCCTCACTGAGTACCTGTTCACACCCCTTTCAATGTTTTATTTTTTCCAGGATGTGAAGAAGTAAAGTATGAATGACCTGTAGGGATATTATGAGGGGATATGAATACAAGATGTTGTGGTAGTTTTTTTACATTATGATGTAATGTAAGACTTATGAATATATATAGTATTTCCAAGACTACAAAACTAATCGGCCTTTTGAGACATGATATTTTTTGATCATTCCAATGTTATGTAATAATGCACCGACTCTGGGTAACTGGGGTTGGGGAGTTACAAAACTATTATGGTCCTCAGGGAAGTATTTTTTATAATTTATAGTATGTTAATATAAAATTATGTAACATCAATGTATGTTAAGCATGGGTCACAATAGTTGGTATCAATGGAATGATTAGTTAACCATTGGAAACTAGGAAAACAAAACTTTAGTGAGATACCTAGGTATATGTTTAGGTATATTTCAAGGGATGTCTCAAACGATATATATAAGGATGTGTAAATGTTTAGGAAAATGTCTTGGAATTTAGTGAATGATCTACTAGGTGGATTCCTTATAAATGCATCCCTTTATAGATACTACAAGTGGATGTGGATTTTGAATATTTGTATCGTGGGATAAAAATTCTAACAAGATGTTCTAGGATTGAATTGGTGTATTTTGGTACTATAGAACTGTCCTATCTTCCCACCAGGTTTGACACTATCATGGGATATGCATTGGGAATTCACAATCTCTTCATGAACCAATATGAAAGATTTAAATTTACATTCTCTATGAATAAACAAGTATGAACCTAGGGTGTCATATAATAAGGAAGGTGTCAAGATTTAGACAACCTATAAGTAATTCTTTTCATGACTATGTGGTTTTCTTCTATGATATGTAAGGCTCATATCTTGCCTCTCATATTTTTCAATGGAGATAATTGGAAGTAAATGGATTAACGTTGAATATGATAGAATATTTTTTATGGTTAGTCATGTGGGATAATCACTGTATTGAAAGATGTTGTGATCATTCCTAATCAGTTCTCATGGAACTTGATTAACAATGTTTACCTAAAAAAACTCTTGGACTCACCAAGGAAGAGGAAGAAGGAGTTTTCTGAGAGTTCAGGTAATGAAGATCATGGAGGAATGAAGATTGAAATTATTTTGTGATAAGAGTGTGGAAATAATCTCTTAGGAGAATGTCTTAGAGTAATAAGAAGATGTTATAAATTTGTAAAATAGGGACACAAAGCTAGTGAATTCAAGGGAAAATGAGGAGTTCGATTAACAAAATAGATGAGAATATTTCTATCCATATGAAACCATCTAACATTAAGTGTTTTAAGTGTAAGAGGAAATTATTATTATGTTACCCAAAATCCCAAGAGGAAAGCTCATTAAATGAATCTGCAAGGTGGTGAATTTAATGGTTACATTGTTATTAATGATGAGACTATAGATGAAATTTGAAGGGCAGTAAGTAATGTGTAATAGGATGAGGTGAAATTATTAATAGATTAAGGATGAAGTAATAAATGTTTTTATTTTTTTTATATTCAATATTTATTAGTGATGAAATACACAATTATTTTTCTACTTCTAGTTTTAATCACCCAATAATGGAATGTTTATGTTGGACTAGTGATGTTATTTAGTGACAATGTGATATTTTTAATAAGGGAAGGTAACCCTGAATTTTTTCATTATTCTCGAATAATGTTGTATGTGTAATGATACAGGGGATATGAATAAGTATATTTGAGAGTATTGATTACCATGGAACTATATATGAACATTTTTATAGGTTGTTTATTCTATCAATGAGGAATTTAACAATATTTTTTGATTTAAGTAATAAATCGAATACACTTAGGATTAAGGAAGCATGTATATTTTCCAAAATGATTTATGGTAATTCATGTTAGTACCATGTTTCAAGAGAATATATGATGAGGTTATTCACATATGTGTAATGTTATGACTAAGAGATACTTTTTTATATATAAGTTAATCAATGATAAGATGATTTCATGATTATATTTCTAATGTTTGGGATTTTCATCTTTGAGAAGGGTTATAAGGTTATCTATTTAGGAAAAGTTTATGTTATGCATGCAAGAAGTATTTGAGCATTGATTTTTTGTTGAATACTTTCATTAAAAACATCTAATTACTGATTAACCATATTTCAAGGATTGCAATGGTATATATTATATTAGTGTGGTTTTATAAAAGGACATCATGTATTTCAGGTGACAACCAATCAATTTTGGAAAGCTCACGAGTCTTGAACCTATGAACGAAGGATGATAATGGTTTCACACTTACCACTATCCTACACAATGTCCTAGTTAATGTATAATTATTTTTTAGTGTTAATATTTATGATGACCCAGTAGAGTTACTTTTTTTTATATTAATTCATGTTGATTTTTTTAATAGAAAAATAGTTAGAAGTTATATTCTTTTATGGGACATAAGATCTGTTAAAAGAATATTTTAGTTATTTATTCATAAAATTTAATTTTTTGTACATTCATTCCACGAGGTAATGGATGTATTATATAATTTTCAAAGAACAAACCAATAATAAAATTTTGTTTATATAAATTTATCAACAATTACTCTATGTTCATAAAGTGATCACAAATTTTTTGTCCTAATACCTTAATTTTCATTGAGCTAATGGATTTTTAAATCATCCCATATTTATGATTTTGAGTCCCTCAAAATTCATCTGACAATTCACTTGTTCGTGATTTATGACCTCAATCACTCCCTATAGAAATATATTCATTTCCTCCATTTACAATCTTCACTCCCAACCTATGATCTCTTATGTGGAAACCCAATTATATGTTACATTGGATAACCATTATAGTTCTAAATCTTCCATTTAAGAGAAGTTTTTATATCTATTTTTATAATGTGGTATAAATTACTGAGTCTTTGAGGAATTTTCCCACTGATAACCTATATTAATTTTTAGGGAAAATCCATTTTAAGGGGGGGAGTATGTAACACCTCAATATTTTGGTGAATTGTTTTTCAAATTAATTTATTATTTTGACATTTTTTAACCCACTAAAACTACAATATATATTTTCACTAATTTAAGAATTTCTTTCACATGTAACTGGCTTGTTTTTTGTCTTGTGTGACAAAAAAGACTCAGTGTAACCTAACTATAATATATTATTGAAAACATTATTATAATGGAATATAAATGTGAAATTAAGTTTATATTGATCAATAGTATTAACTAGACTATGAATACATCTAGTTTACAAAAATATAAGATGAATTCATAGGTTTTTAATTAATGGATATAAAAACTGATTGAATATAACAAAAAAATATTATCATATTCACGAAGTTGTTTTATGAAAGTAACATTAAAATAATTACAATTGGTAGGTTATATTAATGTAATAATTATTTTGTATATTCAATAAAATATTTTGGATATTTATCTAATAGATTTTATTGATGTAATATAAGTACAAACCCATTTTTATACTTAAAATCCTATATTTCATAAAGGGCATTTTTTACGGTCTTTTAAGGGAGAACCCATTTTAAATCCAATTTTTTTAAAATTTATAGATTAAATATATAAAAATAAACTCTATCATTGGTATAGAAACATAAAAATTTGGTTATGATATTTTTATGGAATTTTTAAAAACGGTTTTATCTTTTAATGAATAGTAAAAATACTAGATTTTATTTCAAAATAGATTTTGTATCTACTTTATTCCGGATGATAAATTATATTTTTAAATAGTTTAATAGATTATTTATATAATATTTTTATTAGTTAATCCAATTTAGGTCATTGGAACAAATTTCACAATGAAATTATATATAAAAACATAGCATGCTTTTTATCATTTTTACTTTAAAACCCCGTAGTGACGTCCCGTAAGCTAGATTAATTTTAAATTAATTTCATCCACTTATGTGATTTTAATTTTAAAAAAGATTCCATATTTATAATAATTTGAATTTATAAGGTCTAATGTGTTCAACAAAATTTACCTAATATATCAGTGAATGTGCCTAAAATTAATTACATCGGTTAAGAGAAAAATTATGTTCATAAAGTACTAGACCTTAAACATAAGACCCAAAACAACCTAGAATCATGTATAACACCCATTATATGAAAATATTTAGACAACATAATCAATTTTATCAACATTATTCCTTTATTTTATCCACATTGAATGCGAAAAATTTGAGTTCAATTCTCTCTTCAAATATTTACAAGAGTGCTACTCATACTCTACTATAAAAGCCACCAACTCTACCCCTTCCTCACACCTTTCAAAAAAAATTGTTTTTAAAAGATATAACAATGTAAACTCCAAAAAATCCTCCCTTATACCTTTAATCTTCACTTTGGGTTGATATCCTCTCATCAAATCTTTTTCTCACAAACCAAAAGGAGTTACCTGATTTAGAGTTAACGTCTTCTCTCAAGCTCCAGCACTTTATTTTCCTTCCCCACCCCTACACTCTATTTAATCCATTATTGTGTGAAAAAAAAGTATCATTCATATAATAGTTTGTTTTTATGAAAAGTATTTATGATTCACTCACACACCTCTCAATCTGATGGATATCGAACATACTAATTCTATGTACATAGAACTACTACCTCACAAAACGATGATTGTTCATTTATTCATTACCACCAATCATGGTGGGAAATATTATTGAAAGAATATTTATATATATTATATATAATACTTATTATTTTATTATTATAATTTATTTCATTTTATATCCCATTCCTTTTTATTTCAATTTGAAGGTAATACAATAATCTCGTTTGAGGAAGTGTGGACTACTATCCCCTCAAAGCGATGTGATTCGTTCACACACCACATGGAATGTATTAAGGATTGGTTTAGTGAAATTATATGATATATACTATATATTAATTCTTATTTAATGATAATATATATATACACACACAAACAAACATATATAAATATATATATATATACATATTTCATTTACATACATTCTTTCAATACAGCAACAGAAAAGGGAAACATCATTCATGAGTACGTATGGCTTATCGTCTCCCGGAACAGTGTATTGTATTTCCTAATTAATTATTCTATAGATTATTATAATATAAATATGGGGGATATAATTGATATTTATATCATCTTTTATATTCTAGAATCATGATATAATTATAATGATCAATCATATAACAAATTAAGACACATGCAAATAACAAAGTGAATATTACTCGAAGGGAAAACTTAAAATATGATTATTAATAAATCGGGATTATAAAGTAATAATAAAACCATATATGTTATTAGAGTTATTAATTAGTTAATTTAAAATATTTATTATAAATTTATATTAATTATACAGGTGGATTGAACAAGTACGATGAGAGCCAAGACACAAGTTAATGGGATTTCATCTCACTTTAAATTTATGTGAGATACATGTATTTTTCACCACCCAATATTTTTGTGTGGTTTATGTAATGATAATTATTTTTTATATGTACCACATACTAAAATTTATGGGTATTAAAATTTCAATTCTATGATAGTTCTTTCACTGGGTTTAAGATTCAATATTTACAATATCAGAAAAATGTTTTGCCTCATTTTTCATTCTTTGATGCTCTTTTTTTATTAAGAACCCAAACTCTTTTTTGAGGTGTATATACATCAAATTTAAATGTTATATCATGAATATAATTATTTTATTGACATTTTATGTTTTATTTAATTTCCTTTTCTTACATGGAGGGTATGATCCCAATTTACCCTATTATAAGATTTTATTAAGACAGTCTCATCTCTTTTTGATATTGTCTATTTTTATGATTATATTGATTAAATATTATGATCCATATCTCAAGAAAACTCATGAGTATCCTTAAACTCTATTATTTCATGATATATTCAATTATTGGTACTATGTTCTACTCTTTGGTACATAATATTGTTAGGATTTTGTTTTTAAGAAATCCCAACTTTATCCTCTCTTTTGTCAGAAATATATGTATTCTAAAAAGGTTTTCCACGAATATTATAAATTTATACTATAATATTCAAAAAATATTATTATTTTCTTAATTTTCCGATCTATACAAAGGAATATTGTTTTTTTCTGAATAAGTCATTTCTTCTATCATGCTTACTGTATAAAAGAAATGTTTTTTACCTCAAATGACATTTACAGTTTACCAACCGTAATTCCATTGAATCTTCCTTTAAATTTTTAAAATGATTAACTTTAAAGAAAAATTAAATTTATTTTTCAATAAAAAAAATTCCAAATGTTTTCAAACATCATTTATATGTTTTCGAGAAAAATTGTTTTCCAAATGTTTTCAAGCCTTTTTTCATGTTTTAAAAGTGTTTTCAATGAAATGATTTTCAAAATAATTTAATTATTATTATATAAGTTATCAAGGAAAATCATTTTTAAAACATTTTCAATCTCTATTTATAAGTTTTCAAATTATTTTAATATAAATGGTTTTCAAAATGTTTTGAATCATTCTTTATATGTTTTCAATGTGTTTTTGAAGAAAAAAAATTTTCATTTTTTTTAATATTAATGTATAAGTTTTAAATAAATAAGGTTTTCAAAATGATGGAATAATTTTTCAAGGTATTTTCTTAGAAAATGATTTTCAAATGGTCTTATGTATTAAAAAATTTATTCAAACAAGAATGGATATTTTCATCTTGAAACATTTTTAGAGGATATTTCAAATTTATTTTCCATCTAAGATGACATCTTTTGATAAAACTCATGAATTTCTAGGAATTGATCTAATGGTTCTATTCATATCCATTTTATGAATGATTTATACATAATCTCATGGCCTTTGTGAAACATATTTCTCTTTCATGTGTTATGCGTATACAAAATCTTTTTCTCTTTTGTGAGTTATGCTTTTGATGAAATGATTATGAAACCTGTAACTTTTTCCATATGTTATAATATGATTACATGTTTATGATACCCATGTCATTTCATGGGTTATGATATGTTTATTTATGATCGTGTGGAACATGTTCGCCTGATTTCATTATATGACCATAGAAACTTATATCTCCCTCCAAATAAATTGGGTGAATATTTATATCTCAAGAGATAGATAGGGATGGAATGAGGGTTTACTCGGTTCATTAATACAATGATGGAATGAGGGTTTACCCAGTTTTTGAATATAGGGCTAGAATAAGGGATTACTCAGATTAGTAATATAGGGATGTAACTATTTTTTACATGGTTCAGTAATATAGGGTTGGAACAAGGGTTCACTCAGTTAAGTAATGTAGGGCTGGAATGAGGGTTTACCTAGTTCATTAAATTACTTTTTCCTCTAATATTGTCTTGTAAGGCATGCCTGGGATACTTTGGAATTCATATTATATGATTATTTGTTGGCCACAATTCCATGTTTTAATCCTATAATATGCTTTCAGGGATTATGTTCATTACTTTCTTATCATTCATGTCTTTTGAACTACTATGATTTATGCCATGATTAATGTTTATGATCTTTGATATGTTGTCTATGATCATCCCTTTTCATGATCACATTCTAATACCATTATTCTCTTTATTATGCTCACATGTCTCCTTTTCATACCCTTACCGAACATTTGTGCTCTCCTCTTTTTATGTTTCCTTGCCCATGTTATAAAGAAAATTTTTATGTAGGAGTACTCAGGTTGGTGATATTTATGGTAGATTTTTATGATCATTCACAAGGATATAATATTTTTTCATGTTTCCAATGATACTAAACTATTACAGTCCTCTAGAATGTGTTTTTTTAATGTAAAGTATATTCAAATAAAATGATGAAATATCCATGTATGTTAAGTCTGGGTCTCCATATAGGTAGTTTCACACTTATATGATTTAATACTAATAGTGAGAAGGCTTATCCCAGTAATGTAATGTAATTCATAAATGGCTTTGACCTAGAAATTTTGTAACAATTATAAGGATTTGACCTAAAAATACTATAATGCCTATAGGTATTTTATCCATATTTATTGTTGTCAATATGCCATAGGTATATGGTTGTGGTTGGAATGGTTATAATACATTATCAAATATATTATGGAATAGATATGAAGATGGATGTTTACTATGGTAACATTGTGGTTAGAATAGTCATAATAGAAGCTCAAATATATTTTGGTATGGTTCCAAATCATGTTGTTTACCTTGGATACATGGTAGTTGGCATGGTCTTAAGACCTGATTATAGATATTACAGCATAGAGATGAAGAAAGTTGTTATGGTATTTTATTAATTAATCAATTAATTAATACACATATTTATCGCTTTACTGCATACAATTCCTATCAGGATGGTTTTGTTTAAAAATTGGGTGTCGATTTACAGAGTTCTACACACACCTTCTTTAGCCCTTCATTTGGTACTTGAGTATAATTCATGTATTCGGGTTTGGTTAAGGGGAAAGGATCTTGTTTTTATTTCTTGTATGTTGTTGGACTGAAGTACATAGAGGGGACTAATTAGGGGTTCAGGACACGGGACATTGAGTCTTTTATTTGTGTATTATAGTATGTTTATTGTATTTTTCTAGAATGTAAATTACATAAATTCAGTCATGTCATTAAATTATTCTTTATTATTTATTGGATTTTATTTTTGGATTGTATTGTTGTCTTCCACTTCATTTTTTGTTTATTATTCAAGTTTTATTATGAGTTTTTTCATTTCTAATGACACTTCATGCAAGGGGTATAGTCTCCCCACAATCTTCTTCACACCCCTACTACTACTCGGTAGCATTTGGTGTATGGGGAGGTGCACTTTAGATCCTCTAACCAACTCTATAAGGATACTTGATAGAGTTCATGTTTGGTGGAGGATACAAAGTGGTATCAAATGAATGTTTTCATTTCAATTTCCATACAGTTTGGGAAATGTAAGAAAGAGACTAGGCTCTATCAGGACATGGTAATGAGAATTCTCTTGGAATTAGCTAACCCATGTATGAGTGAAAATCCATGTACCCATGGAAGGGATTGCTATTGGTGTTTTTTTCATGTTACATTTGAGTATATTTTACCTTATAAGATTTTCAGGTTTTGTGTGGTTATAGTTTTATGATGTTATTGTTTCTTGAGTTTTGTACATGTGGCCCGATTTGAAATGAGATGATAATACATACATCATAATATGTATATAGGGAGACATTAAAATTCATTGTTCATAATAGGGGAATTTTTATTTTTCATGTAATGCATACTTTAATATTAAACTAAGATATAAGTTAAATATTTCACTGGACAAATGAAATGAGTTGTCATGTCATGATAAAATACTTGAAATTCATGTCTATATATCCCAAGAGATAATGATTCTCAGTTTTAGTCACATGTTGGGTTTCCATTTTTGTATGTCGGTTCTATAAGGCTTGTGTCTGTTATGCATAGAAAATGAGTCCTTGTCATCATTAACTTGATAATCAGAAGACAGTAAATCATCATCATTCTAAAGTAGATGATCCAAAACATCATGTAGTTCCTAATGAAGAGATGGATGTTATGATTCGTGACAGCTTTATAAGGATCATGTGATCCATGGAATGGAAGACTATTCGTACTGTTATATTGATGTATCATATTATATGAGAGTTTCAACTTCATTATATGCATGTTTTCAATAGGGATGGGGGGACATCAGGAATCCGAGCTCTAGAATGAGTATGTACCAACAATATTCATGAATCTCGAGACACCCATGGAGAGGAAGATGAAGATTTCTATGTACATACTTCATGGACCTACCAAGAATTGTTGGGTTATTATAGAGGAATATGGGAATCAGGATGATCTGTCTTGGAAGGACATTAAGATGACATTCCTGATCTATTTCTATCTCATGACATTGAGGTATGAAAAATATCACAAGTCCATGAATCTAACGAAGTAGTTTTTTCCAATTCCTGACTATGTGTTAAATTCTACAGACCTACCTCACTTTTCACCATCTTTGGTAGCTGATGAGATCACCATTGAGATACCTCTCGAGGAGGGTATTCATTATGAAATCTGGTCATAGTTAAATGTTTTAAATTTAATAATATTTAAAGATGAGATGCATGAGGTTGTCATAACAAATGTGAATCCTAGATATTTTCCAAGAGATAGATTGGAAAATTCACATGGGTGATCTAGGAGTTCTTAATTGAGTGGTTAGAAGACGTGTTATGATAGTCTTCCCCAAATAAGTAGTGGTAAGAATTGTTAGGGAAATGAACAACCATCTCGAGATCATGTTATGTTATACTTTTATCAGTTTGGAAAGGTTGGTCAAAAGCACCCACAATGTTCTTAAACAATAGTTGAGTGTCCTATATGCAATAGATTGGGCCATCTATCAAGGTTGTATTAAAATATTCTATGGAAAACTAGTGGCAGGGGATTAGAACATACACCAGAATCAGGAGGGGTCTGCTACCCCTTAGCAGGCTGGTAGTTGGAGTTCCACATGTCATTCAGGCTAAGGGTGGTGATGTGGTACTCCATTTCATGATAAATAGAACCAATCAAGGGATATAGCTCTAGGAATTATATGTATTTCCCAAGGAATAGGGACAAGTAATTTTCACCTACTGCACACTACTCTTGATAACATAGATGCAAGACCATCTACCATCAAAGGATTGATTATTTTATTATCTTTCATAGGTTGTGTTTCTTACAAAAGATCATTGCATTATTTTAAAAATTATATTTTTTAAATGTTTTGGTCCTGTATGTGGACATATTAGATGGTTTTCTAACCATTGACACGCTATTGAGAGAGTTGTTAGGGGACATCAAATGTTTCAAGGTCTTTTCCCTGGAGATTGGTGGTTATCAATTCCTTTGAGAACCCTTCATGCTATAAATGGTAGGATTTGGATTGGTAGTTTTTATGGATTTTTTAGTTCTATAAAAATATCATATTAACTATTAAATGAGTATATTTACTTTCCTACCCTAAAAGGAAGTTTTTATTTTCATGAGGGTGGGTGGCATCTTCAGGATGGTAGTGCAGGACCAATTCAGTTCAAATTGGATTTTCTCATGGATCAAATTGTTGATATTAATCTATATAATGGTGGAATTTAGTATTATTATTTTAATCTATTTGTATATAGTTTCTTGGATGTTTTCTCCGATGAGTAATATGTTATACATCTCAAGAGAGAGATCATGATCATGACCGAGTTGGTGACAAGAGCAGAGCCAGTTTCTATCATGCCTTACCAAATGGCGCCAAAAGAGCTTCGGGTGATTAAGGCTAAGTTAAAAGATATATAATCTAAAGTCTTAATAGTTATTAGTATATAACTGTGGGGTTTTTTAGTTCACTTATACAAAAATTTTGATAGATCATTGTTCTTATGTATGGATTATCATAGGTTGAACCAGATGATTGTCAGGAACTGGTATCCTCTTCCACACAGTGATTGCAATTTTGGTCAGTTGAGAGGTGTTAATATCTTCTCCATGATTGATTTGAGATCATTATATCATCAATTAAGGGTGATACTATCAATCATACCTCATATTTATTCTATGCCTAGGTATGTCTTGAATGAATTCATTGTAATGTCATTCCAGCTTACTAATGTGCTTGGGTATTCATAGCCATACTGAATAGAATATTTCATCCTTTTATGGATATTTTTTGGTGGTTTTCATCGATGATATATTATTGAACTCCTAGTCAACATATGATCATGCCAAAAATCTTGACATCATCATAAATACATTGAGAGAGAATCAGATTTAAACCAATCAAACTAAATACAGTTTCTCTATAAATAAAGTCAAATTATCGGGTCATGTCATCTCAGGGGTAGGAGTGTTAGTGGACCCAAAGAAGGTTTCAACCATGTTTTCGTGGGGATATCCTAGAAAAACTTCTTTGAAATACCGATATTTCTGGTATTATCTCATTGTTACTGGTTGTCCATGAAAGGGTGGATTTTTTTGTTTTGATTCTTGAGATAGTAATTTTAAATAGATAATTAGAAGGTTACCATAAAATCCAATACACACATTAACTATGTTGGGTAATCTATATGCAGTGTACTATAATGAATCCGAATATGGACTCGGATCCATTCTAATACTGGAGAATTATGTGGTATCTTATGGCCCCAAGAAGCTGATATCGCATGAGAGGAATTAACATACACATGGTCTTGAGTTAGAATCAGTGGAACATGACCTGGTATTTTAGATAAAATATGTCATAGTTGAGAGGTTTATGGTATAAATTTATCACAAAATATTAAAATACATCTTTACAATGTGATACCTTAGCCATTAAAAGTGGATGTGGGTCAAGTTTCTATAGTCTTTTAGCTTTTAAGGATTATACACCAGCCAAGTGAAATGTGGATTCTTATGCTTTGAGAAGAATGGAAAAACTAGAGGAAACATGGGATTCTTGTGATTAGGGGTGGATAATTGCCCTCTTTTAACACATTAATCGGGATTTTCAGAAATCCCATGGGAAATTAGGTCAAACTTTGACTTCTGTTATACTCATGATTTTAGACCGTATTAAGAATAATAAGTTCGCTGATCTAGAGGGATCAATTCTAAGAGAAGATATATTTGGAGGGGAGACTTCATTAGTTTGTTCTCTTAATAGTTGCAATTATCTTCTTTCCTAGGGCTGGGTAAGGGTTACTATGGGTTTTCACAATTATATGGTGACGGAGTTATTTGATTATATATGGGTGTTGAATCATATTTAAAAAAATAAGTATTGTGATCTCAGTAGATAGTACTGGTGGACAAGAATGAATAAGGATGTGGAATGATTTATGGATAGATATTTCACCTATCTGTATGTGAAAGCTTCTCATCCAAGGATGGTGGGGATTTTACAGCCCTTACCCATCTCGAAGTAGAAATGGGATAATTTAATCATGGATTTTGTGATGGGATAACCCATAAAGAATTGTAAGAATGATGATTCATGGTTATTTGTGGATCGAATGACTAATGTATCTCATATATTACATATTAGGGAAACCTTCAAAACTAAAGATCTAGGAAATATTAATGTTGTTGATTTGGTCCAGTTGAATTGTTTTCTAAAGAGTATCATTTTAGATAGATATCATCATTTCACATTACATTTCTAGTAGAGTATTATGAAATCCCTAGGATCATGAGTTCTTTTAAGTGTATCCTATCATCCAAAGACTAATGGTCAGTCTTAGCAGAAAATTTAGATTCTAGAGGATATGATAAAATATTTTTTTTTGGGATTTTGGTGGTTTAATGGATAAACATATGGTACTCATTTAGTTCTCATGTTACAATAGATTCTAGGAATCGATTCAAATAGAACCTTTTGAGGCTTTGTATGTAAATTCGTTTTTTTTTTTGCCTCTTTGTTGGCAGAAGGTAGGTGAGCCAACACTTGTTGGGTATAGTCTTGCACAAGATACATCTAAACAGGCTGCGTTGATCATAAAGTGGTTGGTGATCGCATAGAGTGGGTAGAAATCATATGTTGAACATCGGAGAAAACCTCTATATTTCAATTTTTTCATCATCCATTCCCTCAATTGTCCCTCGGATTGGGACAACATTGTATCCAGAAAAAAAGAAATCTATCTCCCATCTCTTCCATGTCATTTGAAAATATGGTAGGGGTTTGTCCAATGGTGTACTCATTATCCCTTAAATAGTGCTACAATTCAATAAAGGATGTGTTCAACTTGTTGAAACTACGAATATATCATCCAGACCCTTCTCAGTTGATATTTGTATAAGAATTTGAGCTTTGTGATGATGCTTCCCTTGAGGACAATATGATATGGTTGGTGGATTGTAGTGAGAAATATCTTTATGGTCTAACAATGGGAATGGTTTCAGTGTAGTGGAAGAATGGGAGAGTTTTGGACAACACCTAGGGTGGGAGTTTGTTATTCTATCATAGATGGATGAATTTTTCACAGAGACCCCCGAATTAATATTGGACAATATTGGAGATGATATGTTATAATGTTGGGATATTATAAGATCCTATAATTTATAGGTATGTCCATCTCTTTGTTTTTCATTTGATCCTTTAGGGTTGAGTCTTTTTTGACGATGAGGATCCTTTGTTGGATAAAATGACCTATAGTTTGAGGATGTATTTTTGTTTAATTTCATTAAGTCTGGTTTGATTGGGTTTAGTGTTTCATGTATTCATGGTATGTTGAGAATCATTAAAGGGGATTCAAGATGCTTAAAAGGGAAATGGGTCAAAAATCAACTGAAGAATATTTACACGTCATGTAAATGGATTTCACATCATGTGATTGTTCATGGATTTTAATAAAATAAATATGAGTCAATTGGTCATTCAGATAATTACATCAAAAACATTTACATGATATGTAACCACATTACACACCATAAATATGTATGACCTATATTTTTAAACATGATAACCATAAAAAAAACTTTTTATTTCAATACATCTTCTCTCCAATTAAACCAAGGGAATTCTCTAGGTGATTTTAGAGTACAACCCTCTATTTCATACATTCCTTTTTCATCTTAAATACCTGTTATGGTTAGTTGGTTAGGGTTCCTCCGTCCTCCCATTGGTTCTCCAACCATTGCAGTGAGATTCTTTTATTAATTGCATTTTTGGTTTTTATCTTAATTAGTTTTGTTATAGCAACAACTTTTCAAACATATGCACTTTCTTGTTTATTGGTGTTGGTAGTTGGAAGCATGGTTGGATCATCGGTTAAAAGTAGGGGTCCAAATCTCAACCCTATGGTTTAATTATTGTTATTCCATCTAGTATCGTGATAATGACAAAAAAATGTTCACCAAAATTAAATAAAGAACAACAAGATTATTCCTTCAATTCCATTGAATCAATTGGAATCTGACATAGCTTATAGCTACCAATTGGGTGACAAAAACTATGAATATTATTGATTTGGATAAATGGTTAATGTTTGTTTAGAATGATATGTCACCTAGGGGATTTCATATTAAATAATCCCTAAATTTTGGTTTATTGATTATTCATATAATTAATAATTAGTTATGAACTAAACATCAAGTTGAATATGAAATAATAATGGTAATTTACATAATTAACTATTTATAATTGTGACGTGATATTAAGATATCCCTGATTTATGACAAGAATTATGTTCCATGCTAAGATTCTTATATAATGGGATACTCCTAGGAAATTTCCCATTTATATGTTGTAATGCTGATAGTGAGCAGGCTCATCCCAGTCCATGATGTAATGATTATAGGCCTTTGACCTAGAAATTTTATAATGCTTAAATGGATTTGACTCAAAAATTATGTAATGAGTACTAGGATTTGGCCTAAATTGATATTTTAGACTATAATATGGTTATATAGATTTGATTGGAATGGTTGGAATAAATTCATAGAGATATTCCATCATGGAGTTTAATTAGGTTGTTTAACTTGGTTATATTGTGGTTGGAATGGTCATAAGTCTAGATCAGAGACATTATGGTATGTAGATGAATTAAGATGTTTACCTTGGTTATGTAGGGGATGGAATGGTCTCAATAAATTCTTATAAATATTTATTCAAGGATCTAAAGAAGGATGCAGTTGTATTTTATTAATTTTTTAGTTAATAAATTCATATGTTTAAGGTTTATTGAATTCACTTTCAATCAGAATGGGTTTGTTATGAAATATTGATTTTGACCTACTGAATTTTAGTCACCCCATATTCAGGATGTCGTTTGGTACCTGTGAAAATTTCCTGGATGCAGGTTTGTACTAGGTAAATGGGTCTTGTTGTTGATTGCTTTTTTGCTTTTGTGTTGGAGTTTTCATAGGGTACCGATGATGGGATTGGGTCCTAGGACATTGAGTCTTTAATTTGAGCCTTCAATTATTTTTTATATTGTTCTAGAATGATATTTAGTTATACTCAAACATTCCATTACATTATTCCTTATTATCTAGTGGATTATTTAGTGGGATTGTTTATTGTCTTCCAAATTGTTTTAATCTTATTATTTCCATTTTATTATGAATTTTAAATAAAGCTATAGCACTTCATTTCTAAGGTATAGTATCCCCACTATTGTATTCACACCCTTACTAATAGTCAGCAGCCTCTTGCATACATGGAGTCACACTTGAGGTCCTGTAAACAACCCTTTCAATCCATGTGAGAGAGTTCCAGATTTGAGGATGTTACATTTTTTCAATAGGTTAAGGGAAAACATAATAATTATAAATTAATGATGAAACCATTACCCATTCTATTATGTAAATGGGATAACATGATTTTGGAATTTTTTATAGGTCATTATATGTCTTATAAAATCTATATTGATATTTAGGTTGTAGACGATCCCATTATAAATTCATCACATTTCATTATTGTTTTATAAAATTACACAATTGATCTATTTTCAAAAATATACAAAAAGAAATTAGTAAGGATGAATGGAGTACCAATGTCAACTAAGTATGATCGATATATGAGGTTTACATCAATTTTAATGAAATTAATAAAATAAGAGATTGATATGAAACATAAATACTAATAATATTCCACATAATGATTTTCAATTTCAGAGGAACATTTAAACATTGGAATGTATATTTTGATCCTAGTCAATATATATCAAAGTATTATGGGATCAACACATTCCTCTAGTAGAGTTCTCTTGTAAAAATACTTTCTAATATATCATTTATATTACACCATTTTAGGATCTATATTTTAAGAGGTGTAGAACTGTAACATGTTCAAGGACTAGATCTTTCTCAAGAAATTTTAGATAGTATTTTAATCATTCAAAAACTCATTAAAACAACACAATGTCCATATACGATATATTCTTCTAATTAAAAAAATATTTCAACATGAAGTCAGATATAATATACCCCTTTTAATATTACCATAGAAGAGGGTCGTGAGATTTGGGTAGAAGGTAAATTTAAGCCTTCTATATTGTTTCCATTTAGAAATTCTATTTCCTGTGTAAATGATAGTCTATAATCATTCAATTCTACCAAACCTCTACCAATTCCAGGATGTGTTATGCATATCACATTTGGTGAATTATATAACTTACCATTCATGTAACATTTCATATTTTCATATAGTTATGTTTCATTTTAGCATCTTCCAAAATCTTCAAGAGTTTATCTTTTGGCTTAGACCATGGTGACCGGACCCTTAGGCTGGTTGGTTTTTTTAATAATGGTGGTGGAAGGTTGGCTAGGGGATAAATGAAGTCCAAATACTCGTTTTGTATTAAATAAACTATGTGTATTTCAAATACATGTCATATATTAAATAAATGTCATGTAATGGATTTTCAAGACCCCTTCACATCATGAATTGGGTTTCCCTTGCAAGGGAAAATCCATAGTTTGCTTGACATGAAAAGTTTACACATTGTGTGAATATGTTGGTAGTTTTTTAATATTGGGTATGTTATCATTTGGATAGAAAACAATCCTCTCCAATATGAGATATGTGAGTGAACACCTCCACACTTATGCAAGGTTCCACCAAATCTCCTTTATGCAATCTATATTTTCTTTATCACCAGGTGCGTTGGATTAGTAATGGTAAGATTATTAATCATTTTCCATCCTTTATATTTTTACATTTTTCATCTTTTTAACTATTTTTGTGCGAGATTATATGCTCAAATATTCTGGTTCTCCATCTATTCTTTCAATTTCTCTTATTCTTGCATGATTAATGGTGTGATATTAGAGAACAAGAGTGTTGCATGGTAAAGGAATGTGGTCTCTTTCTTTTTCCTCAAAATCATGTTCTGTTCTCTCATGCACTATGTTCCACATGTCAAACCATCCAGAAGATCCTACATATTTCTTAATTAATTAAATTAATGTTTATTTTTTTGTATAACTTTACCCTTTCTTCCCAAAAATCAATTCTATTAGGTTTTTAGTTCGATGTAATCCACCCATATAGGTGTTCCTTTCCTTAAGGGCGTAAATACCCCTTTCCAATAAATTATTAAAACAAATTTTTAGGTTTATTAATTTCCATGTAAAAAATTTAATGGAGTGTTAAATGATCCAATCATAAATATTTGTGGGATTTAGGTACTAATGCTTATTTTGTAGATCGAATTTCATAAATTAAATGAAATTTCCATCCAATTAGTAATGATTGGGGGTAAAAATCTAGTTAGTTCTAGCCATAAAATTACCTAAAATTTTTATCCAATGGAGATACATGGTTCTTAAATCACGGATTCCTTGGATGTTCTCATCATGCTTTGTGATTGTAAATCAGAATGATTAACTTTGTGCTGAGAGTGATACTTCAATCCTTTATATTTCTTTCCTTTCATGACCTCACTTGGTGGATTACTTACTTACCCATGAGTGATACCAATTCCATAGGGGATATTCATTGGATTGGATCATTTGGAGATATGGCCAAACAACCCACAAGCGATACTTTCTCCCCTATGAGATATACATGAGACGTGCTCAGAGGGTCATGCTTTAAACCACATCAAAACTAATACTTGGTATGAATATAAGGATAGCCTTTTATATACTCTATCGTTGATGGATATTGGTTGTGATACTACTATGATAAATAGGATCCTTAATATATATTTCCATTAATGGGACCTAGATTTGACTTTTTTAAATTCTAGAGATTCATTTAATAAAATTCAAGGAATTCTAATCTATTAAACTGATAGACATGTCTGCCAAGTGAAATCACATGCTTGGATAAGATCCATACTTGATACCAACCATGTTAATAGGATTAGTTATTTTATTTATTCATGTATTCTAGATTACCCACTTTTACACCAATAATACACCTGTACATATTCACCTTGGTCAACAGACATCTGGCTTTGGACAAATCATGCATAATTGGTCTAAAATCCATGAGGAACATGAATCGTTATATATTATTTATTTATTACCACACTTTTATTATGTACCTCTGCACTGATCATTTTATATGCACATTCTAGATTATTTTAGACAACATTGGTGGTGGACTACTAAGTATATATCACACCATTCTCAGGCCTCCCTTTGTAACCGAGAAGACATCATGATTATAGTTGTAGGGAAATAGAAGAATCTATCTTTAGATTTATGATACTTTGTATTGGGATTGAATATGGGAGTAGAGGATGGAGCATATTCTCCTCATGGTAGTAGAGGTATCTTTTTTTCCATTTTTTATTTTTGGTATATCATGTGGTATGTGTGTGTTTCCCCAATATGCCATCTGCCTAATTTCCTATTGCTATATAACATTATAATCACCATTTTTCATCAACTTATGATTCGTCTTATACATGTTTATTTATGTTTTAGGATTTATTATTCCTATTTAGGTGGTTTTTATTTATTACTAATTCTCCGGTTTCACAAATATTTTTTATTGATGTTCTACACTCTGACTCATGATGTAATAATATCCCCACAAGAACATCATAGTCCCTGATATTTATTCAGAAACCTATTTCATATGGGGTGGTGTTATTGAGGTTATGTGTCCAACTCTCCTGGGTACTATTTAGTTGCATTCAGATCAAGAATCTAAAAAAGTGGTATTAGATCTACTGTTCGATCCTGGTACCTAGAGATTATGGTCTCAACATGATTCCACTATTTCAATATTATTTTTCACCAATTTTATACAATTAGAATCATAAGGTCATATTCACCCCCATTGACATAGCCAAGGCCCTCGATGCTAGTCAGTAGCCTATGGCATATAGATAGGTACACTTTAGGTTATGAGGGAAACTGTCTTGAGGCACTTCCTAGTGGAATATGGAGTGAGATTAAACATTTCAAAATTACTAAACTAATAGTTAGTACAACTAGATCATGAAGTCCCTTAAATTTAATAACATAAATAAATCATTGATTATAAAGATAAATAATTTCAGAATAAGACCCTTAACCTAGTTATAATTCTATTGTGGAATCACATGTTTTAGGAAGCTACATGGTAACTTTAATATGTAATGATTTATACATAACCTAATTATTTTTCATCATATTATTTAATATTTTAGCTCAAAATTCACTTAACCAGGTATAATATAACATATTGATATTTTAGAATGTATTCTCCATTAAATAAATATGTGTTCAATATAATATTTAACATGAAATACCAAACTTAAATGTAGCATGACATATTTTATTGAGATAAAAACGAAATTAATGATAAATAGTAATATAATATGATAATATAACCTGATAAAGTCATTATGAAACTGATAAAAAAAATAAAAACTCATGTAAATAAAAACCATAACCATGAAATCATTATGATCATTGTTTTCATTGAAGACCATAACTCTAATAAAAACAACCGAATGAAGATAAAGAATTAGATATACAATAATAATAATGGAGGATGAATTAATTTACTTGAATTAATGATTTTTAATAAAATTATATAAATTTACATTTAGAAATGTTATATGATAATTATAATTGTAGTCATTTTACATTTGGTTGTTGGATATATGGTCATTGGATATATAGTTTGTAGTGACACCAACCATAGAATCCTTAAGCCGGTGTATAATTTATTACATTGGAATACAATACAAGGAATTTCATCCTAAAGGACAGAAAATTTTAGTAGTCTTATTGAACTCGATACATACATGATTCTCATATTACATTGGAAAAAACAAATTAAAAAATAATTTTATACAGAATATCATTATTCCCTACAGAATATCCTTACATTTAATTATGAGTATACTTCATAGATTCTTGGGAAAGAATCCAAATATGGTGAGCTTAAATGATCAGTAATGGTTATGTATAGAAGAATATATCCTGAATCAATACAGAAAGGTAAATAATTGAAAACACCATCCATTTAATCAATAAAATGATAAATAATGTCATCTAGATATAATATTGTGGATAAAACATCATATATAAATAAAATACTTAATACTAAATAAATGGAATTATTAGTTATTGGATTTAATTTCTAAGGCACCTAAAAACCTATAATAATAATATGTATCATCCAGATAGTTTACAACTATGTGGTAAAAACCCGTCTAATACCTCTACTATCAAGTATATTCATAAATTGGAATAAATCAATAGGTATACCATAATTTAATTTGGTCAAATATTTAGTCTCATGAGACCTGATGATGCATCAAGGGGTTACATAATGTCTATTCCCACCCATTTCTGCATGTCCATATCACTACTCATATATCAAATAATAGATTTAATTCGTGAATCAATATCCATTTTCAACAAATATATGTATTGACAAATTAATACAGATTTATCAATATTTCCTCAAATAAGCATATAACATTCAATTTAGAACTTAGTATGATGAAAAAATATGTGTTTTATGAAATAAAAATATCAATGATAAATAATATGTATATTTAGGCAAATTTAATGTCCAATGATCATAACAATGTGAATGATTCAAGGGTTATTTAATGACTACAATAATAAATCAAGGAAGTTAATGTAAATAATTTCATTGGTCAAAATAATCCTAAAACATTCATAGGAATAATAAGGATGGTATAAACACAACATATACCCATTTAGTAATAATGAAGGGTTTTTAAGATTACAAAAACTATAAAAATATCTTCGAAAACATTCTTGAGAAGAATATCCTTGTCATTTTGAAAATCATGATTTAAAGAATAAATCATTTTAAAAATAAATTTATTTGTAAATCATAAGAATTTACATAAAATTTGGAAAAATATTTTCTTTTAAATAATAATGTAAATTCCCAAAGAATGATTCGTGTAAATTTCTATCATGTTGGTGGGTAATTTTTTAAATATCATACAGGTTAAAAAGAACATTCCTTTGGCACTGTAAAAAGGTTAAAAAATTGACTTTTTCGGAAAATGAAAAAATAAACCATTAAAATAACATTATAAAAATAGACCATGTGTAAAATTTTCATTAATAATTCAATTTTAAATGGTTAAAATTATTTTTTATGAACATTTAAAAAAAAAATTGGTTTTAATGAAAATGTTATTCTGACCGAATAGAAAAATAAAATCGGATTTTATAAAAACAATTTCTCAATAATTTTACATATAAAAGAGTGTAAAACGGTACTATTACATGACAATGTAATGAAAAACTATAGGTGGATAAATGAAAATTTTAAAATGAAATTATTAAATAATTTCATTCAATGAAAATACAAGTATAAAAAATATTGATGGTAATGAAATTTTGAAATAAAAGCTTTCAATGATCATAAAATTGATCTTGAAAATTTTGAATTAATTGATTATGTGAAGTGGCTATAAATCCACATAAAAAATTTAAATTCAATATTATATAATAAAAATTCATTATTAACATAATGAATAACAATTAAGAAGTAATATAACCCAGTGAAAGGAAATTAAGTCATGAAATTCACTATAACATGGTAACATTTATGCCAAATCCCCTTTGATGAAATAATTCAAGTACAAACATAAAATATCATTAAAAATGAATTATTCATGATATTAAATTTGTAATGTTAATTTTAAATACCATATAAAATAAATTAGTGCATAACATAGAAATGTTTCTCAATGAAATGATATTGATATATGATCCATTACTTCACGGATCCTTTTGATTGAACATTTTATAACCTTTTATATAGTTTTTTTAAAACATTTACTAACCAAAAAATCTAATTATATGTATAATATAAAATATTATCCTTTTTTAAAGTTTTATTCCCAGTTTATTTATAAGTTTTTATTATTTTCCATTTTTTGGTGTTAATTTACTTGTTTTCATATGTGCATTTTGCCCAAAAGATCTTATTATTTCAAGTACTACATAGTTTCATCATATAAATAATAATAATAATGACATAATTACTATATTTAACAAGAAATTTACTCTTAACACCAACTGTTATATATGTTTAATTAATATTGATTTATGTTGCGATCAGAGAGACGGAAGGTCATACGTACGAATGAGTAATGTTTCCATTTTCCAATGACCATTATGGAAATATTGAAAGAAAAATATTATTCTAAAATAATTATAATAATGTCATTTATACCATATAATATACTTATATATATAATCTATGCAATTTTGTGATGAAAAGAGTCACATCACTTCATGAAGGTGTTAGTCTACACTTACTTGAAAGGTGTTATCATCATTAAGTGACTGAAATGGTTAGAAATTAAGTGACATATTATCTCTCTTGAAAGATAAATATGACATAAATATCATTAATATTTAATTTATATCACATAAAATCATTAAATTTATCTTTATCACCTTGAATGTGAAGCATTAGTGAAATAAGAATCACATCACTTCGTGAGATTGTTGTCAATCGTACACAGACGCAACGTTATCACATCTCAATATGGAATGAAGGTAAAAAGTTATATATTATATAATGAATCCAAAAATTTATTTATGTTATATATATCTTTTTAATAATTTATATCCATCATCATACCCAACCATGAGAGGTGGTAGTGGAAAAATGAATGTCATCGGTTTTTGTGGAGGTAGTATTCCAAACACACGATCGATGATTTCATAACCAATTTGATTAAATTGGAGGTTTTTTAAGGTCATGGACCTAACAAAACAAAAAAATTAATATATTTAAGATACTAATTTTATTATTTCATCCATTTTTAATAAGGATTTGAGTTGGAGGAATAAATAAAATAAAATCACTCATTATAGAATGTTACCTTTTCTTCAAGTATCCTCTCTAGGTTTTCATCAAAAATAATGTTTAATTTTTAAAAATAATTTTATATAAGTGGTTAAAATTAATTAATGTCTATGTTCTCAATTCATGACAAATTATTCATTTAGAAAAAAATACAATTTTTCAGGAAATATTTATTTTCATTTTAAATGATTCTTATTTTATTAATAATAAAAAGATAAATAATAACCATGTGTAAACTATATTTCTTAATATATTTTTTTAATCATATTCATACCCTCAATTCTAGTGGCTTGGTGGTAACTATCATATTAAATAATAACATTAATCGTATATTGTTGTTCATAAAACTTGGTATTCCATGTAATACATGTTATCTAAGAACCTAATTGTTTCATGTCTCATATGCTATTAAATAAAATGTTTTTATTTAAAAATTTAAGGGTGTTAAATTCTCCCCATCATAAATAAATTTTTTTCATTATAATTTAATGTTGACCTCAATAACCAAGGGTTTTATTTTTGAAAATATTTTTTTAAAAAATGAACAATATTAAAACGGTTAACAAAACATCCTCTTAATATGAGTTATTGGGATGTAAAAATTTCAAATGTAATAACACATAACTAGGCTTATATATATGAGAAAATTAGTAGTATGTGAAGAGATGGACATCAAATAAAACTGTAAATGATTATAGATAATGTTAAAGGTCATTGATTATAAGAATTTTAATGATTGATATAAATAAAAGGACATCAAAAATATTAAAATGTGTTAACATAAAATACCATCTAATTCATCGGGTTTGAAATCTATAGGATAAATTTTTTGTTTTAATTTACTTTTCCAAGAGTTTAGGGGTTCTATTACTATCTATGAAAGTAAGGAATTATATTTACTCAATATGATTACATTTCATAAGAACAATTTCATCATTTTGTTGTTCAATGATAAATTTCCTATTAACCCACTTTCACCATGAAATGGGTATCCCAAAATTAATTATTTATTCCTAAAGCACTAATGTTCACATTATATGGATCGTAAAATCCATAAAAGATTTAAAAGTCTTTCTATTTTTCTCTAACTATTTTTTAAAACTAGTATGGTTATAATAAGTTGTCTGGTATAATAAATAAATGTCTAAACCTAAAAAGTTACACCACATGTTCATCATTAATATTTATTTTATTCAAATCAAATAACAAAAAACAATGAAATATTATCCCAAACATCATAGAGGCCGGTGGTATGCATTAATCCCTTATCATCCTTTAGGGAATGGTTTAGGTCCCATGACCTTTCTAGATGCACTAGTTAATTACCAAGTATATGGGTTATCCTTTTTATACAACTATACTAATTTAATTCTTATAATGTTCCAAAAAAAATATTACGGACATAAATAAAAAAATAATTATTAAAGAACTATTTTAACATGTTATTTATTACAATTTTTTTCAAAAATTATAATTATCAAAATTAAATATTATTAGAATTTCCTTAATTGTCATAGTAACCCAAATGGTTATAAATTACATTAAACTTATTTCTATAGAATTTAAAGGCTTTATTCCTCAAATATGTCTTCCACTAAAACATATAACTTCAAAAACTTTATCCCAAAATATCCTTAATCATAGAAGAATACCTTCTCAAAAAACATAATAATGTGTCTTTAAGACATTAAACATATGATCTATCTTAAACTCAAGATATCATGACTGAATTAATAACTCGTATTTAAATTAAGACATATATGATTCTAATATTTGACCCAACTTTTAGATGTCTCATAATTCTTATACAAAATTAAAATTGGTAAAACACTTCATCAACTTAATTCTTGAATCATAATATATAAACTCATTATCCATTTTATTTCAAAATAGATCTTTCCTTGTATTATGAGTCAAATTTTAAAATTGTTTACTGGCATAGATTATTATTTGGTTCATCACAATTAATACGGTGAACTATAAATAGATCTTTAGTATGAAATTTATTTCCTTTCACCATACTATTTATTTTTTGAAAAAATTCATTAATTTGTGCCATTTTCCCATAAATAAAATATTTTTACATTCGTTTGAGACACATTATTTTCAATTTAAGACCCCATAGGTTTAACCAAGGTCATTCATCATCATTATCTATTCAAATCCATTATAATAGTTTGTAAATAAAATTTGAATTATCCAAATAATATCACCCAAGAGTGTCAAACCAGGTGTACTGTAATGGAAATTGTCACACACTAATTGATGATCATTCAATGAACAATGTTAAATTTTCAACATTATTACCCTAAGGTTCCCGGTTTTAGAACCAAATCCTCTTGTAGTATCTATACAAGTGTATATTTTTATGAAAATAGTAATAATATTAGTCTTAAAAAAACATTAGGATGTACTTTAATACTTATCCTCAAAGATTAAGACATGTATTTTTTACATAATCTATGTTTTCCAAAATATAGTTCTAATGATTTCTACTAATCATCTTCTAAAGAGGCGGATAGATTCCTCTTTACTGGGTAGTCCTAAGGTAACTAAAATAGAAATGATTATAGAGTGTTGTTACATGTTGATCTGATTTTCGATGAGTGGGTTCATGGTTATGGTGTAGGGACATACCTATGAAGATGAATTTTTTAGTCTAGAGGATATAGAATAGGTCCATCCCAAAGGATGATAATATTCAATTAAGGGTTACTTTTTTCACCTCTCTCTGTTTTAAATGTTCCAAACCGTTTCATAAATTGGTTCTTCTTTTATTTTTATTGAGTGATTGTGATGTTAGCCTATATTCCTCTATGGGAAAATGGGTCTCTTCTAGGTGTGAATTTGTTACCTTACCAAACATCATTGGAAAATGGTTTTTGGGCTGGGATTATTTTGATATGGAGAGTAAAATCCCTAGAATCGTTTTCATCAAAACTGGCTAGATCATATGGGAATCATAGGACTTGGCCAGGTTAGGCAAGAATCCATCGGTGTCTAATCTAAAAGTGAGAGAAAATGTGCTTATATGTGAGCTGGTATCGAATATAAATGGCCAAAAGAGGTCACAGGTGCTTGGTTTATTCATCAACAAGATTATTTTTGAAGTTAGTTCTCCAGGCCTATGGGTTAGATTGATTCCACCATCTAATCATAAAGATATTAATGTGTATGGCTCATCCATCAAAAGAAAAATGAGTGGGGGTGGTCTGCTCAGGGACCCAAATGGGTCTGTTATTTTGGCCTTCAAAATATTTTCTTGTCTGGGGAATTCCTTAAGTGTAGTGGAGATAACCTTGCACAATAGATTTACTCTCTGAAAAAGGATCGGCTTACATATTTCATAGGTTGAGTCATATTTCGTTGTATTGGTGTAGTCATATTTTGGGAAAGTAGATCCTCCATAAAATTTTTTATCTTAATAGAAGTTGTTCAATTGAATTCAATGAAGGGAACAATGTTCACCAGTTTTTTGAGAGAAGATAATTTTTCTCCATATGTTGTTTCTTGTGCAAGATGGGAAGAGGAGCCTCTAATTTTTATGTAGTTTAGGTTCTTTTTTGAATAAATGTAAGTGTTGGTCGGAGTGGACACTCAAGAGGGGGGTGAATTGAGTTCCAATTAAAATTTCTGTTAAAAACAATTTCTATTAAAATCCCCCAATTTCAAAAACAAATTAAACTGTAGTGAATTTATATAGATTATAAAGGTTCAATTAGTTTCTCAAAGATTGATTAATTCTCAGTTAACGTAATCTTATGATTAAATTAACTTTTGAAACTAACTTACTGATTTATAACAAATATAAACACTTGCGAATTTAATTATCAAAGTAGCTTTGAAGATAGATTATATTTCAAAGTAATAGCAGCGGAATATGAAATAAATATGTAGAGAATGGATATAGAGTATAGCTATAAACACAGAGAGTTAACCAAGAGGTTCAGTCTCAAGCCGAGACTTAGTCCTCTCAAAAGTTTATCTAAAATGATCCACACCCTGGATCGGGGTTAACAACAGTGAACACACTGTCCAGGTCACAAGACCTCTACCACAGTTATTCTTGGGAAAACAAACAACAGCAGCAAGCTGTCCAGGTCACAAGACCTCTACCACTATCCACAGTGGGAAATGGGATGCAAAAAGATTTGCTGAGGATTTACAGATCCTCCAGTGAAAGTACAGGAGTCAGTGTGTGTGTTTAATACAGCAGATAACACACACTGCTCAAAATGTAGAATAAATCACAGAACAAGAGATGTAGAGTTTAGAAGTGGTTCTGGTGATCTCAGTGTAGCTCTTGTATTCGATCAGAAGAGATTTTGAGTCCTCTTCTCGTTTCTGTTTGAGAAACAGAGTTTCGTATGCTCCAGGTTCACAGGTAGTGAGAATGTAGTCGATGAAGTTCTTCAGGGTTCTTCTTGTATGCACAGAACACTTCTCGAGTATACTTAGATTGTCTATATGCTTCTCTGTGTTCTTGATGGAACTCGTTTTTATCTTCTTGTGCTTCTGGTATATTTCGTCCACCACGCACTTCTCTGGTTCGCATTCTATTTTGAGCAGCGTAGTCTTCTCATATTTATCTCCCGACAGGGGACAGAAAAGATTTCTTTTCAGCAGGTACGAGGTACGGGTTCCTGACATCCGACAACCTTTATCAGATATTTGACAAATCATCAAAATGTATGATATGACCGTTAGATAGATTAAATGTAGGAAATAAAGAAATTAAAACAGTGAGTCGAGAATGTAAGTCACTGTTGACTTCAACTGTGGTCTTCCAACTGTGGACTTCCAACTGTGGACTTCCTTCTGACTGCTGACTTCAATAAAGGGCTTGCTGTCTGTAGGCTTGCAATGGTAGCTTTTACTCCATGTAACTGTAGCCTTTCTAACTGTAGACTTGTAACATCAAATTTGTAGAACTGTAACCTTTGTCAACTGTAGACTTCGATCATCAGTAGACTTAGTCGACAAAAGCTGTCTAACTGTAACCTTGACTGTAGGCTTATGACTGTAAGCTTATGACTGTAAGCTTATTCGACTGTGAACTTGTTCCAACTGTAGACTTGTTCGACTGTGAACTTGAGCAGAGAAAACTTTGAACAGAAGTCTTGTAACTGTGACCTTCATCTGTGAGCTTTGACAATAGATAGCAGTAGACTCGTAACTGTAAGCTTGTATTAGTCTCCGACTGTAACCTTGTAACTGTGAACTTATTGCAACAGTAACTTAAGGTGACAGTTAACTGTAACTGTGACTTTGAGAAGAAAACTCTGACTGGTAGCTAACAATACCAAACTTATGTAACCACTACTGTAAGCTATTACAGTAATGTTATGAGAGTAAGAATATGAACTGTTTAGAATAAAATACGTTTAAGCATAGAATAATAAGATTAATGCAAGGTTTTAATACATCATAATTAATGTTTAAGCATGATTTGGGATTATCAAAACAGGTGATTCCAACAATCTCCCCCTTTTTGATAATCACAAATTATGTCAGTATGAAATATAGAAGTATCAGAGAGAAGTGTGCAAAACACAGTATTAGCAATATGAGCACAAAAATTAGGTATAATCCGCAAGGATTTTTCCTCTTTGTATAGGTTCATTTCTCCCTTGAGTTTTCCTATTTCTCCCCATTTCTCCCCCTATCTATTTCGCTTTATTTCTCCCCCTTTGTGATTAACAAAAAGAAAGACAGAGAGAGAGAAAATAAACATTGTATTAATAAGGAGTACAATACATGACCCAAAATGTGAATACATGATCCCTATCAAAAAAAAACATAAACAGACTCAATCCTCTTCATCTGGAGGTAAGGGATCTTTTCCTTTGGAGGAAGAAGATGGAGCAGGAGGTGAAGGATCAACAGGCTGAGGAATGGCAGCAGGAATGTCTGGAGGGGCAGCAACAGATGCTCCTGAAGGCCGATAGTGAGTAGCTTGCCGAGGGATCAGTGGTCTAAGGCTTCGGAGGGCATCAGCAGGAGACATTATGGAAGAACCACTGGGGTTAGAGACAGGTAGGGCAGGAGGAACTATAACAGGTGTGCAGTCCACATGAAGAAAAGGTAGGAGCAGATTCCTGAAATCCATTATGATGTTTCCTCCTCTGTCCATGGCAGATAAGAAGTCATCTTTGTTTTCCAAGAATTTATCCAAAGCCGGGGTCAACTCTCGTAGCTTGCTAACTTGTTCTTTGAAGGCTTGAGTTACAGGAGGCAGCTTCATAGTTTCTAGCATGAGCTTGAAGTGATTGTTCAACTGATGCTTGGTGAAAATCTGATCAAAGTAATAATCCACTTTACTTTTGATGGCCTCCTGAGAAGCAGTAGCAGCCTGTAGGTGCTCACGAACAAAGCCACTGACTTCTCTTGTAGTAGCAAGAATCTGTAGGTATGATGTGTCATTTTCACGGGCCTGAGTAAGCTCTTCTCTGAGCAGGCTTCTAAACTGCTCAAGGTCTACAGGAGAGCTAGATGAAGGAAGGGACTTGACTGAGAATGCCACTGTCTCCTTGAAAGACTGAGTCAGATTTCCAATCACTTTCTGAATGACAGCATCCTGATTGCTAAAGTGTTCTTTTACTGATTTCTTGAAGGTCTCAAATACTTCCACAAACTGCTTGACCACTTCTTTGATGTATCGAATCTCACTGGCCACTTGTGTCTGAGAACTGCTCAGGGCAGTTAAAGAAGCAACTGATTGTCTGAGGGCCACTACTGCTCCAGTCCAGCTTTCAATTTGAGTGTGGCACACTTTCATTTCATCCATCACTTCTTTGATTGGACTTCCCACAACACATCCTAGATATAGTTCTAAGGATTGTTCCACATTTTTCAGCTCATCAAAAAGACTGGTTTTCAATTCAGCAACAGACTGTCTGATGGTCTCCTTCATTTCATTCATTAAGGATTCAAGGTCTTCCTTGGTGGCCAATCTTTCAGTTTCTAATACTGGAGAGCTGTTAGGTAGGATGACTGGATTTCTTGGTGGTTGGTTTTCCTCATCTGAATCCTCATAATTGAGTCCTAACACCATGTATCCTGGATCTGAGGTCCATCCTTCTATATCAAACAGTACAGAGACTGAACCAACACGCTCCCCCTCACTTGGAGGTCCTTCCTGAACACTTTCTACTATCTTCTCAACTCTGGGTAACTCTAAGTTCTTTTCTGTAGCTCTAGCAGGTTCCATACTTGCTTCCTCTGTAGGTTCAGCAGTGAGGTTAGCCTCCTTCTCTGTTGGGTCATCAACCACTTCCATGACAACAGTAGTAGAGACCACTCCTGCTTCCTGGTCAGACGCTGACTTGTCTGTATACCCTATCAGAGGGCTCATACTGAGTTCTTTTGTTTCTTCAACAGTTTCTTGATTTTCATTTAAAGCTCCAGCCTCTTCTGCTTCGACTGTATCACCCTCATCAGAGGTGTCCTTGACAAAATATTGAGATTCTTCTTCTTCTTCTGTAGACTCAGTCTCACTGTCTCTTAGAACAGGTTCTCTACTAGGTAGTTCTTTTGGAGGGATTGCTGCTCCAAACGTCACTGTCCTGACAAGACTGTGAGTAGTATCAGGATCACTCCCTTCATCAATTGGGGTGTTCTCTCTTGCAGAGTTACCAACTACTGCAGTCTGTTCATCATCCGAGTATACAGGTTCAGGCTCATCAGGCTTTAAGCCTGGATCTCTCCTATCTCTCGGTCTAGAGGGATGAGTATAAGGGCTAAAATTCTCATAGATTCTCTCCTCATCATTCACCCATGATTTCTTCCAGGGATTCCAACTGATCTTCATGAATTTGCAGATTACTTTCGAGATACATACACTGTTCTTTGCTACTATCAAATCTTCCTGACTTCCAGCTGCACCTTTCACTTTCAACATAACTGAAATGAGTTTAGCATGAAACAAGGCACTTGATTTTGAGCTTGCCTTTATCATGTCCTCCATCTGAGCCATCAGCAACCTACAAAGGTTGACCTTCCTTCCATGTTTTAATAAGTACATCAAGTAAATATCCTGATGCTTCAGAGTTGCAAAATCTCCTCTTCTAGGACTCAGTACATGCTGAATAAACTTAAACAGAAGCCTGTCCTCTCCACACATTTCAGTAGCAATAATCTTCCTTACTGTGCCATTACCTGTCAATTCTTCCAGAGCCGTCTCATGATCAAAGATTCTACTATTTGGAGGAGCCGCTCCAGAATAGTAGTTGTAAATACCCTCATGAGGAACTTTTAAACTTGCAGCCCATTCAACTGATGAAAAACTGACTTCATTACCGTTTACTCTGGATACCAGTCTATGATGATCATCCTCTTCCTCGAACTGTAGATATTCATAGAATTCCTTCACCAGCTTCGGGTAGTACGGTCCATTATTGTTTGCGAAGCATTCGGTCCATCCTTGATCATTAAGCACTGCCAGCACTAATGATCTGCTCGATAAAATCCACTCTTCACTTAGCTCCTTCTCAGCAACTATTTCTCTCTTAGTCAGATGTGGATTAACAGGTCTTATCGAGGCATTCCCGGTGCCACTGGATTCGACTTGAGTCCTCTTTGGCATTGGTGCATCTTCGTTGACAGTCGGGGGTCGCTTTGTTCTGGCCATTGGAACTGAATGAGGTTTCGAGGTTCGGTTGAAGGTTTAGGGTTTAGGACTTGAGAGAGCAAGGGTCGAGATGAGTGGATTGAGATATGTTCAATGTTCTCAATTTTATCATTTAGGGATTTAGAAAAAAAAGTATAAAGAAAAGAAACGGTTCGAATTCCCGCAAAAATAAAATAAGATTAAACAGCGAAACAGCCTACAGAGAGATGTAACAGTGAGGTACACCGGTGAGGTCTAACTGTGAGGTTTCAACTGTGAGGTCTAACTGTGAGGTTTCAACTGTGAGGTCTAACTATGAGGTTTCAACTGTGAGGTTTCAACTGTGAGGTTTCAACTGTGAGGTTTCAACTGTGAGGTTTCAACTGTGAGGTTTCAACTGTGAGGTTTCAACTGTGAGGTTTCAACTGTGCTATAATTAATCATACCTAACTCATGTTTGATGTAACTTAATCTCTCATAATTCAAATGCTTTGTAAAAATATCAGCTAACTGATGTTCAGTGCCAATGAACTCAAGAGTGATATCACCTTTTTGATAATGATCCCTCAGAAAGTGATGTCTCACATCAATATGTTTTGTCCTAGCATGAGATACTGGATTTTTTGAAATGTTAATAGCACTTGTATTGTCACAACTTATAGAGACATGTTTGAAATGATATCCATAGTCTAGTAAAGTGTGTTTCATCCACAAGATTTGTGCACAACAGCTACCAGCAGCTATATACTCAGCTTCGGCAGTAGACAATGCAACAGAATTCTGCTTCTTACTACACCAAGATACTAGTGACTTGCCTAAAATGTGACATGTTCCAGAGGTGCTCTTTCTATCTAACTTGCAGCCAGCAAAATCAGCATCAGAATAACTTAATAAATCAAATGATTGTCCTTTTGGATAAAATAATCCCAAATTGGGAGTATGTTTTAGATATTTGAAAATCCTTTTAACAGCAGTTAAATGAGACTCTTTTGGATTGGCTTGAAACCGAGCACACATGCATACACTGAACATGATGTCAGGTCTACTGGCAGTAAGGTACAATAGACTACCTATCATACCTCTGTAATTGGTCTGATCCACTGGTTCACCAGTTTCATCACTGTCCAACTTGCAGGTGGTGCTCATAGGTGTGTCACTGCCTTTGGTGCCATCCAAAGAAAAACGTTTTAGAAGATCTTTAATATATTTACTTTGGTTCAAAATAATACCATTTTTATTTTGAAAGATCTGAAATCCAAGGAAAATTTTGAGCTCTCTCATTAAACTCATTTCAAACTCATTTTGCATTATTTTTGAAAAATCAACACATAAAGAATTTTTAGAAGATCCAAAAATAATATCATCCACATAGATTTGTACTATTAAGACATCTTTAGAAATCCATTTAATAAAAAGAGTAGGATCAGCTATCCCTTTAGTAAATCCTTTCGAAATAAGAAAAGAGCTGAGCCTATCATACCAAGCTCTTGGAGCTTGCTTTAAACCATATAAAGCTTTAGATAGTTTAAAAACATGATTAGAAAAATGGGGATTTGTAAAACCAGGAGGTTGTTCCACAAATACATCCTCAATTATATATCCATTTAGAAAAGCACTTTTAACATCCATTTGATATAGTTTGAAATTCAGATGAGCAGCATAAGCAAGTAATATCCTAATGGCCTCTAGTCTAGCCACGGGTGAAAAGGTTTCCTCATAGTCTATTCCTTCTTCCTGACTATACCCTTGTGCAACTAGCCTAGCTTTGTTTCTGATTATGTTACCAAACTCATCAACTTTGTTTCTAAACACCCATTTAGTGCCTATGGTAAGAGTGTCTTTAGGTCTTTCCACTAATTCCCAAACTTTGTTTCTTTCAAACTGATTTAGTTCTTCTTGCATAGCCATTACCCAGAATTCATCACTGATAGCATCATTGACATTTTTGGGTTCAAGCTGTGAAAGAAAAGATTGATGTTCAACCTGATTTCTTAGAGAAGCTCTAGTTTGTGTTCCTCTATCAAGATTACCAACAACAGCATCTAAAGGATGATTCTTTAGAATCCTAGTTGATTTGGTAAAGGTTGGACTAGAGATTTCAGGTTCATCTATAGGTTCGGGTTCCACATAGGAAGATTCTGGAAAAAGTCCAGAACTTGATGTTTTTATTGCAGGTTCTTTAGATTTGTCATTTAGGTCCAGAACAGATAAGTCTTCTTCAACATCTTCAAGAGAAGTTTTAGACTCATGTGGATCAGTCTCATCAAACTTGATGTGAACATATTCTTCCACACATTTGGTTTTCTTATTGAACACTCTATAGGCTTTACTAGACATAGAGTAACCTAGGAAAATTCCTTCATCACTTTTTTGAGCAAATTTATCAAGATTATCTTTAGTATTCAGAATAAAGACTTTGCATCCAAAAACTCTAAAGTAATTAACCTTAGGCTTCCTATTATTCCACAACTCATAAGGGGTTTTCTTAAGAATCGGTCTAATCAAGACTCTATTAATAACATAGCAGGCTGTATTTACAGCTTCAGCCCAAAAGTGAACAGGCAGGTCATATTCATTGAGCATAGTCCTTGCAATTTCTTGCAGGGTTCGGTTTCTTCTTTCCACTACACCATTCTGTTGGGGTGTCCTAGGGGCAGAAAAGTTATGAGTATAGCCATTGTGTGAGCAGTAAGATTCAAATTCTCGATTCTCAAACTCACGGCCATGATCACTCCTCAAGGTCTTAATCTTAAGTCCACTAAGATTTTCTACAGACATAGAGTATTTAACAAAGGAAGAGCAGGCTTCACCTTTTTGAGCTAGAAAGTATACCCAAGTATATCTAGAAAAGTCATCTACAAGAACATAAACATAGTGCTTCCCATTTAGACTTGAAATTCTTGATGGTCCAAACAAATCCATGTGAACCAGTTCAAGTGGTTGAGAAGTTGAAACTTCTTTCTTTAGTTTAAAAGAAACTTTGTGTTGTTTTCCCTTTTGACAGGGATTACACACTTTGTCATTTGGGAATTCAAGCTTAGGTAGGTCTCTAACTAGGTGTTTCTTAGAGAGTTTTCTAATTGAGTGAATGTTGCAGTGTCCTAATCTCCTATGCCACAGCCAAGACTCTTTATGAAAAGCATTTAAGCAAGTAACGTTATGTTTAGCTAAAGTGTTTAAGTCAACAGCATAAACATTTTCATTTCTTAAGGCAGAAAATATTAAAGCATTTTTGGAATTATAAACATCACAATAATTGTTTTCAAACTTGACATTAAAGCCATCATCACACAATTGAGAAATGCTAAGCAGGTTGTACTTAAGTCCATCAACAAATAAAACTTTGGAAATTAATACTGAGTCAGTGTTACCAATCTGGCCTAAGCCGATGATTTTTCCTTTTGAGTTATCACCAAAAGTGACATATCCTCCATCAACCTTTATTAAGCTTTTGAAGCACGAATAGTCCCCAGACATGTGTCATGAACATCCACTGTCTAAGTACCATACCTTCTTGTAATTGCTTTTCAAACAGATTTCCTACAAAACAGATTAGACAAGAAATGACTTTGGTACCCAGATTTTCTTGGGTCCAGATATGTTAGCAATCAAGGATTTAGGTACCCAGATTTGTTTTATGGGTCCCATACAATTAATAGATGCAACAGATTTAGAGAGATATACTTTACTTGATCGACAACTATTTAAATAACCAGTTGAGGCATACGAATTTCCAAAACTGGAACTAGCAGGATTTTTTCCAGACTTGGAAATAAATCGGGTTTTAGTAAACTGTCTTTGTCCAGGTTGGTATCCCAATCCAGTAGCATACTTAGGTGCAACTTGCTTTCCTAGCAGTTGGGTTAGAGTATCTTTTCCATTTGTGAATTTTTCTAAGTCCTTTCTAAGTTGTTCATTAGATAGTTTCAGTTCTGTATTCTCCTTTAATAATTGAACATTTTTCTCTTTTTCTACATCAAGTGCAGACTTGACACTTGCAGTAAGAGCATGCTGTTTCTTTAAAGACTTATATTTATCCTTTAGTTCATTACACGTTTCTTCCAGCATATTACAGTATTCATTCAATTCATCTTTAGACATATTTTCAGAATCAGAACCAGATTCTACTTCACCTTCAGAATAATAAGAGTTTAAAGTGGGAGTGTCTAAGGTTACCTCAGATGTGTTTGTCATGAAACACATATTAGCACGATTTCTTTCAGAATCACTGGACTCTGATTCACTTGTGCTGTCTTCTGAAGCACTCCAGGTGGCCTTCATAGCTTTCCTATAATTCTTGTCCTTGTACTCATATTTCTTCTTGAATTTTAACTTAGGACAGTCAGCTTTGATGTGTCCTTTCCTTTTACATTCATAGCAAACTATGTCTTCTTCTTTATCAGTTTTCTTCCAATCTTTCTTCCACTTACCTTGTCTATCATACTTGCCCTTGTAGTTCGGTTTTCTGAAGAATTTCTTCTTCCTATAGAACTTCTTGAATCTCCTTGCTATTTGTGCCATCTCCGCATCACTGTCAGAATCTAAGTCTTCACTAGATGAGCTTTCAGTTGGTATATGCACTTTCTCCTTGTCTTTGCTCTTTGATGCAGTAGACTTAAAAGCTACAGATTTTCGTTTTGGTTCCTCATCTTCCTCTTTATTCACCTTTAGCTCTTCTTCGTACATCATCAGCTTACCAATTAACTCCTTGACAAGAAAAGTTCCAATATCACAGGATTCTCTAATTGAAACGGATGTGCCTCTCCATCTGTCAGGCAGACATCTCAATAATCTCATGATTTGCTCCTTTGCTGGAACAATCTTCCCGAGTGAGCTCATTGTGTTGACTATCTCATTAAACCTGAGATACATATCAGAAATAGGTTCATCAGCTTTCATCTTAAAGTTATCATATTTGATAGTATAAGTGTTTAACCGCATTTCCTTGACATTAGTTGTTCCTTCATGAGAAACAGCTAAGGTGTCCCAGATTTCAAAAGCAGTTTTACATGCAGAAATTCTATTGAACTCCTCATCTCCTAGAGCACAGTAGAGAGCATTCATAGCCTTACAATTATTATTGTAATCTACTTTAGTAGGTTCATCCCAAGTTATTCTTTCAGTTTCTGGAATCTTGTATTGAGACTCTATAGCAGTCCAAATATCAAAACCCATACTTTCCAAATGAATTTTCATTTTGAGCTTCCATTGGGCATAATTCACACCATTAAAGAAGGGTGGCCTGTTAGTAGCAGCACCTTCTAGTCTATTATCCATAAGGAAATTTTAGAAAATTTTTAAAGAGATAAAATTTAGAACTAACAGAAATTTAAGATCTTTTAGATAAAACTACAATCACAGTTTAAAAACAGAGAGTTAAAATAAAACTTTGAGCAAGTATAACAGAGATAAACACATCCTCTGATACCAAATGTTGGTCGGAGTGGACACTCAAGAGGGGGGTGAATTGAGTTCCAATTAAAATTTCTGTTAAAAACAATTTCTATTAAAATTCCCCAATTTCAAAAACAAATTAAACTGTAGTGAATTTATATAGATTATAAAGGTTCAATTAGTTTCTCAAAGATTGATTAATTCTCAGTTAACGTAATCTTATGATTAAATTAACTTTTGAAACTAACTTACTGATTTATAACAAATATAAACACTTGCGAATTTAATTATCAAAGTATCTTTGAAGATAGATTATATTTCAAAGTAATAGCAGCGGAATATGAAATAAATATGTAGAGAATGGATATAGAGTATAGCTATAAACACAGAGAGTTAACCAAGAGGTTCAGTCTCAAGCCGAGACTTAGTCCTCTCAAAAGTTTATATAAAATGATCCACACCCTGGATCGGGGTTAACAATAGTGAACACACTGTCCAGGTCACAAGACCTCTACCACAGTTATTCGTGGGAAAACAAACAACAGCAGCAAGCTGTCCAGGTCACAAGACCTCTACCACTATCCACACTGGGAAATGGGATGCAAAAAGATTTGCTGAGGATTTACAGATCCTCCAGTGAAAGTACAGGAGTCAGTGTGTGTGTTTAATACAGCAGATAACACACACTGCTAAAAATGTAGAATAAATCACAGAACAAGAGATGTAGAGTTTAGAAGTGGTTCTGGTGATCTCATTGTAGCTCTTGTATTCGATCAGAAGATATTTTGAGTCCTCTTCTCGTTTCTGTTTGAGAAACAGAGTGTCGTATGCTCCAGGTTCACAGGTAGTGAGAATGTAGTCGATGAAGTTCTTCAGGGTTCTTCTTGTATGCACAGAACACTTCTCGAGTATACTTAGATTGTCTATATGCTTCTCTGTGTTCTTTATGGAACTCGTTTTTATCTTCTTGTGCTTCTGGTATATTTCGTCCACCACGCACTTCTCTGGTTCGCATTCTATTTTGAGCAGCGTAGTCTTCTCGTATTTATCTCCCGACAGGGGACAGAAAAGATTTCTTTTCAGCAGGTACGAGGTACGGGTTCCTGACATCCGACAACCTTTATCAGATATTTGACAAATCATCAAAATGTATGATATGACCGTTAGATAGATTAAATGTAGGAAATAAAGAAATTAAAACAGTGAGTCGAGAATGTATGTCACTGTTGACTTCAACTGTGGTCTTCCAACTGTGGACTTCCAACTGTGGACTTCCTTCTGACTGCTGACTTCAATAAAGGGCTTACTGTTTGTAGGCTTGCAATGGTAGCTTTTACTCCATGTAACTGTAGCCTTTCTAACTGTAGACTTGTAACATCAAATTTGTAGAACTGTAACCTTTGTCAACTGTAGACTTAGATCATCAGTAGACTTAGTCGACAGAAGCTGTCTAACTGTAACCTTGACTGTAGGCTTATGACTGTAAGCTTATGACTGTAAGCTTATTCGACTGTGAACTTGTTCCAACTGTAGACTTGTTCGACTGTGAACTTGAGCAGAGAAAACTTTGAACAGAAGTCTTGTAACTGTGACCTTCGTCTGTGAGCTTTGACAATAGATAGCAGTAGACTCGTAACTGTAAGCTTGTATTAGTCTCCGACTGTAACCTTGTAACTGTGAACTTATTGCAATAGTAACTTAAGGTGACAGTTAACTGTAACTGTGACTTTGAGAAGAAAACTCTGACTGGTAGCTAACAATACCAAACTTATGTAACCACTACTGTAAGCTATTACAGTAAAGTTATGAGAGTAAGAATATGAACTGTTTAGAATAAAATATGTTTAAGCATAGAATAATAAGATTAATGCAAGGTTTTAATACATCATAATTAATGTTTAAGCATGATTTGGGATTATCAAAACAGGTGATTCCAACAGTAAGGTTTTTCCCCTGGTGATGCCCTTGGAAATCATAATTCCAGACCTCTTTTGGTTGTCTCTATATTCCTTTTGATGGGTTTCCTCTTTTCCATCAGTAAATAAAAAATTAATTTTCAATCTAAATTTAAAAACACATAATAAAATATTTATCTAATAATATCATTATTTCCTTTTGAATATACTTACATGTCATTGATAGTACACATCATAGATTCCTATGAAAGGAAAAACAATAAGGATGGTATCAAATGATAAGTAAGAATTCATTATAGTAGAATATATAATTAATTAATTAATCATAATCAACATTCTAGTGTAAATAATTTAAAACATATTCCATTTAATCAATAAACCGACAATGAATGGAATCCATAGATAATGTAATGGTGAAAACATCCTATGTAATATAATAGTCAAATTATCAATAAAATTAAATGATTAATTATTTGAAATTATATCCAAGTATCATGAAAAGCTCAACTATAAAGAGATATCTTCATGATTGATTTAAACTACTGGGTACAACCCCATCATATTCCTCTTCCACTAAGATCATTCACAATATTGTTTAAGACTACATGTATATAACCATTTATTTTTCCGACAGATTTGTATTAGGAGACATTTTGATGCCATAGGGGGTTAAAATTGTTCATTCTCCACCCATCACTGCATGACTAACCCCTTCTTAATATATCTAATAATATATATAATCATGAATAAATATGAATTTTCAACAAATATCGATATTTAGTAAAGAATACATATTTATTAAAATCTCCTAGGAAAATAAAGAACATTCAATATTGAACATTTTGTGTAGATAAGATATATGGATTAAGAAATAAACATATCTATGATAAATAATAAGGCTGTTTTTCTAAATTTTATTTCCAATGATCATAAGAATATGAGTCATTAATGGGGAAGTTAATTACTACAAAAAATGAATCATGTAAATGAATTTCAACACTTTCCTTAGTCAAAATGTACATAAACCATATAGAATAAGAATTAGGATGTCATTAATACAAAAAATACCCATTGGAGTATGAATATAGTGTTTTTGTTTATTAATATAATTATCATAAAATGATATTTTAAAAACAATTTTGGGGAAAATATTCTTTCTGTTTTGAAAATCAATTTTTAAAACATAATTAATATTGAAAATCCATTTATTTGAAAAGAACTTTTAAAAACTAATAATTTCTACAATATTAGGAAAATAAATACTTTTAAATCACTTTTTAAACTTGAAAATTATGATTCAAATAAATTTTAGTTATGATGGAGGGTAATTCTGTACATGTTGTGAGAGCTAGAAAGTTCTTTTTTCCTACAAAAAGGTTATAAAGGTGCCTCATTCAGAAAATGACAAAAATACACCTTTTAGAAAAATTTAGAAAAATTAAAACATCTTTTAAAATTTCTTTAAAATATTATATTTATTAGGGTGAAACATTTTTTGAAAAAATTCTTAGAAAACATGTGTTTTGATGAAAAAGGATTGTTGACCAAAGAGAGAAATAAAATGGATTTTATAAAAAAATTATTTTTATAATTTTATGTCACAAATAGTTGAAAGTGGAATTATTACATGAAAATATAATTAATAACTAGAAAATGATCAAATTTAAAAAAAAAATATAAATACCAACTATTATCATTCAATTTAAATACAAGTATAAACAGTCTCTATGAGAATAATATTGTGAAATAAAATCATTCAATTATAATAAAATTAATTCGAGGATTAATAAATGAATCAATAATGTGAATCAAATATAAATAAACATAAAAATGTCAAAATATAACATAATATAATTAAATATCCCTACACACATAATCAACAACAACAAAGTAGTAACATAACCCAATGAATGGAAATTGAGTTTTGAAATTCATCACCACTTGGTAACATTTATATCAAATAACCTTATATGAAATAAGTAATGTTGAAACATAAAATCCCATTAATAATAATTTATTCATGATATTATATGTGAAATGGACATTTTATACACAATATAAAAGAAATTGGTTCATAACATACAAATGTTCCACAATGAATAGAAATTGAGATAGAATCCATTACCTAACACATTCTTTTCTATTGATCATTATTTATTCTCCGATGTATTAATTTTAAACATATTATTTACTTACTCCAAAAAAATATTAACATTTATAGTATCATATATTATTCATTAATAATATCTTTTCACCTTTTCATTAATAATCATTCATTATTTTCATTGTTTCGGGTGTTAATTTCCATGTTTTGTTATCATTATTTTTCAATTAATGATATGGTTATTAAACATATTACATCAGTTCATCATAATAATAATAATAATAACAAAATAATTATCATATGTTAAGATAAATTTTATTTTATAAACAACTCATGAAATATGAATATGAATAATGAATATTGATATGATCTTGGAGAAGGCAGGTGGTATGTATGCCTGAGGAATGTTTATTTATTCTAATGATCATAATGGAAATATGATAAAAAATATATTATCATTCCAAAATGATAATAATATCATATATACCATATTATAAACTTTTCAATATAATCCAATTGGTGTGGTGATGAAAATAGAGTCATATCACTTTGGGAAGGTGGTAGTTCACAAGTACAATGACAATGTTATCATCCTCATGTGAGTGAAAATGTAAGAAATAAAATAACATATTATATTTATGTAATAATAAATGTGTATTTATTAAAACATTTATTTAATCTATATCCCATATAATAATTATATATGTTATTATTAACTACCATGTTATGCGTTAGTTAAAGACAGCTCACATCACATTGTGAGATAGTTTTATGCCATACACATGATCAATATAATCATATCTCCTACAGAATTGATGTTAAAAAGTTATATATGATACAATACCTCTAGAGGAATAATATATTTATAAATATCCTACATTTATTTTTTATCCATCATAATACCCAACTGTGAGAGGTGGTAATTGAAAAGATAATAACATCAGTTTGTTAGGCGGTAGCCCATCGTACAATGAAAGATGATTTCGTAACAAATTTAATGGATGTAAAGGTGGTTTTAGGTAATGAACATAACATAAAAATATATCAGTATTTAGAAGATACTGATATTTTTATATCACCCCACATTAATAAAAATTTAAGGATGGGGATGAATAAATAAAATAAAAAGACTTTTTGGATAACAATACCTCTTCTTCAAGTATCCACCATAGGTGTGAACAAAATACTTCATAGGTTTTCTTTATGCACAAAATAAGTCTTCTAGGAAGAGACATGTGAATATTGGAATTTATTTTTCTCATTTCTTATCTAAAAAAAATATTTTTAACATTTTTAAGAAGATCGGAGAGTAGGTGGCAATTTATAAGTGGGGTGAGTCGCACACTTGTAATTAGTTTAAAATATTCAATTATACACTTGGTTTTATAGTGAAAAAAGACTAGAAAATTTTCCATTATCGACCCTAGAATACATGAAGTCAAAATATGGTTATTTAATTGGTTTTTGACAAGTTTATAGGTAAATGTTAACCCTTATCATCTTACTTTAACCCCTCTGTATATCCATGTTTACCTTAAGAGTAGTAATTATTTTTACTGTTTCACTATTCATTTTGGTCAAAATTTAAGTTAAAGTTATCATAAATTAAAAATTATTCTTTTTATATATGAAACACATATTTTTTAATTAATTTATTATAATAGAAATAATTTAATATAAAATTAATCCTGCATATTCGATGAGAATGTGGGGTTTGAAAGAGAAAATGTTACAAAAAAATCAAATTTTTTACATAAAAAAATTAGTAAAAAAATGATTAAAATGACATGATTTGGATTAGTTAATATATAATTGAACTAATTTTACTTTAAAACTGATTTAAATTATATTTTATCAATATTAATTAATTAAACAAAAATCCAGTTTTCAATTAAAATTCAGTATTTTTCACTATTCACTACAAAATCAATAATTTCAGAAAAATCACAAAACATAAACCAAAGTTATTTTCGATATGATGAATTAAAAATTGATTTTTGAAAAAATAAAAAAGTGGCAAAAACTAATTTTAGGTTATGTTCTCAAATAGTGTCAAATCTTTCTTTTGTAGAAAACAATATTTTTAACAACCTATTTATTTTTATTTTTATTTATTATTATTTTTTAAAAATAAATGGAAAAATAATAAAAATGTGTATACTATATATCTTCATCATTTAGTTAATCCTATTCATACCTTCTATTATAACAATTAGTCTGTTACTATCATATTAAAGAATATTATTAATAATATATTATAGTCTAGTAAAACGTAGTCTTGCCTGTAATAAAAGTTATTGTAGAAACTAGTTTTTGTGTCTCTCGTATTCTAAAGTATATAATATTTTTATTTGATAATTTTTGGGTGTTACATATTCATTTATTATATTGGTATCCAAAAAGTACATTGAAGTTGGGTAATTTATTAAAAGAAATATAATTTAAAAATATTAAATAATTCTATAATAAAATAAATATAATAAATTACACTATTTTATAATAAAAAATAAATTTTTTCAATACATATTATTATTATTATTATTATTATTATGGTCCCTATGACAGTTGGGTTTTAAATGAATTTTGTATCATGATCACCTTAGATTCGGGAACGATGTGTTATGGGTTTCTATTGAATTGAAGATGTCTAGTGGGCTTGGTGATCCTATTCATGTGCTCACAATGATATATTTTTCAATCTTGATACTCATGTATTTTATTATGATAAATCATTATACCATGACTCATGTTATTTAGTTTATTACTTATTGGTTATGATCTTATAAGTATTGATTGTGTCCTCATACCCCGAACCTTATCATATGGTTAAATATTATTATCAATTATGATATCCCATTATTACCCCAACATTCATTTGAGCCCACTATTTATTATATTTCAATTTTCACATTTTATGAAGAATATTTTTATGTAGGAAATTTTGAGGAATCATTCTATGAGATAAGAACATTGTTGGATATGTTTAGGATTCTTTTTGAGTTAAGATGATTGTGTTTGTAGTCCTGAAGACGCTAAAATATTTATTTCTTAGGAATGTATTATTGTCACATGTACTGAATAATCGTCTAAAATGACGTAATATTTATATAAGTGATTCATGGTCTTCCTTAGTTGTAACTAAGAATTGAGTTTTTACTTTATTTAGATTAGGATATGATAAATTAGAAAATAGAAAAAATGAATACCTAGGATAAAAAATGGTAATATATAATGAAGAAAATCATCCATAGGTTGATAATATCATTTCATAGATTTTTACATCATAGTAATTATTTTATTTATTATATTATTTATCACATTAATTATCGATTCTTGATATCTGCTCCAAGAATTTTGATTTTATTTAATGCTTAAAACTTGGCGGAAATGAATTATCAATGAATGTGATGTAAAAATCATTGACTGTCCTCATGAGAAATTGAATGTAATGGGATATGGGATGAAAAATATCATGGATATTCTAAAAAACACTCTCTAAATCAATGAAAAATTAATTGAATTATAAAGAACATCCAATTTTAAAAAGGAATAAATAACTTACCATCGACTCTTCCAGGTGGAAATGTCTACCTTCCATTAGTGTGTCATAGAATATACTTATTTTCTAGAAATTGATCAATGTTGTTGACTACCAATTTTACATTTTCTATTTCTTAGACCAAGAGAATTTTGTTTCTGGTATGTGATTTGTATGATTATGTTAATAAATTTTTAAATCTTATCAAGATTATGAGGCAAGACTAATAAATTAATTCCTTAACAGTGGATGTTTTTTAAAATGTATTTTTAGTACGTATTTTCCTATAACTACTCACAAAAAAATATAGGGTTTATTGGAACTGAATTAGTAGGATGATGACTCCATTGGTCCCTATGAGTCAAATTTCCCTAGACATACATGGTATGCTCCATGTTTCATCATCGACTATAAAAGGGAAATTAGTCGAAACAATAATTTTTTAAAACATAGCCCCCGAAATGAATTTTCTAAAATAAACATAGATAGTTGTGAAATAATATTTATATTTTATCTCAATCCATAATTTTATATAACATACTCTTAATTTTCTTTTGGTATTGTGGAAAAGAAGAGTAAAATGGATTTTCATAGAGATTCAAATAATAAAGCTGGTGAAAGAAGAAATATTTTTACCCAAGATTCCAAATATTCAAGAAGAAGCATATGTGAAATTGTATCCATGGAATAGGTAAATAAATAATTTTTGAAATAAAATTACCTCAATCTGATTAATGTCAATATGGTGTGAATAATCCATCTATTAAAATTCCTTGAGATAAATACCCAAAGATTGTTCCACCTAAACTCTAATTAAATAATATCAACTTGAATGGACAATACTATAGATGGGGAATTGATATAATGTTAAAAAATGAAATTGTGCATCAACAACATCCTAATACAATTGCTGTGGGGTTGGATAATTCAATCACAACTATTGAATTGGGTCACAGGAAAGATGTGGTGAATGGTATACTTACCATCCACTCCATAAATGTAAAGGAATAATTTTATTCGTTATCTAGCAGCTCTTTTATATATAAATAACTTTATTTTAGTTTTATATCACAATATCAACAGAAATATATTTATTTATCAATTAAAATATCCAATGGTATGATGATTTCATCTCTAGTCTATTGCTCCATTAAGATAAAATTTTTTGGTAATGTGTTTCCTTGAAATATTTCTATTATTTCTATAGTTTATTTTGATGTAATTTTGTACATATATTGGATATCTCTTTATTGATCCCATAACATTTTTGAGGAAGGTAATTCATGTTTTATCTTTTGAAACTACCTATGATCTTACATCATCAAATTATGAAGGTGAACATTAAATAGAGATTACTAAAATTATATGGGTCAAAATACCAATACTTAAGGTTTATTTAACTCAAATTTTTAGATATATACTCAAAATTGAATATAGGATTACAAGTGAAAAATATTTTTGCTTACTTTCTAAAGAGATTTATTTTCATCCCCTAAATTCTAAAATTGATTTTTCAATGGAACTCATACATGGGGAAACACATTTTCCAAAGACTCCAAATAGAATATCCCTTGTAGATATTTATGAATTGAAGAATACACATCAAGAGAATCTATAAAAGTTATTAATATTTCATAATGTTTCACAACGGTGTGAACATGTTTCTTCTATTGAGAATAATTATGGATTTATTCACCTATTAATTGATTATTAATAATAATATAAGATCTCAATCAAGAAAAAGAATCATATAAAATGTATTGAGTACTTATTTGATCAATCACATGGAGTCCAATACTTTTCCAGGATATATATCACTAGTAAAGGGTTACAAGTGACAATATACCAAATAAATCATTTCATATAAGGTATAGAATTTAAATTTGTATAATATTTCTAATTATAATAACCAATTACTTCATTCTCATCATGGATATAACAAATAGAATCATTAAAAAATAACTTAGTCATATTTTTGAGGTCTTTATTGATAATATTCTCAAATATAAAAAGATTAATGAAGATAATTCTAGTCATTTGAGGGTTTCTTTGAAGACATTGAGAAAATACAATTTATTTTCCCAAATTTAGAAAGTTTGATTTTATTCTTTTAAAACTATCATATATGAGTCACATACTTACATGTAAGGGAATATATATGGACCCTTTACTGGATACTATTATTTTTAAATGTCCTAGACTAATAAGTATTAAAGAGTTCTATATACATTTTATATTTTCCAGATACTCTAAATATGTTTTGAGAAATTTCTTTTGACAATCAAATCCACTAACCCAATTCAATAGGAAGGTATAAATGTTTTGTCAGATGGATGAAAGTGAAGAAAATATCAAGGATATGAAGAGAAGGTAGGTCAGAGGAAATTTTCATACAATAAACAATCATATAAAATGGTTTTGAATATACATGGATTCATAAACAACACACTAGTATTTTTTCTCATTAAGAATGATATAGTAGATGTTTATTCCTCATGAAATATAAGGCTTCATGATAAAAATGACCCAACTCATGTTTTAGAGTAGAGAGTTGTAATTTTTTCAGTGAAAATATGATGTAATTATATTTATATTGAATCTTGTGATATATATATATATATATATATTGGTAATAAAATAATAAAGTATATATTCCCATGGAAAGAGTTTAATATTCACCAAAGGTTATGGTTTGTGTTGATTAAATATTAAGAATACTAAATACATAACCACACTAAGAAGGTCAAAAATGTGATAGATTTTATGAGTTAGAAAGAACATTCCAGTTTATATATATTGAGGATTCAAAGTGATACCTTACTTATATATTTATAGATTATGGACCTCAGAATCATGTGGTTGGTGGAGAAATCCTATATTTCTATAATTTTATTTCTTCCATATATCTAAGTGAAGATTTTAGAGGCTTAGTGTTGGAGTTAATACTTGAGAACCAACTAATTTCACACTTGAGATTAATTTTGTGTTCAAATATGTGAATATTAATTTAAATATATTATCACATATTTATTATTCTTCTGAATAACATTGATTTGATAATGTCATAGAGAATTTGATTCATTGAAAATGTAATAGAAGCTCCTTGTTATGATAAGAACCTTGGAGTGATATGATGATATCGTTAAAACTAGCTTAACTATCAGATAATGTACTTTTACCAAATAGATACTACATAGATTATCTGTTGTTATTATTCATAGGCAGGTGAGTCTCCTTCCCATGAGGTTCTTATTTTGTAATCACCAAGATGGGAGATTATGAGAACAACCCCACCAATAAGTATTCAACATGTTTTGGATCATCAAATACTAATATCAATGGAAATGTATAAGGGTTCTTATACTTTAATATTATCATGAATTCATGTCATGAATCACGTGCATATATTAACTTACAAAAACAATCAAGAAATATGTTGGAAGGAAGTATTATACATTTGGTTTTCCATTAATGGAAATTTATTAATTGATATTTCGAGGAATTATTTGTCCCTTCCATGTTAAATAATGTTAATATCTTGATCCTTTTATTAAAAAAACTATACCATAAATTCTATGTCCATTTTGTTATATATTTTTTCAGATATTCAAATAATGATTTGTAAGGCATATAGGATGATGATACGGAGATGAAACCTTCTTGATGATATATAGAGACAAATTTTTATATTATATTGTAATAATTCATATGTGGTCGTTGATGTTGCGCCATTAATTTCTTTATCTTTAATTCCTTTACTAATTGTTATAGAATAATCTTGGAAATTAGGTAAGCCCTCATAATTCTAATAATAAATAATTCTAGAGGGTCACACACAAATTGTTTCCAATTATCATGATTCAATTCTAGTTGAATTTAATTATTTGAATAAATATTATTCTAAAATCTAAGGAATTATTTTATACAAGTTTTATTGATCTATAATATTCAAAATGTAATAAATAATTATTTTTGTTAAAAAAATTCTTTTTTACATGAATATATATAATAAATATGTATTCATTGTATTGTTCATATAATATTTGTTTTATTTATTACATATTTTATATATGTATTTTTTGGATCATTAATAAAATATTTATTTATGAAAATAAATGTGTATTCGGTCATTCAATATATTTTTGAGGTGTTTTAGGAAAACAAGATCATGTGTGGTGCTGAATATTAATTTATAAACCAATAATTTAATATTTTCATTGTAAAAATTAGCACACTACCTAAAATATTAATATTATTTTTATTATTATTATTTGTCATGGGGTTTTATGAAAACACTGGTCTTTATTTAATATTTAAACATGGTTTATTACATGAAATTGTACTTGATACAACTCTAAAGATCAAAATTTCTAGTGTCTTTTGGGTTTAGGAACAATACATAACAACTTAAAACCTGAAATACAACAACACATTTATTGAAAACTTCTTTGATATGGCCAATACATTCCTTCATGCATAACACTACATGGGAACACCATAGAAAATACATAAGAAATGGATGATCTCTAAATCCTAGTAGGGGAATCAAAAAATCATAACATGAAGAATAAAATACTTGTTAGTTAATAAGAATATCAATATAGAATACAAGGAACATTTATAATAAGACATGATGTAGGATTATAATCATAACATGGAAATATGGAAACAACATAAAAACTACATCATTAACATAAGTCAAAGCTAAACCACCAAGACTTTAGAGTAGAAAATTTACCATAAATTAATCTGGTAAACCCATATCCCTACATGAAATAGCATGATACTAGACATTACCCAATGCATTGGAGAGCTGTCAAGGTGCACCATTCATAAACATTTCAATCTCATGGTTAAGTGTGCCAAATAGATCATATAACATTGATTCATTCAACACCATAGTTTAGTTTTATGATCTAGAAATATATAATATATACATGTAAATCCACGATAAATATGAGCATGTTGAAAATGGTTATTATTCTTTATATAGAAATGGGTATGGTATTGAACAAAATATAATCTTGTAATACAAAATTATGGTGAAATTTGGGTAGCATAATGATGTTATATTGAAATTCACAAGATTGGTTGATGAGAGTGAAAGGGGTCTCCAATAACATAGAAATTAAATAGAGAATCTAGGGAATTTTTATCAACATGTCCCAATATAGTAAAAAGTTAAATATAAGACATTAAAAAAAGGGATGCTTGATAAAAGAGAATGTTGGAAAATCCCTTCCAGAATTTCTGCATAGTAATGCGTGTAATTAAAAGATCATAGGGGTATTAATCAGAGCTAATGGAATTTCACATTATTTTTGAATGAAATTTATATTAATGGGATCATGGAACATCATATCCCAACATATGAAAATTTAATTTCAGAAGCATAATACAAAAGAAGTGCTTGAATGGAGTTCTGAGAGGAGAAATCACGTACTTGGATATGTGACTCCAATGTCTTGGGAGAGGCTTCTTGGGAGCTTTTTAGTTCCTTGAGATGACTCTATGGAGTATAGACAAGAGTTTTTATTTGCTTAAAATGTATTTTATTAAGATAAATGGGAGATTCTATGGGTTATTTAGGAAAGGAGGGGGATTTTATTATTATTTTGGTTTTTGACACTTAAAAATAACATATTCAAAAAAACAAACCATTTCATGGTTTTTACCCTTTTCTAAATAAATGGGTAGTGTATTACATTGTTTTATATGGATATGGGAAGAACATATTAAAATAATTCCCTTGCTTGTGTGGAGGTGAGTCACAGTCTCAAGGAAATGATTTTAAAATCTTAAAATATATTATAAGTATTCAAGGATACACTAAGGCTTTATAATATAAATCAAATAGACTAAAAATTAAATTATTTTAAAATAAAAACATATATATTTTTTAGGATACATTTAATAGTATTTATTACATCACTATATGTCCATTATGATGTCCAAAAAGACAACGTATATTTTTCAGATATTTAATTTTTTCCCAAAAGATCAATTGTCTCAGAAAATTATTAAAAATTCACCATTGCATAATTTCGATGTTCTGATTCCAAAAATAATACACACTTTATCAAAAAAATTATCTAAATTTTTTATTTTTAGCTTTTAAATTAAAAACTGATATTTATTGAAAATTTATGGGTGTTGATAAAACAGATTTCAAATCATAATAAAAATTACATTTGTCTTTATAAAAAATTATATTATACTTTATATTTAGTAAAAGTTATTTAATGATATTTTTATTAAAATATTATTTCATACTTTAATTCATTAAAATATATTTCTTCTTTTAATTTGACTATTAATAAAAAAATCTAGTTCTGTTTTAAAAATCATTTACAAAGTAATAATAATAGGAAGAGAAATATAATAATTATTCAATAAAAAATAATTTACATAATCTTATTTAATGGGTATTGATAAATTTCCCTTTATTACACCATCATATGCCCAAAAATTATGGTCCACAGTGGTGGGTATTTCATGGGGTCATTTGGTGGACATAGTATGGTTTGTGATCTCCATGATCTTTAACGTCACTCATAAATGGTTTCACTCAAGATAATATTGTTGGATCTCAACTTGGGATTGGTCTACAAAAAATCATAGAAATTATATCTCCATTATATGCTATGATAAATGTACTTCATAGTTTACGATCCTACTGGTGGAAGCCATCACTTCTGGTGTCTGTTTCGAAATTATTTTTTAAAACACTTTAATCATACTACTCATGTGTTCATTGTTGAAATTCAATATTATCAATGGAAAAGATATATAACTATCATTTAAATTATAATTAGATATTATAAAATAAGTTCATTTGTTTTCTATAACCATAATACATTTAATTAAGTCAAAAGAAATTTAATTTTAATCATAACTGTTTGGGTCATTACAACCTTTCCCCTGGAAGAAATTTTTGAATTGAAATTTTCCTTTTCTAGACTAAAATAGATGACGATAACTCTTCTTCTTCACCTCCTCTATTTCCCATGTTGCTTCTTCACACTTTTGGTTTCGTGACAACACTTTGACAAGGGTAATTTTATTACTTTGTAGAACTTTTTCTCAAGATCTAAGATATTCACTGGTTTATGATCATAGGAAAGGTCATTCTCCAATGGTACCACCTAAACATTGAATACATGTGAGGGGGTCTATTAGATACTTCCATGATATGGATACATGGAAGACATCCTGTAATTCCAATAGATTTTGGTGGGATTTCTAGCCGATATTCCATTTTTCTAGAGCAATTTAGGATCTTGAAAGGGCCGATATAAATTAGATTAAGATTCCCATTCTTCCCAAATATTGTTACTCTTTTACATAGAGATTTTTGGAGGAATAACATGTCTCTAAAATCAATATCGAAGAATCATTGATGATTTTCAACATAGTTATTTTTTCGAATCTAAGTAGCTTGGATGTTGTGCTGGGCAGTCTTAACCTTCTCCACCATATCTTCTACCATTTCCAGACCTAGAAGGTTTAGTTCCACAACATCAAGCCCAAATGTTATTTTTTGAAACTTCTTCCAATAAATGGATTTATAAAGAGTCGTTCATATTCTTGAGTGTAAACTTTTGTTGCAAGTGAACTCCACCAAATGAAGATTTTGGTCTCATCCGCCTTTGATGTTCACTGAAGAAAAATCTCAACATTTCATCATGTGTTTGGATAATATGCACATATTTTCCATTAGTTTGAGGGTGATAATCCGTAATGAAATTCAGCTTAGTGTTTAGATCATGCTTGTGAGTTTTCTAGAATATAGAGTTCAATCTTCGATCTCGATGGAACACAATTGGTTGTGGTACTCTATATAGCATTACCACTTATTTGAGGTAAATCCGTGCTATTTGATCGAGTGATAAGTCCTCTCAAATTACAATTAAGTTTGTAGTATTTGTTATACCATCTAAAATAACTCAGATAGCATTGTTTCCCTTGTATTTCTTTGTAAGTCTTGTGAAAAAGACTATGGTGATGTTTTCCCATTTTAATTTTGGTATGGGTAATGGTGAAATCACCCCCTAGACATTTGTGGTTCAGACATCTCTTGCTAACATACCAGGAACGATGTATACTCAGCGATCTCTTTCTTCATATTATCTTATCATTAGTGCTCTCAAAGATTTCAATACATCATTGTGTTTCTAGGGTGAATATATAATGTCGAACTATATGAATCATCTAAAATTTCTTTCTTTAACTCAGGATTTTATAGAACACATAGTATTGACCAAAATATTATAATTCGTTCATCATTAAGATTAAAATCTAAGGATTTCCCCTTTTTTATAGTTTCTACTTTCTTCTAAATTCCCACACCATCTTTTGGAACAGCCTTTAGAATTTCTAAAAGAGATTGTTGAGAAATCATTTGTGAAAGGATTTATGATTTTCTATTCTTTATGATTCTCATGTTTATCTTATTCATGTCTCATATGATCATATCCTTCTTTATTCTCAACAGTGATATAATTAATGGGGTTTTTCTACTTCGAGAGACCCTACCTTGTTCTCTTTCTCATAATGGTAGTGGATAGATCATTCATAATGCTTAAAGAGATCAAAACAACTCCTTTGGAACATATTTAACTTTTCCACATTGAATATAAATTAGAGACTTCTGTGATCTGTATATATTTCTAACTTATCCAAAAAATGATAATCCCACAATAATTTTAATAAAAATATTAAATCTTCCAACTCTAGATCATGTGGGGACAGTTTTACACATGAATTTTCAACTGTCATGAAGAGTAGGCAATGAATTTTTCATTTTTCATCAACGCATGTCCCAAAACCTCTATTGAATAATTTTTGAAGTTTATGAAAAGATCCCCACTTGTGGGTATTGTGAGAACAAGGGTAGTGACATGCCTTCTTTCCAAATCCATGTATATTTATTCATATTTATCATTATATGAAAATTTGAATCCCTTCTATGTTATCTTGGTTTTTGGTTTTGACAATCGTGAGAAATTTCTCACAAATCAGTGATAATATCCAGCTAACCTAAGGAAGCTATGGATATCATTAACAGATTTTGGCTCTAACTGTCCCATAATTTCCTTTATTTGGGAATGATCCATAGATATCTCATTGCTTTTGAGGATATTTCCCATGAATGAGACTTCATTCAACCAAAAACTCACACTTGTTTTTACTTTTAATAGATCTTCTACATTCATGAAGTCTCAAGCGCAGTGCTCAGATTCTCCTCGTGATCCTCCATGATTTTCGAGTATATTAGAATTTCATCTATGGAGACTATCATAAATTTGTTGAGATGATCTCTGAAAATTCTACCAGTCAATTACATGAATATTTCATGGGATTTAGTGAGTTCTAAAGGCATCACTATGAACTCATAGTGCCCGTACATTGTACAAAAATAAGTATTGGTTATATCCTTCTTTTTCACCCTTAAGTGGTAACATTCGGAACACATATCCACTTTGGAGAGGTATTGTGATCCACATAGTTGATTGAACAAGTAATCAATTCAAGGGAAGGGATACATGTCTTTATCATGATTTTTTTGAGTTCATGATAATCAATGAAAAGTCTCATTTACCCATACTTCTTCTTGGTGAATTGGAATGATGCACCCTATTGTAAAGCACTTGGTCATATAAAACCTTTATCTATATTCTCCTAGAGGGGTTTCTCATGTTCCTTAATTTCAAAAACATTAATCTTATAAGTAGTCTTGGATATTTCTAATTCCATGGGTATAAACTCAATTGAAAATTAAACCTCTTTGATAGGAGGAAGAACAAGCAATTATTTAGGAAACTCATCAGTGAATTACCTCACAATAGGCATGTTTCATTAATGGATCATTCTTTAGAATCAACCATTTGAGAAAGATACGCATTCTGGTAGAGAAATAATATCTATGATTTATATGATGGTGAAAAATAAGATTCTTCCTCCTCCTTAAACATTAATAGAATCGGGCATCGATACTCTATATGGAGAGTGATTTCCCCCTCATGTAAATTTATGTAAGATTTATGTATGAAAAGTCAATCCTTTCCCATAATTGAATCAAATTCCTTCATAGAAAGTATGATAAGGTTCTACAAAAAGTTCATTCTAGAAATTGTGTTTGGGGAGATGTTATATTCATGGGATGTAATAATTTCCCTTTTTTTCCCTTGCCGACATCGCTAATTCCATTCTTTTTTCGGTTATTGGAATAGTTCTACTAAACATTCATGATATAAAAGAAATTTTTTAAACTAGAATCAAAAATTATGTTTTCTATTATTGAATAAATAATTTTCATACCATTCAACACTTTGTTCTCGTGATTCACATTGATGGAAGTCATGGAAAAATGTCACTTGCGCTTCCTTAGAGGTTGTTGGTTACCTCCAAAAACACTTCGCTTTGGGAAATGGTTCTCAAATTTCCATGGTTACATATAGTTGTATCAATGAACGACACATTGATGGTTGACACAGGTGTTCCTTTTATCAACCGAATTAGTGGGTTCCTCTTATCAGAAATCATTGTCTAAGATCCCTTCTATTCCTCACCTAAATAATTTCCTTTTTCACCTTACCAAATTTTGGAGGTGTTTCTTTCCACACATTTTGAAATCGGGGTAATAGAATTTCTTTTCACTATTGGATTTATCTTTCAAACCTCCAGAATTTATGTCTGATAGACCCTTCTTATCACCATGAAACGACTGAGATTCGCAGATCTCAATATCAACTATGATGGCACATAGGACACTTTATTTGTAGCTATCAGAGTCACATATTTCCATATCCTTTCTTAGACTTGGTTTTATCCCAAAAAAGAAGTGTTCAACCAAGAATTCATGTCTAATCACTAAATTAAAGGCATATCTTGAAAGTCTTGAGTTGTTTTCCTCGTACAACCAAATTGATTCATCATCCCTTTTCTTGATCACAATGAAATATTGTTACATATTAAGATAGAGGGTGTGGGGAAAATATTTATCAAATAACATTTTTTAGAATTTATTCTACTTCATTTATTAGATATCTTTATCAGGTTTTTTATTCTTGATGAATTAACACCATTGATCAGTTTCTCCCTCCATATGATAAACATAAAAATACATTATCTTATTCATAAAATTTAGGGATAGAGAATATATTTTCAATGGAATTTATCAATTTCAATGCAATTAATGGATCAGATGATCCACTAGAAAAAGTAGGCCTATGTCGCATGAAGCTCTCAACTACGGGTTTCTCTATCAAAGTGGGGGTTGGTCACTCCTCATTTGTTAGGTTTATATTCATAAAAAGAGTTAATTTGGAGTGTATTGTCTCAAAGTTTGTGATTCCCACTCCCATCGAGTTGGGAATCTCATTGGGGAAATCCTCACATTTCCCTTAGCATTGGTTGTTAGCATGATTCCACATATTTCCATTCATTGGCTAAGAAAAAGGAAAATTAGTGATGAGTATCTTATGAAGTGAAAAAATAAAGGGGAATCCAAGGTCATTAAAGGGATAACATATAAATTACATTTATCTCCATAACCTATCCATTTCTAGGATTTAGTCTATGTTATCCGAGATCTATATCCAAACATTTATTCCTAAAGTTTTTTTTTATTTTCAACTTATTATTGGATTGTAATGATTTTATGAATTTTTTAAAGCATATCCCCCAGGAGTGTAAAACTAAGTGTGGAATAAGGCCCATTGTCATGTACTCGAATACCACAAGTCAAGCCCGGAACACATTGTCATAGTTATTACTTCTAGGTAAATTTATTCGAGAACCATGCCCACATATCGTATCTAGATAGGGATGTAATTACTTGATAAACCACTTAATTTACAATCATAAAAATTTAGAGATTTTCAGTTACACATAGTCTTATCGCAAAGTGTTTTCACTTGGGTATTTTAATCCTAATCCCAAAAATAACTAAATAAATCCTCTGATACAAAAAATAATTACCATGGTATTTATTTCATATTTAAACATGAATTATGACATAAAATTTAACTTAATAACACTCTAAAGATCAATAGTTATAGTTTATTTGCGGTTTAGAAACATTACATAATAACCTAAAACATGAAATACAACAACACATTTATTGAAAACTTGTTTACATGACCTCTACATTCCATCGTAATTAACACTGCATGGGATATCCTAAGGATATGAATAAGAAATAGGTTACTTATAAAACATAGTAAAGGAATAAACAGGGAATAACATGAGGAATAAAATACATGTTCGAAAATAGGCATATCAATGGAGCATAAAAGGAACATGAATAATAATGCATGATATAGCATGATAACCATAACATGGAAATGTGGAAACAATATAAAAAATTCTATCATATACATATGTGAATACCAAACCACCAATACTTCATGGTGGAAAAATGTACCATAATGGATTTAGGTAAAAACATTTCCCAAAATGAAATATAATGATACTAAACATTACCCTATGCATTGGATTTCTATGAGGGTTCACCCTTCATAAACATTTCAATGTCATGCTTAAATGAACCATATAGATCATATAACCTAGATTCATTCACAGCATAATTTAATTCCCTGATCCAGAAATGTGGAATACATAAATTTAAATACCCAATAAATAGGATAGTGAGAATAAAGGTGGATACCCCTGATAGAGAAATGGGTACGTTTTTTACTACACCATTATCATGGCACGGAAAATCATGGTGCATTTATTGAAGAATAACAACATCAAATAGAAATTCATAAAATTGTTCGATGAGAGAAAAATGGGTCTCCCATCACATAGAAATTAAATGGATAGTTTGAGGAATATTTAATAACATATTCCAAGAAAGGAAAAAATGAAATTATAACACATGACATAAAAGGGATTATTAATAAAAGAGATGGGTGGAAGATCCCTTTTAGAATTTCGACATAGTTACGAGTGTACTTAATGGATCGTAGAGAAAATTAATATGAGGTAATTGAAGATACAATTTTTTATAATAAAAATGGAATGTAAGGGAAACATGGAAAATCATATCCCAGCATATGAAAATTGAATTTATGAAGCATAATATAAAAGTAGTACATGAACGAATATATGAGGAGAGAAATCACATAATTGGATGTGTGACTCCAATGGATTGGGAAAGTATTCCTGGGAGGTTGTGGGAGCCAGGGAAAGAATATAAGAAGTATATAGAAGAGTGTGGATGAGATTAAAATAGTTTTTTTTAGAGAAATGTGAGCTTGGGTGGGTTTATATTGGAACGGAGGGGGATTTCATTATTATTTTGGTTTTGGACACTTCATAGTAAAATATCCAAAACCAAAAACCATCCCTTGGTTTTTTCCCATGGTTTCTAGATAAGTTGAGTGGATTAAATTATTAAATAAGGAAAAGGTACTGACATATTAAAATAATGTCCTTGCTTCTGTGGAGGTGATTCTCATTCTCAAGTAAATGATTTTATAATCTTAAAAAATATGTTATGCGTTAAAGGATTCACTAAAGAATTATAAAATAAAGAAACTCAACTCAAAATTACATTAAATTAAAGTAAAAAAACAAATATTTGGGATAATATTAATTTAATGGTATTTATTACATCACTATTGGGACCTTCTATTGTCCTTAAGGGACCATGTATTTATACTGTATTTAATTTTTACCCAAAAATTTGACTATCTCTAAAAATTATGAAAAATTCACTTTTGGATAATTTTGATGTCCTGATTCTAAAACAAATATTCATTTAAAATAAATATTTTTCTAAATATTTTTATTTTTATTTTTAAAATAAAAAGGGACTTTTATAGAAAATTGAATAGTTTTGATAAAATATTTCTCAGATTCTAATCAAAATTACATTTGACTTCATAAAAATTATATGATCATTTATTTTTGAAAAAAAATATTTTATAATAATATTTTATTAAAATATTCTTCAATAGATTAATTCATCAAAATATAATTCCTAATTGAATTTTAATATTAACAAAAAATACTACGTGTTCCTTAAAATCATTTACAAAGTGACAATAATAGGAAGAGAAATATATTTATTATTCAATAAAAAATAATGTACATAATATTATTGATATGGTCGTGATAAATAAATATTTATTAAACTATCATATTCTTCAAGATTTGGTTACATGATGGTGGGTCATTAATGGGGTCCTTTGGTGAACATGGTTTGGGTTGTGATTTCTATGAGCTTCATCTACACCTGTAAACAGTTTTTATCAAGCTAAAGTAGTTGGATATAATCTTGGGCTTGGTCAAGGGAAAATCCCAGAAATTATATCTCCCTCAGAAGCTCTGTTAAATGGGATTCATAGAGTAGGATCCTACTGGTTAAGGTCACCACTCACTTTGTCTCTATCAAATGGATTTTCTAAAACCCTATAATTATACTAGTCATGCGATAACTATTCAATGTATTTAATAACAATGGTAAAAATAATTAATGTTCATTTATAATCCAAATGGAAATAATAAAATTATTGCATTTGTTTTCTAAAACCATACTACATTTAATTAAGTCAAAGGAAAGGTAATTTTATTCATAAATATTCGGGTCATTACAGTTTTGTTAAAATATTATATTGTCATTTAAGTGTTTTTACAAAATTAAAGAATATTTTAACATACACCCAATCACTCTAAATAGATAGTTTTGTTTATTTTATAGGGTTAACCAAAAATTTAGTAATGATCATTATACTGCACAATGGACTTATCTCTCTCAAATTAAAACTCTCTTCCTTTAAATAATAAGAATAACTCCTTCATGCCTGAAGGATCATAGAGATATCAAGAAAACCAATGAAATATATTTAATTCACCTCACTGGCACCCCAAAATAAATTGGTGTTTCTCGAAGTCCAATGGATCATGTGGGGATCATTACTAGATACATTCAACTCATGAATCCTTATAGAAGAATTATGGTAATCAAAATTGTTTTTCATATGATCAAAAACAACATCAAAGATAGCATCCTAAGAATAGGTAATCATTTCTTCTTAATCTAAATATTTTACTAATAAATTTAAATTGAAATATCCTTTATTGGGGTTTTAGGAATCTCTAAATAAAAGTAAATCTTGATTCATTGTACACCAAAGGAACAACTACTACATTTAAAAAATTTGGGTGGTATCAAAGTTGTCACATTTTAAATTTATAATTATATATTTGGTTTCTAGTCAATTAGAACAATCATGGTTTATTTTTTATTTGTATAATATTCATTATTTAATCAGATTGGAATTAAAATATTTTCTAAATTTCAATATCTTCATTCAATATTTACATATTATAAGGTTAATGAATAGGGAAATAATGATCATATATTACATTTCGATGTGTCAAGGAATCAGGATTGATGGAATGGGTTTACACAATATGTAGCTAGAGAACACTTTGTGTACCCAAGTGCACTGTACCGGACCTTGTCGCATGATACGCGACATCCATATCATTTATTACACAAATTTCATTTATTTCACACCATGTGTTGATGATGAAAACCTGGAACAAGGAATTTTAAATTAAATTTTGTGTAGTTGTTTTACACATTATTTAGTCTACAGGGGTTAGCTGTCAAATATATGCAATATGTGTGGTAATTATATACATTCAAACCACATGAGATTGAAATATTGGAGTGTAAATGATATAAATAGTGTGCATCTGGTGTAAAAGACATGTTTATCATCATTTCCTATATCCAAAATACTCACTGATCCATTCGGTGAGTTAGGATGACATAAGACATGAGAAATACATATCTTGTAGATAGTAAGTACACATTGTGTTGCTGCATCAATTGAACACATCCATTTCTTTGGTGTGTTTTGTTGAAACATGAAATGACTGATATATAGTGTGTATTTGGCGTGTACATGTTGTGTAGTAAATAAGAGGTACATAAAGAAATCCCCAGGGATGTGACCTAGGTACACAAAACCAAGGAACATGGTGTGTAGCTCATATGTACATGTTATGTAGTTTCCCAGAAATGAAAACTTCACGGTAATAAGAATAAAATCATTTTCATTTTGACTAAAAATTTAGTAAATTTATTATAATGAATACAAATATGTGAAATCTAATTAATAAATAAGAATAAGGAATAAAATTTAATATTAAATTTTTCTAGGTTTTTATATTATTTACCACTTTTTTAAATTGAATCAACACGATTTTATTCATTTCTTAACCAGGTGGTTATATTTTTCCTCTATAGAATTTTCTGATTCCCATGTTTCATCTTCAACTATATTCTTTTTTCAAAAAAAACCTTACCTCAATTATTTATCTTATTGTACAAAAATTTATCACTATGATCAAGAATATGTATTGGTATTTCCTCATAAGAAATTTTTTCTTCTAATTGAACTATTTTAGGGGTCAAAAAAGGAGATGCATTTAGAACATATTTTCCTAACAACAAAACATGAAATACATCGTGTATGTGAGATAAATTTATAGTTAAGGATACTTGGTATAAAACTTATCCAAATTTGTTCAGGATTCCATATGGTCTAATGAAACATAAAATTATTTTTCTTTTTCTCAAAATGCCTAAGACTTCTCTATTAATATAGTTTAAGAAAAAACATGATCACCTACCTCAAAATAAATATATTTCCTTTAGTTATCATAAAAAAAATTTCTTCTCTAAGACATCCTAATATATTTTGGAATCATATTCACTTTCTCAACAATTTATTTTACCAACAATAGTCCCAAATACATCCTTTGAAATGTTTTAGGTATAGAGGAGGTGGTAGATGGGGCATACCCAACTCAAATTTTTTATCATGATTGATGATTAATTTGATATTTACAAAATAATAAATGTTGGTATAAAATGAATTTAATAAAATAATATAGATAGTATAAAACACTAGAACCAAATACTCGGTTCATCACGTAATATTTATAATAAATTTAATAAATTAAATAATTACCTTGTGATGAATTATTTCTTTGGTGATGGATATTCCAACATCTCAACATCATATTGTCGTTGTTCTATATTAATCAATAGTATGTTACCTCTAGTAGTGATCCACACAAGTTCCACCAACATCTTAATGTCAACATATAAATATTTGAGTGTTATAATTGTATATCCTGATGCATTCATCAAATTTCATTGATCAACTTGATAAACACTTCTGTAAAGGGTTCTCTTCAATATCTATAAATTTGAGAGTGGTGGAGGATGATTATCCCACTCCATTATTGGAAATGCAGGTGTTGTGGAGGAAAGGGCAGAGAAGGTGCCCTCTATTGGAAAGCAGGTTGCTATTGGGTGTGGTGTGCAGGTGTAGAACTCAACCGGGCTGTAGTCTTTGAAGGAGATGGCTGGTCTGGAGATGAGTAACTGGGTTGCTGGCTTGGATTTGGATTTCTTGGGGTTGGAACGAGATGGGATTGTGCTTTTCGATGGGAAAGTTTTAGAGGGCCCAGGTGTTTCAGATTCAGGGGGTGATCAGGAGGCGCTTATCTGGAGTTCTCCTACTGCTGGTCAAATGTTGAGATGTAATCGTGCTGAAAATACGGTCCATGAGGCCATGCCAAAGGAGATGGAGGGTGCTGTCTTATAGGATGTGGATCTTGGAAATGCAGGTGCTCTGGAGGAAGGGGTAGAAAAGATTCCCTCTACTGGGAAGCAGGCTGCTGTTGGGAGTGGTGTGCAGGTGCAGAACTCAACTGGGTCGTAGTATTTGAAGCAGGTGGTTGGTCTGGAGTTTAGTAACCGGTTTGCTGGCTTGAATATGGATGTCTTGGAGTTGGACCGGGATGGTGTGGTGTTTTTGGATGAGAAAGTTTCAGAGGGCCCAGGTGCTACAGACTCAGGTGTTTATGGTGAATCATTGCAAGGGAAGAATGATTTCAATGAAGATGGAACTACTTCTCAGGAGGCGGTTGCTGAGGAGGGTAATGTGAAGACGGGTACAAATGCTAGCTGTGAGCATGTGGGTCATTCACAGTGTCTCGACATGCTTGATCAGAACAGTCAATCTCGGCTGGAACGGAGTGTGGAGGTGGTTTACCGTGAAGTTTTCATTTCTGGGAAGTGGGGAGATTTTCTTGACAGTGACCAGGAAAATGGAGGTGGCATGGTCCGGACATCCTACAGTGATGTTGTCCAAGGAGGGAAAGAGAAGGTGCAAGGGACTGCGAAAGAGATGACTGCCCCACCGTGAAGAAGGCCGAGGAGGGATTATTCTCATCTGCCAAAGTCAGTGACCACCAGGTCTTTAGCTGGGAGGGAAGGCTGGGCTATGAAATTCTCTAAATAATTTCTGTCTTTAGAAAATTTAAATCTTAGAAGGAAGTGCACCAAGATTTTTACGCACCACAACAGCTCAGAGTGGGAATCAGTGACTGCGGAGGATGCACTTTATCATGGGTCTGGTGATGGGTCTGACTACTATGATCTGTAATTGTCCTTTCATTTTGTTGTACTTGCTTGCTGGATTTTATTTTCTTTAATAAATAGTCAAAGTCTTTCCACTGACTAAGATTTTCAGGTAAAATAAATATTCTATTAATTAAAAAGAAAATAAATATTTATTAAATGTTATTCTCATAAAATAGTATCTCAAATATCTAGTGAAAGAATATATGTGACCAAGAAAAACAAAAAATTTATTAAACCATGTTCAGGAATATTATTTATTCAAATTATCAATTATTATTATTATTTAACTTAGATTCTAGATACACTTAGTTTGTGACCATCTAGGACTCTTTCTCAATGGTATTATGTGAAGAAGCCCAAAATAGAAGGATAGAATCTAGAAACATGCTAACAAAAAAATAGAGAAATATTTTACTTCCTCAATGACATAATACCACATGTGGACACATACTATGTAATATAATCCATTTATCATTATATTTCTAATAAAGAAGGTTTGATGTTGGTTCTATCAATCAATGTTCATGATGTCTCTCGCTTTGACATTCTTGAAATTGAACTTTCTTATAGAAAATCATGGTAATGAATTTATTTAAGCTATATCATTTGCATAAAAGGGTATGGGATATCAACTCTTATTAAAGAATAAAAGGTAAAAGTCCTTTCTTGTATTATTCATTAATGAAATATTACTCATGATTCTCCCAATCTATCTAACCTCACTGTGAAAATATTTCCTCAAGATTTTTATCAATACATTGAAGTACGCAAATGATTATACTATTTAATAATGATATTAAATTGTAATGATCAATAGTAATATTCGTGGAAAGGAACATCCAAGGACACATATAAATATAGATTTACTACTAGTGGTTCTCATTCTCATAATATCCTACACTGGATATTGCCAAGAGTGTACACCATGAGAAGGTGCATTAAATTCCTACAAGTCTCTACCCCTTATTGAATTTATTATTTGTTTCCCTAAAATTATTTCATCCATATATATAAAATATATAAAATAATATTGTCATGATACTACTGGGTTCTCATCAGAGTGGAAACTACTATGGACTTTCAGTGCGACAGCTACTCTTAAGACATTATCTCATACTATGTTACATAAAAAAATCATGAGGTGATAATGAGTTTTTTTATGATAAAAATTATGAATATAGGTTATCATAAAGTATATATTTGTTGGGTATATGGAACCAACTCCAACAGACTCCCACTTGAACTTGATATAACTAATAAAAACCTTTATTCCACTAGCTCTCACATGATACACATACTTCTACTAAGATAGGCCTTTAGTAAATGGGTCCACCACATTTTCTTCAATGGGAAATATGCATACTATAACATCACCCCTATGAGAAAAATATCTCAAGAGGTGATAATCCTATAGTTTGTTCTTTTTCTATTGGTGTGACCTTGGTAGTTTTATAAGATCTACCACTCTAATATTATCACAATATAATGTGATAGGGTATTTACTAATATGTTCCACATCGAGCATCTGGAAAACATTTTGTATCCAAATAGATTACATGGATACATAAAAAGATTCTATATACTCGGACTCCACTATAGAATCAGCATCAATTTTCTTCTTTGAAATCTTCCATCTCATAGATCCTTCATTGAGATAAAAAATACCTTGACTGGAACTTCATATCATTATGATCTATTTGAAAACCAGCATCAATATAACATCGGATGACCATATCCTCACCCCCTCCATACACCAAGAACATGTCCTTAATTCTTCTCATATGATTAAGGATAGCTTTAATTGTAAACCTCTGTTTCTCTCCAAGATTAAATTGATATATTCCTATTGTGATAAATTTATAGGCAATATAAAGTTTAGTACATAACATGGAATATGTGATTGATCTTATCACTGAAGAATATGGGACCCTACTCATTATATCTTTTGCGGGTTGTGACTAAGGACACATTTTCATAGAAATATGTATACCATGTGACACTGAAACAAATACCCTCTTGGATTGTTCTATATTAAATATCATTATTATATGTTCAATGTTTGTAGTTTGACTTAGTCTGAGAAGCCTCTTCTGTCTATCATAAATTATCTTGATCCCAAGAATATAATCATCTTTAAATTATTATTTAATGGAGAAACACTTGTCTAAATAATCTTTAATAGAGTGTAAGACTAGTATGTCATTTCCAAAAAGTAATATGTCATCAACATATACTACTAGGATAATAACTCCATTCCCAATAATCCTATTGTCATCACATGAATCACATTTATTCTTAATGAAACAAAAATCTTTTATAGATTAATTGAATTGAATGTTCCATTACTCAGATTCTATCTTCAAACCATTAATAGATCTACAAAACATTAAAATCTATTTCGCATCACCTAGAGTCAAAACCCCTACAAATTGTGTCATATAGACATCTTTCTAAAGGTTCAATTGATGAAAGTTTTTTTAAAATCCATCTATCAAATTTCATATCTATTTTAAGCTATCATATAAAGTATAATTATGATGGATTTAAGCATGGAAACTGGTGAAACCCTTTCATCGTAGTTAAGTAATTGAAATTGTTTAAACCATTTATCCACTAGTAATTCTTTAGGGGTATTTACTTTACCTTACATGTCTATTTATCTCTTGAATAACCATTTCCATCCTATGGGATTTAAATCAACGAGTTCATTTACCAGAACCCAAACGTGGTTCGGATATGTGAAATTAATTTCAGAATTCATACCTTCTTTCTATCTTCCAACTTATGAGATCTTTTCTGAATATTTTTAGGATATTGGTTCTCCAACATTGTACTTGTACATCAGAAACTACTTCTTCCTCAGGGACCTATATAATCTATTCATGTTCCTACACTTTTTTATCTTAAGAATCAACTTCATCGAAGAAAATATTTCTCCCACTATCCTTTTTGAGGATGTTATCCCTCTCAATAAATACATGTTGTATTTCCATAGTCATTATCTTATCTCATGGGTTTTATAGGTAGTATCTATTTTTTCCTTATGATATCCTATAAAGATACACTTTGTGACTCGGGGTGCTAGTTTGTTTCCTGAGAAGGCCTTAACAAACTCCTCATGACCCCATACACATGTATGTGAAATAATACTTTTCTTTACATTCCATAACTCAATGAGAATTCCATTTTTCACTTTACTTGGTACTCAGATTATTTTATATGCCCCAATTTTTAATGGATGTCTGCATGACTCATCATCGACATTACCATGTCTAACAAGGTATGGTTACTCCTTTCACAAATATCATTCCACTATGGTGTGTATGGTGTAGTGACTTTAGAGAGAATCCCAAAATCCTATAAAATTCTACAAAATATTAGTTAAGATATTTACCTCTTAGATCCAATTGAAGCTTCTTTATCTTGTTTCTAAGATGATTCTCTATTTTATTCTTGAATTATTTGAATTTTTTAAAAGACTTAGACCTATACATCATTAAGTATAGATATTAATATTTACTTAATTCATTGGTAAAAGTTTTGATGTAAGAATAACCACCTCTATATTCTACTATAAATGGTCCAGACACATTAATATGTACCAGTACTAAAATCGCTATATCGCATTCACCCAATCTAATAAATGGTGGTTTGGTTATTTTTTCTTATAAACAATCATGAAATCATTCAAGTGTTTTTAGTTAAAAAGAGTCTAAATAACCATCTTTAGATAGATTTTTCAAATTCTTCTCATCTACGTGACCTATATAGAAATTCCATAGTTAAGTGTTCTATGAATCATCTGAACATGATTCATTATCAATTTTCAATTTTTTTATTTAATACCTACTAATATTTATTTAAATGATTCATACCATAACATATGTTGTATTTATAAAATATAAAAAAAATATTTACAATTTTAAAAATAAAACCATCTGTATCTCAAAAGGGTGAAGAAATTATATTCTTGGTAACATTTGGTACAGAATAATAATATCTTAAAACCAATATCATTCTAATTGGAAATGAAAGGTTATAGTATCCAATGGATAAAGTAGCCATCCTGACACTAATGGAATCTCATAAATCCACCTCTCCTCATGAAATCATTCATAATCTACATGGTTTCTACATTTGGATATAGATGTGAGCACAATAAGATATATCTAAGACCTAATTACATATATTGAAATATTTCACTAGATAATTAATGAAACTATATATTCCACATGCTTCTAGTTGCAGTTCCTCTTCCAATATCATTCTTTTCCGCCTGAAAAACATATTTTTTCTTTTCCTAGACCTACCTCTAGATATTTCACTTCTTATAAAGACTTTTTTCAAGATACTTTACTTTTTATGATTCTTGTACCACTTCCCCTTTTTCTTATCCTTATTATTCACCATTAGGAATATGGGTTTTCCACACCCCATGTTCTTATCCACTTGGTGAATTAGAGTAATCAATTTTGAAATAATATCCTCATTATTATAGGTTCTAATTAACAATAAAATTGGATTGGGAAATGGGTACTGAGGGTATAAAGAGATATGTGCTCAAATCATTTTGGAATTTAATCTCTAGAATTTATATGCGTTCAATGTATCCAAAAATCATGACTTCATGAGTATTAGTAGGATCCATATTACCAAGATTAGTTGTAAACATAGCATTGGATATCTCATATCTCTCTTTTTTAGAATTCTCTTGATAGATTTCTGAAAGGTGAGACATCATAATATATATATATCAATGTCCCCATGTAACTTAAGAATCTCATTATTCATGTATGATAGCATGAAACACTAAGAATCTATGGAATCATTCAAATGTTTATCATGGAAAGATAAATCTTCCTCGCTATCCTCTTTACCAAGAACGTCAAGAAATATTTCTTCTAGTACACACAATTTCCTTTTGTGGAGTAGAACAATGTGTAAGCACCTTTTCCACTCATAGAAATTTTTTTTAGTGATAAGATTATCCTTCTCAGGTATGGATCAACAAAATGTGATGGAATTCATGTTTATTTTTTTCTATAAATAATATGATTAGAGTTTGAGTACTTTATCTGATAAAATTTAAATAAATAATTAAATATTATATTCATTAATCTCCAACTAATTTATCAAAAACCAATATCCATCATTGTTTGTTTCTTAATATTCTATTTCTTGGATATTATAATGTAAATGATCGATATTCCCCTTATCATCACCCATAATTTGGATACTCAATAATTTTTAAGGGTTTTATGTTAGCATTTTAAATTACAATTTTTTTAACTCATAGTTCCTTGATCTATTGAGTAGAATCCACAATATATAAATCCTTAAATTGGATTTCTTCAACCATTTTCTCTCAATTGAACCATGTATTATTTTGGCAGTCAACCCTTGATGTGAAATAAGTTAAGTCAACACAAAATTATAAATTATAATTCCTCGATACTTGAATACACCCTAACTTTGGTTGGTCAAGTACTTTGAACTATGGTTTGATTTTAACTAATGTGGTGGAAAGTTATACTGAATTAATATATATAATTTAGAGATTTTATATTTTTTGTATAAATTTCCAATTATAATCTTTATTACATTCTTACTAATATTAAGTTCATTTACTTAAGTGATTAACCATGTCTCAGATAATGTTTAAGACTATGCCAGATTATTTTAGATTTTTTATGCATGCTTGTTAATTAATTAATTAATGGGGTTGTGAAAAATATCCTCAATAAAATATCCATGAATCATTATAGAAATAAATAATAGTGGTACGATATTTAGCTTTTACTAATGGATATTTTATCTAGAGGATGATAAACTAACTATTGACCATGGTTATAAACACCTTGAAGCATTTAGGTTTCTTATTACAATTTTCCACCGATAAATCTATGTATCTCTATTGGATTGGTTTTGTCTTAGCTCCAAACTTGAACTGCCTCCACTAGCTTTGGGTCCCCATTTATTACCTAAAATTTTTTTCAATAAAAGTTGAGGGGAACTAAGGAATTTGTTAAGGGGTTTACATAAAAGAAAACATGGACATGAATGCCCTTAAATAATGAGAAGAGGGATGACACATAAGCCAAACATTTAATTTAATAATAAGTAAAAGGAAACAAATCACATAAAAAGGTTTTTTATATGATCATGACCATCTATATAAATGAAAAAAATTATTCATTTAATAAAATTATCATTATAATCTTATCATTCTAATTTAAGATAAATTGAACTAAAATCATTTAATTGTCATAGTTAATTAATTAATTCATTTATCTTAATTCTCATATGATTTTTTTGTGATTCTTATCCATACTAATTTAAAAAAATTAAATTATTTTTTTAAAATTAATTGTGTGTAATAAATGTACCTTGGATGAAACACAATGAGTACCTGTCTGAACTAGATAATGTTTATTATAACCATATACAATTTAATATGGTAACAGGTGGAATACATGAATTATCAAGAAATTTCATGCAATTTACTATCATCATAATTACCACATTAAACACAAGGTATTTACATAGTATGTTATGATTCAATATGCGTAGAGTAATAATTGTAATATGACTTACACACGACATGAAGATCCAAAAATTACATAAAAATTAATTGTAAATTTATGTATATATAGATCATCACATGGAATGAACTATTGACTTAATGATCACATGGAACACAAATTGATAAGTTTTGAATATTATAATATATTAAATTTAAATTTTTTCAGATTTTGTAAAAGTACATGAACTACACAATACAGCTACACGGGTCTTGTAATTTTCGCATCATCTATCCATGTCATGCACCTAGGTAATTTATGTTTAATCGTTCCATATAAAATATTGGAGTACAAGGTGTATAAATAGGATTTATTTTGTGTGATCTTTGAGTTACACAATCATCAATCATGTAGTTGGTGTAAGAAGATACATGGACCATCCTTTACTGAATAACTACACATCATCTATGGAAGTTAAACAATATACACTATGGATGATCATGTACTAGGATAGCCTTGTAAACACGTGGTGTGTAATTAAATTCATCACTTATAATAAGTTCAAATTTCTAAAATTAATTTTAAATTAATTTAGGGGGCATTAAACACTGGTAAAGAGAATGTACATATGGGATACATGGTGTGTACTATTGTATTGTCTGACTAGACTCCACATCACCTCCGAATGAGATCTTTAAATTTATTTCAACTATAAAATTAATCAATTTGATTATATTTTCTAGAAATTAAGAGGTAAAAAGAAAAACTCACAATTTCTATTAAATAAATATTAAACTAGAATTGAAAACTAATAATAAATTCATATATAAATCAGTGATATTTAAATAATTATAAATAATTATGTCATCTCACTTAGATACCACTTGAAGGTTTAGAACATAGTGGAAGTGGTGGGTGGGTAATAAAAAACTTAGACTTTAATAATGAATGATAATTAATTATAAAATTACCAAATAGTTAACATCATGATCAATGGAATTGAATCAAAGAATATATACAATAGTTTAACATCAGAACCAAAGTACAGGCTCACTACATATTATTTATAATTAATTTAAGAAGTTAAATAATTTCCCTATGAGGAATTATTTATTCATTGATGGATCTACAAGTGTCAATTTGTTATGTTATCACTATTTTGTAGAAATCAAGAGTAAATTCCATCTGGAGGTGATCCACGCCTATTCCAAGATCCTCCAAACATCACTGTAGGAATATTCTGGTGCTAGAATGGTAGATCCTAACACTTGTGTCATCAGTCTTCGATCGAACTAGGAACTATTTCATGGAAGGTTTCCCTTCGATCTATTCAGACTTGAGAGTGGTGGTGGAGGAGGATCGATATCCATTCTTGAGAGCATTATTAGAGATGGTTCTCTCTAGGTATTTGAGAGGATTCTCATTAAATTTCATTATGAACAATAAATGAATTAGATCTATTTATAAAATAATATATTTGGGATTATATATCACTAGAGGTAGAAATAATAATTGAAAATGTGCCCTTGTTATTTATATAATCCATATAGAATCACATGTCTAGAATAATAAAATTATTATAATTATTTATTGACATGCACTAAAATTAAGAATTAAATTATATATTATTTATTCTTATAATATTCAATATAAATTATTTATCATTAGAACATTAAACTCAATCTCCATTCCTATAAAATATTTATCTAGCATTTGATAATGACTATTTATTTAATAAATAAATATGACGGCATAATTTTCCAATAAATAAATAAATATAATATTCACTAAATATAAAATAAATATTTATTAAACATTATACTCCCAAAATATTTTCTGAAATAAATAGTGACGGAATATATGAAATCAATGAGAATTAAATGATTATTAAACAATGTGGGGGGATAATATTTATTCATCTTGTTAAATAATATTATTATTTAACTGAGATTTTGGATACTCTTAGTTTGTGAAATTATAGGTCTCTTTCTTTATGGAATTAGGAAAATCCATTTAAAGTCTAAGGATAACATCTATAAACATTCCCAAGAACCCAGAGAGAAAAAAATATAATTTCATAATAATGTTATACCTCATGGGGATACTTAATGTGTAATATAATCCTTTTATCATGATATCTCTACTAAACCATGTTGCATGCTAGTTCCATCAACATATGCATTTGATGTCACTTTTGATGAGTTTTTTTAAATCAAACATGGTTATAGAACATCATGTACAAGGATTTATTTAGGATATATAATTTCCCTAATGGTCCTAAGATATCAACTTTACTTAAAGAACATAAGGTAAAAATCCTTTCTCAAAATTTCTAATAATGAAATATTACTCATGATTCACCCAATGTATCGTACCTCTCCATAAAGAAACGATATCACAGTTTTTATCAATACATAAAATTTTGTGATGTATAATACACATTAATAATATTTTTAGTTCTAAAGATCAATACACACATCTGCACATACTAATATCCAATGACACATATAAAAGTTAATTTCTTAGAGGTGGGTCTCATTTTCATAATATAATACACTAGATATTACCAAGGTCATACACCATAATAAGAAACCCCAAACTCATATGAGTTTCCACCCCTGATAGCCTGTATTATTTGTGTCTCTCAAATGACTTCATCTTGATATAGAAAATATATTTAAGGATACTTTTGTGACACTTTTGGGTTTTCATCATAATGGGGAACTGTTATAACCATTCAAGGTGAAAGCTACTTTTATGATATTATCGCATACTATGTTACACAGAAGAATAATCATGATGGGATAAGAAGTTTATTAATATTAAAAATAATTAATACACATTATCATAAAGTACACATAATTTGGTTCTAGGGGACCAACTCCAACACCTTTCACCTACTTTATCCCATTAAGTTGGAGTCTAGAACCACTTTCCATATAATTCCTCAAAAGTTTCCATCTATATAATAAAATGAAAAATATTATTATAAGAAAACTAAACCAACAAATTATTTTGATACCAACTTCCCTGGAAATCCATTGAACAAATATGAATCATATCTTCCATGGTATGAATCATTCACTCAAAATATCAACCGGTATTAGGATTGAGATTTTTAATGAAATTTAATTCAGTACCTAATGAATTATAATGGTCTTTCTAAAAATTATAAGTGAACCCTAGATTATGGTAACATATTATTGAAATAATAACTCTATATTACTAGATTATCTCCATGATATTTATTTGAAAAATATTCTATAAGAACATAGTATCTTAGATGGGATAGAAATGTGCATATTAATTTAGTAGATCAATAATAAACCAAATCTCATTATTACATCGAGATTTCATTGGAAAATCCAACATGATATTCATTGATATATTTTCCCATTTCTACTAAATAATTGAAAAATTCTAAACCATCCTCTTTGGTTCTGTCATTCTTCTTTAAACGATTGAAAAATAAAACATTTCATATTAAATTCCAAAATGTATCTTTTCATTCCATCCATCCGGTAATACTTCTGAAGGTATCTAAATATCATAGATCTTCTAGGATAAATGAAGAATTGGGAACTATGAGCTTCACTTAATAATTCTCTATATAACTAGGAATCTAAATTCATGCATAATCTCTTCCAAAATCTGATAACATGTTATTCATAAACATTAAACATTGGAAACATTAACTTATTAATTGATTCTTATGTTTCCTTTAAGACAGGATCGTCTTTATAAACATCCAAAAGAAATTTAGACAAAGATGATCGTACTGACACCTAATGAAAAAATAGAGGAAGTTCCTGCATGCATTATTTCTAGGCCAAAATTCAAAAAATCATAAATTAAAGGGTTATATTAAAAATGTAACATGGTTAATGTATCATTATATTTCTGAATTAGAGAATTATTAACTTTTTCTGATTTTCTTGTACGGTAATGAACCATTTAGTCATTATCTTTAATTATTTCCATCCATCTTCTCTAACTAAGGTTCAACTCTTTCTAAATTAATATTTAGTTTAAAATTTTATGATCAATATATATTTAATACATTACTACATATAAATTATCCCCCAAAATTTTTAAATCAAGAACCACATCAGCTAATTCTATGTCATGTGTAGAATAGCGTAACTTTTGATGTTTTAGTTAACATGAATCATAAGCAATTACATGGTCATTCCACATCATAACACAACTAATTCCCTTATATGAATCATCATTGTAGATAAAAAAATTTCCCATCATAGAGGGAAAATTAAAAATTGGACCATTCAAAAATTGTTTTTTTAAAACAATCAGTAAACTCTTTCAGCCATACGAATTTAACTTCTTTTAAATCTAACTTAGTCAGTGGCCTAAACTACTAATAAAATTTATCAACAAAGTTATGGTAGTAACCCACTAATCAAAGAAAACTAATAATCTCTATGAAATTTTTATGCTTTTATCAATCTTTGATAACATATGTTTTAGGATGGGAAATGGTTATTATATCGTTAGAAATAATATTCCCAAGGAAACAAATTCATTACAGCCAAAATTTTCACTTATTATATTTTCCATATAGTTTCTTTTCTTTTAAGGTTGGAAAAAAATACTTAGGTTTCTTTTAGGTTCCCCAAAACGTTTAAAAAATTCTAATATATCATAAATAAATGCAACCAAAAAAATATCTAAATATTCATGTAAAACTCAATTCATAGGATCCATGAATATAGGTAGTGCATTAGACAACCCAAAGGGCATAAATAAAAACACATAATGCCTAAAACTAGTCCAAAATGTTGTATTTGGAATATATTCCTCTTTCACCTTCAACCAATGATACTCTGACCTAAGATAAATCTTCCAAAAATATTATGCTCTTGGGAGGTGATCAAACGAATAATAGATATGATGTAATACATACTTATTCTTAAAAGTGATGGTATTCAAGACTCTGCACTCACTGAAAAGTTTCATTGAACCATATTTATTTTTAAAAAATAAAATAGGTTCACCCCATAGTAAAGTTTTCAAATGAATGAAACCTTTATCTGAAACTCCTATAAATTCTTCTTCAATTCTATAATTTCTACTTTCACCATTCAGTAGAGAGGTTTTGAAATTGGATAGCATTGACCACTAAGTCATGAGTAAACTCTAAATCCTAGTCAGGAATAACACTAGAAAATTTATCAAGATAAATATCTATATATTAATTTAATACTAGCACGTCACTAATCTAGACATTTTATTTTTAAAAAAATATTATCTCTCTAACTTTCACTGCCATCTATAATCAATTTCTCAACTTCTTAATATGGTATAAAAGGTTTTAAATCATTAAATTACACTTTCTTATCATTCTATTATATCATATAATGATAAATTAGAACCCAGTACATACCCAAAATAATATCAAAATATATGATGGGAAGTTCAAAAATATTTTTAATAAATCCCATTACAATAATAACAATAGAACTATTCCTATAAATGTTTGTTTCTTTAATATTTATACCCAGAGTTTTCACTAAAATTTTCATATTCTTTTTCATGAGGTGATATTTCCATTTTACATACAAATTTATCTAAAATAAATGAATCCAAATTTCCATATTCAAATAATTACTTTTCATAATTTAAATAAACAATTAGCGTACATGTCACCACTTTATTAGATGACCCAACATCATCTGTAGAAGTTTATAATGATTTTTCCACATGTTTTTTCATTTGATCATTATGATTTCCACTGTGAGTAACTAACTTCTGACATAGATCATCATAATTCCCCAATTAATTTAAATTAAAACACCTAACCATTAGATTACTATCTATCACCCCATTCTTGGATTGTTCAGGACACTTTTAGTTGTATTCATGAGCCCTATAGACACACTTACCACATCAGTAGCACTTTCCAAAACTAATAAAATATTCTTTTAAATAAGTTTTACCACACTTAGAACATGTTGGGGGATTACCTCTAGGGTTTATTAGTTGACTTTTATCCATTACTTTCCACCTTTAATTCTTCTTACACTTACCATATGGAGGAACAAAATTTTTATCAAACTCTTTCTCAATTTTCTAAGAACAACCCAAAAATTATCATAACATTTAAATGCCTATGTGGACAAAGTCTTCATTAAATTTGTTTCAATCCTAATTAAAATTTATTAATTTTACTATAAATTTAAGGAATAAAAGTTACTATGTACATATCCAAACATGAAGAATTTTATTCATACAGAGCCACTAAATCTTTAAATTTTACCCTCAATTCCAATAATATTTTCTCTATCATGAGTCAAATAACCTTTGGGAATTATTTCTATTGTAAAATATTCTTAAATTTATCCCATTACATGACATCAATCTCATCTCTCTCTTTGGGATTATTATCTACCTACCACCACTAATTAGTTTCACCTTCAAAATGGTAAATGTAAAGTGTTAACTTTTGTGGTTCTAAACATCCCGTGACTTTGAATATATTTTCAAAATAATTGATCCATCCTTTGAGTTCCAATGAATCTGAGGTTCCACCAAAATCTAAATGGTGTTGTTTCATGAAATTATTAACTATTTAAATTTTTCCCTATGGTAATTCTATTAGTTCTCAAACATGGATTCTGCATCCATTTATAGCTTGTGTCAACTGATCCATCACATTAAGAAATTACTCAGTTCTAATTTTATCCATTATAAGATGTAGATTTGGAAGGGAAAAATCTTTTTGATACCTTCCTACTTCAAATTACCTACTTTCTATGTATAAAACGACTCTAAATAGACATATATTATATTAATAAATATGGTAATCTTTAAATCATATATCATTTAAAATTAACCATAAAATATGATAAAATAAAGGTATTCTATTAACATTTTTCTAACCCTTAATGTTATCTAAATATTTCTTCAAATAAAAATAATAAAGACCATTAATTAACCATAACATAATCTAGTTTTTTATACTATAATTCACATTATTACATTTCTTTAATCTTTATAGTTTATAGTTTTAAATAATTAGTTAATAATTCTTACATAAAAACCCAATAAATTAAAAAGTGAAACTTTTACTCAGTATTCAATTTTCCTACTGTATATTTTTTTTAAATGATTTATTTTAATCAAAAATCTTCAGAACATTCAACCTTAATTCTTCTTTGTTATTACTCATCCTTAAAACCCTATGAATGTCATTTAAAAATGTTGTATGAGAACAAAAATCTCTATAAGTCATGCAAAATAAAGAAACGTGATAGTTTAGTGAAAACCCTAAAACCAAATAAAAATTTTACCTTTATCATAATATTGGTTTGAATGTATGAAATAAATCATATCCTAATGAAAAAACACAATTTTTACTCAAATAAAACCTTTAAACCCCATAAAAATAAAATAGAATCCCTTTTGGAAACTTAGAGCATTATATTCGAAACCTGTGTTAAACTTGTTTCATAAATAACTAGATCCTAGTAAAATATATATGGGAATCCACCAGGTTTATCTCTCTACTTATTTTCTTTTAGGGTATGTAAAATTATGCAATACCTTGGACAGCTATATCGGTCTCACCAATTAATATATGTTGTGTTAGGCTCACCCATTTATATAAGTTGTATCGAACTCACCCATTTTTATAATTTATATTAGGCTCACCCAGAATCATCTATAATTATCAAGTACCATATAATGGAAAAATAAATTTAATCTTTCACCTTTTCATCATAAAACTCATGAAAAACTCTTTTAAATTCATATGAAAAACATTTCCAGATAATACAATACACTTTCTATTTAAAGACCCATTTTCAAAACTAAAATACCCTTAAAAATTTGAATAAGGGTTTTTATTTGTAGAAAAACAAAAAGGAATACCATAAAGTAATAAAAAAATAAAATAATAGTTTGGGTGGTAGAAAAGATAATTATTACCGTATGTCTTAAAATAAATCATTCATTTTTCCTTTTTTTAATGAAAGTCAAAACAGTATATATAAATACATAAAAAAGAATAATTTGGAAAAAAAATTGAATGAAAGTAAAAAATATACAACTAATATTCCCTTATAATTCATTAATGTTTATAGAAATACAAATAAAATATATTTATAATAATATGTACATGGTTGAATTTTTTTTTAAAATAAATCTTTAAAACATATAAATGAAGTTTTTAATGTAAAGATCCCCTTACCTTGATTTCAACTCGTCACGATCATTCTTTATCATTATAAAAAATAATCTTATATTAATTGTTTACATACATAATAACCATTTGAAAGTTTATTAGTTATTTTATTTATTTCCTTATTATATTCAATTAATTATTCATTTAAATTTATGTCGTGCATTTGGATGATATTCAGCTCCTGTGTCCAAAATGACTTTGGTAAGTCGATTATGGGGAAAAAGGTCAATATTACATCATATAAAAAATAATATTCATATAAAAATTATAATTTTTATACATGAAATATTGTTGGGTAAAATTAATTACATCACAACCAAGGAGATGATTGGTGGTACATACGCATGAGTAACGTTTCCATTTTAAATTATCGTGATAGAAATAAGGTAAGTATTATTTTGTATTTATATAATTATTTTAATATCATAAATGAAATATTTTGCCTTTAAATATACTTATATATAGTATCTATGTGATGTGGTTATAAAAAATGAATCACATCACTTCGTGGAGGTGGTAGTCCACACATAATCACGAATAACATTATCATTTTTCAAATGATGTAAAGATAAGAAAATAGATGATATATTCTATTTATAGGTTTATAATTATTTAATTAATATCATATATATATATATATTAAATCAAACATTATAATCATCCATGAGAGGAAATGATGGAAACTGAATTACATCGGTTCATGAGGTGGTAGTCCACCATACACAAAAAGTATAGTTTTGTTTCCCGTTTGATGGAATATGAGATGGATATAGGTTATTAAATTAACATAAAAACATCTTATTATATGTAAGATATTGGTGTTATTATTTACTCGTGATTGAATAAGATTTTGAGGAGTTTGAAGAAGACATAAAATTAAAACATTCAGTTAAAATCTATACCTCTTCTTCGGACAACTTTCATTGCTTTACACCTTAAGCCCCAAAAGGTTGATATTATACCAAAAATATTACCTATAAAATGTTGGTAGATATATTGGTTATGGATTTAATGAGATATAATGCTCGAAATGTGTGACCAATAGATTGGTGGAGGTTCCGTTTTATAAGTGAGGAGAGGGGTAATTTGGAATTACGTAAAGTATTAAATTAATATAAATTACTTTTCATTAAAAATAGATCTAAATTGATATATTTAAAATATTGTATTATTATGGGTCTAAATCATATCATCTAATAAAAACTTTACAAGTTTTGGTTAGGTTTTAACCTATATATTTTAATTAAATCCATCATTAACCCTTTAGAAAATTATGGCAATATCAATGTTTTTATTCCATAGGGGTTAAGAAAGTTAGCATAAAAGGAAAAAATTAGTTTAAATGGAACATGTTTGATATTTTAAACCATATTCCATTAACTTTTATGATGATAAAATTTTTAAAATTTTTCAATCATTTAATAAAATATTATTTATTATAACATATAATTAATGTCATTTTTTGGAACTATTCATTTAATTTAACTTTTAAAAAAACATGACAACAATGTAACTAGAATTTAATTAGAATTTAATCTATTTATACCTCATTAACATGTTATATTGATCTACGAAATTCATGGGACACTTTAAATAACCCAAACAAAATTACATTTAGTGTTTTTTAAAATCATTTACTTGATTTTTCAACTACTTTCACAAGCACTAAGTTAGCATTGTGTACACTTTTAATATAATTATTTAATCATTAAAAAATTACCTTGATAAATAAAATTTCTTTCAAATAAAAAATTATAACAGAAAATATTTTTTCTATCCTTATCCCAAAATATTATAGATATTAAAAGCAATAGAGTGGAATTTTTTACTTTATATTTACTTAAAATAATATATAAGTCATTTTCATAAAAAAAATGGAACAATATTTCCATAAATTGAAATATTGTATTATTATAGTCAAAAAAACTCATCCAATATATTAAAGGAATATGTTAGGGAAATATTTAGTCCTTATCATATTATTGTTAACCTTAATTACAGGATTTATCCTTAGTGGGGTGACACATGTTTACTACGGTTACTATTCATAAGGAAATAAAATAAAATGGACCTATTTATTAAATTAAAACATCATTATTCCACATATTTAAAAAAATTAAGATTCTATTTATATAATTGTAAGAAACTATTTTAATTTTAAAATGTAAAATGCATCAAAAAAAGTTTTTAGAAAAATCTATTTTTAAGCCCAAAAATTAAGTTATACCAAAGTAAGATATAATTATGATTCCTATATAATTAATTTGATTATTTATAATTAAAATATATTTATGATAATTTAATATCAAATGATACTTTTTAAATAACATAATTTCTCTAGACTTATGGTGATGTCTCGTCTCCCCTATCCACTTTTAAGGTTTCCAAGTTCTTATCTTCTAGTGATAGATCCTTATCATCACTCGGCCTCTATCCCTCCCCCCACCCCCATCTTGTTTTCTATACATCATATAAACTTCTACATAGTATTTCCCATAGTCACTCCCCATAATTGTTGGAACCTTCTTACTGAAGCTCGTAGATCATGCATTATTCTCCATCAAATGCTTCTCTTTCTACCAGTCCCAACACACCGAAACCCATTGTTAGTTAGTGTATTTTAAAACAAGGATAATTGGTATTATTACATTAGTTATTCTCAATTTTTATTCCTTCATTATTTTAGTGGTTATTGTGTGATCAAAACTTTCCTCTTCCTTATGTATTTCTCTTTATGTCTATCCCATTATGTTAGACCCTATCTTGGTACTGTATGATGGTGAATTAAATTTCTTGGGATGGACTCGGTGGAGTGATAATAAATTTATTAGGTTTATTTGGTTATAATTTTGTATACCCTTTCTCTGGGTTTATGTTTTCCGTTTTAGTTTTAATCGATCGCTTTCTCAAGTCTATTTATTTATTAGTTTTGTGTTTTCTTCTTATATTCCCCTTGAGGATGATGGTCATTTTATTAGTCCTTATCTAAATGATCAAAGGGTTTCATCCTCATCGATGGTGTTTATTTTTCTACATGTTTCGATGTCTAGGTGCTATAACTTAGTTTTTGTGTCTCCTCTATGATGGTTGTATATAGAGGAGAAAGATAATAGTGTTACTCAAGTATTTGGTTTGGATCCTCCCTAACTACCATTGTGTTATTGATGATGATGTGGTGGAGTATTTATGGTTCTTTTATAAAGTCTTTATATTTTATTAAATATTTTTTTCATATAAATTTCAATTTTTTGATAGCTTTTTTACATGAAAACCCATGTTTCAATGAATCACAGTGTGGTATTTATATTATTACATATATTTGATCATTATAACCTAGTGATTAAACATGGAGGTATGAGTAGTAAAAAATATTATAAATATTGAGTATAATGGTTTTATATAAAGAAAATATATTGATATAGAAGTATATAATTTTTAGTAAAGTCTTTATATACATTAAAAATACCCTTTTCTCAAAAAATAATTTTTATTTAATTTTTTTAATAAATAATAAAGTTAATTTTTTACACTTTTGGAAAATTTATTTTTCATAATTAACGTCATTTTTTGAATCAACATGTTAACATTATCTTAGGGTGAATTTTTTTCATTTTTCTTAACAGATTTATTTTTTGATGAATTGTAAAAAAATAATGGTTTTTATAGAAAAATACGTTTTGTTTATAGAATATATAACATTACATTTAAAAAAATGGTATCACAATTAAAATTATAATGAACTTGACCCTATTAAACTAGATTTGGTTTCTATATTATTACATTAGCATAGATGAAAGGGGTTCAAATTCCAAAGGACCGATCTCTTTAGCAGTATTGGAGAACAAGATACTTTAATGATACCCATTTTAAATTGGGAATAGAAAATATAAGATAATACATAATAAAATAAAATTAATTACATCTTTAAAAACTCATTTAATGGTTTATAATTTATATCCATTGGAAAGAAAAAAATATAAAGTTGAGCTCAGATACATAGTAAGGGTTATGTATAGTAGAAGTTATCAAGAATCATTAAATAATAATCAACATTGAAGGATAAATAAATGAACAAACATTAAATTTAAATAACTTTTCTATCAAGATAATATAATTCATAACCAATATTTAAAGGTGGATAACTAAAAACACAATTCATTGAATCATAAACTGAGAATGGATTTCTTCCACAGATTATATCATAGAGAAAATATCATGGATAATAAGAATAAGTAAATTCTCAATGAAGGAAATTCTTAATTACTAAACTTTATAATCTTAGTCAGCATGATTCCAATTCCATTAAGTTCATTCATAATAAAATTTAAAACTACTAAGTAAAAACCCATCTGATTTGGCAAAATTAATTTTCCCATGAGACCAGTCGATACATCGAGGGGTTATCTATAACTAGGCCCCACTCTTAACTACATGTACAAATAATTCTTTATATATTGAATAATTGATTTAATTCATGAGTAATGTGACTTATAAAAAATATCTACATAGAGTAATGAACTATAATTTATCGATATTTTCCAACTTAATTAAATAACTTTCAATGTAAACACCGTATGTAATAATAGTATATGTTTTATGAAATATTAATATCCATAATACAAATAATATAAAAAATTAATTGAAAAATTAATCATAATGAATAAATATGTAATAATTTTAAATACATATAAGGGTAATTATATACAACATGTAAAATTGAATAGGTTCATATTAACATAAATGTCTCAGTGAAATGGAAATTGAGACGATATCCCTTACAATGATCATAACGTTGAAGTGAGAATTAATCAATGAAAAGATAAATTTTATTAAATTTAAATCCAAATAAAAAAATTTAAATATAATATAATATAATAAATAGTTATTATACACATACTTTTATAATATCAAATTATACTAAGAAATAATGTAACCGGGTGAAAATAGATTGAGTTATGAAATTATTTACCACGTGGTAACTTTCATGTCAAATATCCTTGGATGAAATAATTAAAATTTAAACATAAAATACAATTAATTTTAAATTAATAATGATATTAAATTTCAAAGGGTATGTGTATAGTTCTTATAAAATTAAATTAGTTGTATAACATTACAAAATGCCTTAATGAATAGAAATTGAGACGGAGTCTCTTAATATGAGTCTAATGGGTCGCATACATTCTTTATCTTCCTGAATAAAAAAATATATTAATTATATAATTAATTAATAAAAAATCATGTTTATTATTCCCTTTATTTCACTTATGAAGTGATGATTCATTTCACATGTGATTCAATCGTCAGTGGTTTTGATGGAACATGTGACACATCGATTCGTGAGGCGGTAGTCTTCTATACACATGAGTGACATTATCAATTCCCATTTGAGGGAGGAGGAGATTGATATAGGAAATAACATTAATATAATGATATATAATTATATAAGATATAATATTTTTCTTATATAACCACAAAATAAGAAGATTTGAAGTATTTAGAAGAATAAATAAAATAAAAAATCACATATATAGGAATTTTTCCTCTTCATGGACCTCCTATTTAGGGTTATACCTAAAGTACACATAGAATAGATTTATGACCAAAAATGGATTCTAGGATGACAGGATTCAATTTTGGATTTTATTTTGGTAGGTCTTGGTCAAACCAAAAGGGTTTTAAAGAGTGAATAAGAGAGTATCGAGGGTGGGCTTTTATAAGTGAGGTGAGTGGCATACTTGTAATTTTTAAAATCAAAAATGTGTACCCACATTTTTCACATAACACAAGGGTCCAAAATGGAGTATTATCAATAATTAATAATAACCAGTCTAAATAATTCCATCCAATATATTTTAAAAAAATTATAGATCATTTTGACCCTTATAGTTTTAGTTTGACCTGGTAAACCCATTTTTACCTTAACTATGGTAATTACTTTTTATTCTTTTCACTATTCATTATGATCAAAAATTAATTTTACCCTATTGGAAAATATAAATTTTTATGATTCCAAATATTGAATCTATTTTATCAAACACAATTTACATTAGTGGAAAAATTAAATTTAAAATAAATCTAACAGATGTGATTAAAAAAGGGTTTTTAAGAAGAAAATTATCATAATTATGGAAGGTGTTAATATTGATATTTAATTTGAAATTGATTAAAGTGAATGATAATGTATTCATTATAATATAATTGAACTAATTTTACTTTAAACACATTTTATAATAAATTTTAGCTTTTTAAATAATTAAAATGAAAGTACCATACTCAAATAAAAGTCAACATTTTTTACTATTCATTGAAAAATGATACTTTTCAGAAAAAATTAGAACAAATCACCCTAATATAATTTTAATATTCTGATTTAAATAATGAAGTTAATTTATCAAATAAATGTTTTAAATTTTTCAAAATTTAATTTTTTTCATATGTTTTCTAGAAGTGAAAACATCATTTTCTTTTTAAACAAAAAGTTTCCAATAAACATTTCTTTTTCTCTAAAATGATTCTTATTTAATTTTTAATAAACATATATATCCATCTAATTTATTTTGAATGTATATAATCCACATAATTTTTATAATTTATTTATCACTATTCATACCTTCTAACATAACAGATAGGTCATAATGGTCATCTTTAAATAATATTTTAATAAACAATTTTTTGTTTAAACCTGAGGTGGTGTGTATCACAATATATCAAAGTGTTTTAATTTATTTAAAAGGAAATAAAAAAATATCTAGGTTTTACATTATTCCCCATATAAAACCTCTTCCTTGAAATTTATTTGACATTACAATGTAATTATATAAGGGTAGTTCTTCTTCATAACATCATATGGTTCCCACATTGCTTCCTCCATTTTTTGATTTATCCAATTTAACATTACTATAAAAGTCATCTGATTTCTCAATACTTTATCTATGGTATCAAGAATCTAGATTCGTTCTTTTATATTATGTTATATCAGGCTCTGATTCTATTTTATTATAGGTGAGAACTTGTGTTAGGTCATGCATATAATTCCTTAACAATGTTATACAAAATACATCATGTACTTTTTAGAGACATAGGGTAATATCCAAATAGTAAGAAATAACTCCAATTACTTTATGGATTTAAAATGGTTTTACATACCTCGGGATTATTTTTCCTTTCTTATCAAACCATATAACACCCTTCTAGTGAGATACTTTTAAGAAAACATGATATCCCACTTGGAATCCTAAATCCTTCCTCCAATTATCAGCATATATCTTTTTTTCATTGAGATGCTTTAATGTGATCGTGAATGTCCATTAACTTTTTTTAGTGTCTTCAAAAATATTTGGTCCTATATGTTTTATTTTAAAAACATTATCCAAACAATTTTGAGTATGAAATATCATTACATATAATTCTACATACAGGACCATTTGAATACTTGAATAGAAACAATTATTTTAGAAAACTCTAACCAAGGTAAATACTAATACTACATACCTTGAAATTCCAGTGATCATGAAATTAAAATCTCTTAAATTGTTTTTATAGTCCATTTAGACTATCCATTATTTTGAGGATTGTAGGTTTTACTGAAATGAATCTCAATGTCAATATCCTTTTGAAGACTCTTTTAGAATTTAGATATAAAATTGGGATCACGATCAGACACGATCGAAAGAGGTGTGTCATGAAATATTAAAAATTAATTAATATAGATCCTTTTAAGGTTTTTTGGAGGTAAATATTATCTTATAATAATAAAAGGTTCATATTTAGTTATGTTATCAACGATAACCTATATTGTGTCATTATTTCTACACATATTTGGTAGTCCGGTGAAAAATTCCATAGTAATGGAATCCCATTTCAACATAGAAATATGAATAGGTTGCATGAATCCCCTAGGATGATATCTCATAGATTTAACTTGTTGAAAAACCAATCATATAGAAACATAAGAAACAATTTCCCTCTTTATGTTATCCTACCAAAATAATCCCTCAAATACAAATACATATTATACTACTATGGTGAGTAGTTAAATTTTAGTTATGATCACCATCCAACAATTACATTTTTATCTCATGTATATATGGAACGCATAATATCATTCCAAATTTTAGAAAACCATCTTCACAAATGACGTCTTCTAATTTCCCATCATCCACATCTTTAATTTTCTTTTTAAATTTCCCATAATCATATTGATAAATTGTTTTCATTTCTAATAGAGATGGCTTCAGAATCATTTAAAAATATGTGATATCACTTCTTTCTTAATAATTCACATTTCCATTTTTACTAGATACATGAACATAATATCTCTCACAATCCTCATTTGGGTCATAACTCCATGATATTTCCTACTCAATGTTTCCACTACCTTATTTTCCTTCTCTAGGTGGTTGTGTATTGAGCAGTCATAATCTTTTATTAGCTCAATCAATCACCTATATCCCATGTTAATCTCTTTCTGTGAAAAGATAATATTTTTATCATTCATGATACAAGAATATATAATATCTTTAACCATATAAAAAATGTATCCATATCTTCAAAGTAAAGTTTATATCTATAAACTCAGGATCATGGGTTGGATTTTTCTGTTCATGATTCTTCCATTTTCTTTATTCATATGTACTAAATTTATCATTTTTCATTAGTGAACAACCAATTTCATTATTTTATGCATCACTATATATCCCAAACTCATCATTTCAAGATGGTATATTCAAAATAAAAGTATTGAGAAATATCCTCTTTAGTTAATCAAAATAATCTTCAAATTCTTTTATCTAAACAAAATTAACTCCTTTATGTGTAATCTTGGTTAATGGGTTTTCTAATTAGGTAAAATTATTAATGAATTATAAATTTTAAACTTTAAAACCAATTAAACTATGTACCTCAATTTTATTGTTATTTTAGACTTTTCTTATAACACATTTTTCCTTTTATTATCATGTAAGGTTCAAACCTTAGAGACAATATCCCATGAAAAGAAATTACCTGAATCTATAAATAATACTAACTAAATTTCCCATATAATTATTTCCTTTTAAGAGTCTCAAGAATTATATGCAAGTTATTATAATGGTCCTAGTATCATTTATAATACATCAAAATATCATCAATTAATACCATACTAAAATCATCAAGATATTCCGTGAACATTTTTTTCATTAGATCCATAAAAATAGATGGTGGATTAGTCAATCCAAATGAGATTATAGTAAACTTGAAATTTGTATACCTCTTTTGGAAAGATTTCTTCAAAATTTCTTCATTATTTACTCTTAATTGATGATACCAAGAAGAAAGTTCGGTATTTGAAAAATATTTGGTACCATGATATTGACTGAATAAGTCTTCAATGCAAGGCACATGATACTTGGTCTTTATAATAATAGCTTTGATTTTCCTATAATTAATGAACAGTCTCATGGATCAATATTTTTTCTTAATGAATAAAATATGGGCTCCCCAAGATGAAACACTAGGGTGATTAAATACTTTATCAAGCAAATATACTATTTGTTTCTTAAAATACACTAACTACATAGTGTCCATTCTATAATGATTCATTGATATTAGTCTTATATTGGGGACTAAATTTTTATAAGACTTAACTTCATGCTCTATTGGATGTACAATTAATTCTATTGAAAATTCATCAATGTATTTTTTAGATAATTGGTACATCATCAATATTAATATTACATTATCAATAAAAATATTATATTTTATCTTCTTCCCTAAGAATCTAATTCAACAAAGATACTGGGGGTGGATCAAGATAAGACTCTGATTTTTATTTCTCATCTCTAAAGATAGGTAATAAAACATACTCATCACAAATCATAATTTCCTTCTTCTAGCAATTAATTTTTGCATCATATTTTGAAAGTTTAGATATATCAAGAATTGTATCAAGGGAAACCATTAGTATAAGAATATGTTTAAAAAATAAATCACATTTATATGTTATAATATAGGCTTATTGAAATATCCTTGTTGCGGTGATACTTCCACTAAGATTTTTGTATTACCATATAATTATTAAATTAAAAGGGAAATTCATAATTTTCCTAGAAAACTAGGTAGATATAAAATATTGGGAAGATCCAAAATCAAATAAATCACTAGATAAAGTTGAATAAAAGATTAAATTAACTACCACCATATCATTTTGTACTTCCATATTAGTTTTAGTGTTCACATAAGCATGGCCTTCTCCCATTGGACATCTTTGTGGTGGATTCTATTGGCACTTTAGTAATTTGTTTTTATAGTGCTTCATCTCCCTATTGTTTAAACACTGGATAAAAGGGTTTTATTTCATACCTTTTTATTATTTATCCAGATAACACTTATCTATGAACTTATAAAAAAACTCCCAATACCTTAAATCATTTCCCAAGGTGATTCTTTTTGTAGTTTTTACAAAGTGCAAATCACTGTGTTCTCTTCTTCTTCTTTGATGAATTCCCTTTTTCATGTTGTTCATGTGACCTATTATTCTATTTTTTTCCCTTGAATATGTAATATATATAAAATTATTTCATTGTTTTGTTGGCACATAAAATTATTTTTCATAACATGATTAACATTCCCTAATATAGCCACGATTTACTCAGTTATAATACCAGCATTATTGGATTCCTCAATAGGGAAATATCTACATTGTCCATGAGTATTGATACCCTTTTTCCTTTCAATATCCATTTCTAAATAATGGAATATATTGGGTTACCACAAAAAAATAATGAATTTAAAATCACAATGTATAATTATAAATATGGTTCAATACATAACATAAATTAAAAATTATTCATTATTAATCTCATAATTTTAAACTTGATTTATTCAGGGATATCTTTATTTTTAAATCATTTTTAATGGTTTGTAAGGAAAATATGTATTATCTTAAGAATATCCCCTTAGAGAGTCAAATGAGGTGCACAGAAAAGGCCATTCTCATGCACATAGTGAAGATCGATTCTAATCTAACGACCCATTTTTATAGTTATTACCAATAGTTACCACTTTTATATAACAACATCCACCTTTAATAACCAAATAGGGATGTATTTCTATGAAAAACCATATAATATATTCCTTAAAAAAAACATTAGGATGTTCTTCTACACTTATCCTTAAATTTTATCATAGGTTTATGCCCCCTAATATATGTTTTCCTTAATTTAGTTCCCAATGTTTCTAATAAAATTCATTTGACACAACTGTAATGACCCTAACTCCTATAACACAAATTTGGTGCCTTTTTTATTTCATGGGAATATATACAAGGGTGGTAAAATCCTCTAGGACTGATCATTTTAGCATTGTTGGAGAACAATACGTGTGTGTGTGTGTGATACCCATTTTACATTGGGAATGGAAAAACATAACACATAATAAAATCAAATGAACTAAATCCTTAAAAACTCATTAAAATATTTCTTCTTCACATCCTATGTAAAGGAAACAAAATAAGGGCGAGCTCAAGTACTCAGTAAGGGTTACATATAACAGAGTATATCATGGATCAACAAAGAATAAATAACTTGGAATGGTAAATAAATTAAAAAAAATTCCATTAAAATAACATGAATATCATGATAAGATAATGAATAATCATTATTTAAGGAAAATAACTGAAATAAATCATGTCATTTAATCAATAAAATGAGAATGAAATGAAGACAAATATAATATCATTTTTAAAATTAAATGGATATAAAAATAATTGAATTCTAAATGAGTGAAATACTTAATTTTTGGATTTCAAGATCTAAAACATCATGATACCTCTACCAACAAGTTATTTCACAAGATAGTTTAAAACTACTAGGTAAAAACCATCTAATTTGGAAAACTGATATGTATCATGAGACGTGTCGATGTATCGAGGGGATATCTATAACTAGTACCCATACAGAAATTTATATCCAAATCATTCCTCACATATTGAATAATCTATTTAATTCCTGAATAATATTCCTTATCAAAAAAATATTTGAATTGAGAAAATAACACAGATTTTTCTATATTTCCCAAGTTAATCAAAAAATGTTCAAATTAAACACTGTATTTATGAATGGTATATAGTTTAGGAAATATTTATATCCAAAATACAAATAATATGTATAAACATAAATTTAAACATTAATCATCATGAATAAATAATTATTCATGTTAAATCCATAAAATGTGAAGTATAAACACCATGTAAATGTGAATAGTTTCTAATTAACAAAAATGTCCCAATGAAATGGAAATTAAGACAAAATCCCTTACATTGATCCCAACTTTTTAGTGAGAATTAATAAATGAACAGATTATATATATATAATATAAATCCACATATAACAATTTTATATAAAAGATAATATAATCAATAGTCATGATACACATAATCATGAAATATCAAAGGCAAATTAAGAAGTAATATAACAACATGAAAAGAAATTGAGTTAGAAATACTTTACCACTTGGAAAATTTTATGTAAAATACCCTTGGATAAAATAATTAAAATTGAAACATAAAATAACATTAATTATTATGGATTTATGTTATCATGTGTAAAAGGGTAAGTATATACCTTACGAAAAATAAATTTTATGGATAACATTATAATATACCTCAATAAACAGAAATTAAGATAGAGACCTTTACCTTGAGTCTGACTCATCACATACATTCTTTATCTTCACGTATAATAAAATAATGTTAATTATTTTATTTTCTGTGATACATTTCATGTTTATTAGTCCATTTATTTCACTTATAACCATGTTATATACAATTACTTTATCAATTAATTTTATGTATGATGTTTCAATGATATTTGACTTATGTGTCAAAAATGACTTCGTTGGGTTCACTATTAGTTTTACACGTAATTATTTTAACATATAGAGAGTTATAATCACAAAATAATTATCATTTCTATAAATAAATTATAATTTTTTTATCAATCATGAAATATGGTTTTGAAAAATTAAGTGTGGTGTGATCATGGAGACGGTAGGCCATATGTTCGCATCAGTAACATTTCCATTTTTCAACGATCATTATGGAAACGAGGTAAGAAATATTTTTTCTATTCATACTGATAATAATATAATAAATAAAATATTATTTCATCAAATATAATTATATATGTCATCTATGTGGTGTGGTAATGAAAAGAGATTCACATCACTTCATGAAGGTGGTAGTCCACATGCACATGCATAACACTATCATCTTTTTGAGAGTGAAAAGGAATGAGAGAAAATGATATATTATATTTTTATAATGAACAATATGTCATTAATATCATAATTATTTCATATATATCTCATATATACATTAACTTTATCCTTATTACTTTCCATATAAATCGTTAGTGAAAAAACAATTTGTATCACTTAGAGAGGCGGTAGTCCATCATACACACATGTGACATTAACATATCCTTGATGGAATGGAAAGTAAGAAAATATATATATGATATACTAACTCTATAGGTATAACTAGTTGATAAAATTAATAAATATACTTTATATGAATTATCATACCCTATCATGATATGTGTTTATGGAAAACGTATAACATCGGTATGTGAGGCGGTAGTCTATCATACACATGAGCGACGTTATAGTTTCCCATTTGAGGGAAGAGGAGAAAGTTATTGGTAATGAACATACCCTAACAAAATAAAAGTATATTTTAACTATTGTAGTTATTATATAATCATAAATAAATAATATTTTATTGATGTTGAGGATAAAATAAAATAAAAACCCATAGTTAGTAATTTTACCTCTTCTCGGACTACATTTTTTGGAGTATACCTAAAGTATTCCTAGTATGGATTTATGAAAAAAAATGCATCAAATATTTGGTCTAGAATTTGGGAAGTTATTATGGTAGGTATTGGAATAACCAAAATTTTTTTATTGTTTGAATAATAGAGTAGATGGTGTGGCCTTTTATAAGTGAGGTGAGTGGCATGCTTGTAATTTTTTAAAAGAAAAAGGTGTAAAAACATTTTTCACAGGAGAACAGGTCAAAAGAAGATTTTCATTGAGACTTATACATTATAAGAACTAAATATTTCAATAAAATATATTTTATAAAATTATATAGGTCATTTTAACCCTTTTTTAGTTTATCCCCCAGTAATCCCATTTTTACCTTAACTGTGGTAATTAATTTTTTTTGTTTTCACTATTCATTTTAGTCAAAAATTAAGTATAACTTATTTTAAAATATAAATTGTTCTGATTAAAAATTCTAAAAACCTTTTACATAAATTTAAAACAAAACCAAAAGACGCAATGAAAAGTAGGTTTTTCAAGAAGAAAATTCTCAAAAATATATAATGTCTTAATATAAAAATTAAATATGAAATTTATTTCAATGATCTATATTTTATTTATTATAAAATGATTGTACTTATTTTACCTTCAAACCATTTAAAAAAATTTAATTTTAAATATTTTAAATAAAAACGATGCTTTTAAATAAAAAACATCATTTTTCACTTTTTATCGAAAAATGAATCTTTTTAGAAAAATCACAAAAAACACCATAAGATGATTATGAAATTATTATTTAAAGAAATATTCAATTTTATTTGTTAAATTTTATAAATTTTAAAAAATATACTTTATTATAAGTTTTCAGGAAGTGATGAAACTATTTTCTTTTTAAAAACAATTTCATAAAACATTTCTTTTTCTGTCAAATGATTCTAATTTTATTTATAATAAACAGATATCCATTTAATTATTTTTATACATGTATAAACCCTATAAGTTTAAGAATTTATTTATAACTATTCATACCTTCCAAATTAATTATTATGTTATAATGGTCATTTTTTAATATTATTTTTAATAGAGTATTTTTGTTTAGACCCAGTGTCGGTTGCATAACAAGATATTGAAGAGGTCTAACTTATTTAAAATTAAATAATTCATAAATTATCAGGGTATTGAAAATTTTAACACAATTATATTATAATTATTCTAATATATTTCATTCAAATCAGTTTCATATTGAATTCTAATACAAATATTTTTTAAATTTTTAAAAAATTTCTCTTTTGAAAACCGTTTTTCGTCACGTCTGCAGGATTAATATTAAATTAAATTTAGACACTATAGTATTTTAATTTGATGAAATGGATTAAATAATTTGAATAATAATAATTTATATTATATAATAAGTTAAAATTAATTTTTTTATTAATAATATTAATGATAATAAAAATAAATTACCATAATTAATGTTAAAATATGGTTTTCCATTACATGTTCTTCTGTAAAAATAAATTTTACACACAAATAGTAATTTTATTCAATAAGTTTTATTTGGTATTTATAATTTCTATGTATAAATTATCTAATAATATTACTTTTAATTTTATTCTTAAAGATTAAATTACCTAGGTAAATAAAATGATACAAGTTACCATTGTGAAATCTTAAATGGTAAAATTATGTAAACTTAAAGGATAAAGAGTATCATTTTTAAATCATGTTTTTTATGTGTGTATCAAAAATATATTCCCTAAAATACATTATTTATAAATTTTTTAGTAAAATGTTGTTATAATGACTTTCCATTATTGAATAGTTTTTTATATTTACAAAAATGACACTCCTCCACCATTATAAAAGGCCACCTCCTCCCCTCACTTATTCACACCTCTTAATCCATTTTTATAAAACAATACCTATATATAATCCTCCACAGAATCATTATCCATGTTCTAGATCTTATTTTTATCCCAAAATACTCGCCCTATGGTCGTTTATAAGAGATCCAAAGGGAGTTGTTCTAAGCGATTGTAATTGTCTTCACTAAACTCTTTCTTTTAATTATTCTCTTACCACATTAATTCATGTCATAATAACTTCAATATAATAACAAAATTATATAAAAAAACACTAAGATGTCATTATGTTTATCTAATAACTTATATAAATCTCTTTCATCCGGGGGAACAAAACTATCGATTGTGTGTATAGCGAACTACCACCTCGCGAATCGATGTAATTATTTTTCCATCACCACCTCACACAAATGGATATAATGATGGATTTAATTTTATATATGAAATTTATGATATCATTATACTTATTTAATTATAATATCACATATATATTTTTACTATATATTCCTTCGTAATATGATAATGTTGTTTATGTGTAAGGTGGATTGTCGCCTCGTGAAGTGAAGCGATTCTTTCTTCACTTATGCTTTACATGGAATGTACATAGTGTAGTTTTAATGAAAATATGCAATATATATTTAATAAAAATTATTTATAATGTTAATATATTATTAAATTTTCTTTCATTTCATCCATCAATAAAATGGAAATAGCATTCATGTATATGTACAGCATACTATCTTCATGAACTGTGCATTTAATTTTCTATATATAATTTTCATGAACTAGTATAAATAAATATATACTAAATATATATGATATTAATATAATGGTTATATTTTTCAGATGGTGGATCCATGGTAAAAGTAAAATGATCAAAAATACTAAACCAAAATATATATGAATAATAATATAGTTATTAACTAAAATATAATTTTATAAAGTAATTGTTAATAAATTGGAAATAGAATATCATAAGTAAATAATATATGGTATGATACATATTATTATTTCTCTTTAGTATATTTATAATTAACATATATTAATTATATGGTAGGTTTTAATGTGTGTGAAGGAATTCTAAACTTAAGGTAAGGGATTTCAAGTCTCTCTTTCATTCCAGGGTGACATATGTCATATTAACCACTTGATTATTATTTTTGGTGTATATGATTCATCTGTGACATGTTATATCATGAAGGTAATTGTTTTCATAATTTTTAAATTTTCATTTGATGGTATTCATTAATGGTTCTTAAAATTCAAAAGATTACCAAAGTAGTAAGGTATTGTTGTCTCAATTTTCCTTCTTTGATGAATATGTTATGTTATGCACCAATCATCTTTCATAAGGATTATATAAAAACCCATTTGAAATATAATATCATTAATATATATATATATTTATGTGATTTTTAAATATTCATTTAATGTTATTCTTAATTAGTTTTACAATTCAAATGTTACCAAAGTGGTAAGTGTTTATATCACAATCTCATTGTTTATCAAGATTGTTTATGAATATTCTTTCAATGATGAATTGTTATGATAAATTTCTCATAAAATTCATGAATTTTGTTATGCTAATGTTATTTCTTGAGAATACATGTTTTACATTCATTTTTCTATATTTATGTACTCCAGATTCTAGAAATATATTTATAAAAATAGACTTGTCTTCTCTCTTTGATTAAAAAACCGTTTTCTTCCATATCCATGTTTTCTAAAAAAACCAATACTTTTTTTAATATTACACTATTATTGTTTAATGAAAACTCTACCCTTTTGTTTTTTAAAAATTGTTTAAAAATAATCTTTGTATTAATTTGTATATCATAAATGGTATCTCCTATTATCGTGACCGGCCAATGAATAAAATCTTCCTCCATATGTTTAAAATTTTATTTTCAAATAAATAGGATTCTGAAAATAAATTTTATATTAAAAAAATTTTAAAAATTGAAAATTTTGTTTTCCTCAAGAAATTTTTTAAATGGTCTTTAAATCTTCTATCATATTTTTCCAAGGTTATTTTCAAGGAAAATTATTTCAAAATTGTTTTTTGTTTGAAAAAGTGTTTTCCAAATTAAAAATTGTATTTTCCTCAATAAATGTTTTAAATTATCTTTAAATATTCATTTATAAGTTTCCATGTTTATTTTCAAAAAATTGTTTTTAAATTTTTTATGCTTTTTAAAAGGTGATTTTCAAATTGGAAAGGTTATTTTCCCCAATAAATGTTCCAAGTGATCTTTCAAAATAATTTTCCATATAATATGACAGATTTCTATATAACATAGATTATTCTAGGTATATAAACCATGGATAACATTATTATCTTTTCTATTAATGGTTTATTTTTATCATGCTAGGATTTTTATGAAACCAATTTGACTTCCATGGGTTATACCTTGATATAATGCTTAAAAATCCCACTCCATTTACATAGGTTATTCTATGATTAAATTATGAAATGATTATGAATCTTGTATCTTGTACAGAAGTTATTCTATGATGAAATGTTTATGAAACCCATTTCATTTCATGGGTTCTGATATTATGTATGTTATATTATCTTTTGGTGCTCATATGTATTATTTTCATTATTTTATGGGTGTGATCTATATCACAATCCAATTGAATGGGTAAATATTTATATCCCACAAGATAATAATGAGAAATAAGTAAATAGGCCTAATACACAATGGAAAACATGTCGATGGGCTTAATCTATAATCGGAAACGGACCAATGGGATTGATACACAATGGGAAACATGTAATGAGGTCCTATACACTATTTTTTATGGACATGGTAGTTAACCTTGAAAAATATAATGATTTATATACAAATTTTGGTCACATAAATTTATGAAATGAGCTTATGGTTCATCAATTATGATGATTTCATACTCTTCTGAATCATGTCTTTTGAAATGATAATTCTTTATGTCATTACTTGTGTTTATGATCTATGATATGTTTGGTATAAAATATGTAAGTTATGTGCATTTTATCATAAAATTATACTTATCCTATGATTACAAGTGATCATAGAAGGATATCTCACTGGTTTACCCTTACTTAGAATTTAAGCCCATCCTTTCTTATATTTCCTTTCCCAGGGTTATCAAGAAAGATTTTATGTAGGTTATGTCTATGAAAACTACAAAAGGGTAATATATTCATGTGAGATGTTGAATATATTTCACTAAATAATAATATTTTGTACCTAGTATCCAAAGTAACTTAACCATTATACTCCATGAGAATTTATTTTGGAAATTTGTTGAGTATTTAACTAAAAAGATGTTATAATTATGTTTGAGAAGTTTGGGTCTCTACAGTTGGTATCAAAGGAAAGGTTTAGTTAACCTTTAGAAACTAGTACAATAAAAATTATATATATATCCCTAGGGATATATCTAAGGATATTTCTAGGGATATGTCTAAGGATAAGTCTAAGGATACATAAAAGTATAAGAAAATGTCCTGGAATTTTGGTAGAGGATAGAGTTAGTGGTATCTAGAAAATTACATCCCCATATGGATAATATAAGTAGATGTGGATCTGACACAAAGGTACTTAGGGGTAATATCTCTAAAAAAGGGGAATTTATAAGAACTCGATCGTCACTTATTTCACGATAATGGGACTTTCTACACACATGGTTTGAAACTCCTAGGGATAAATTTTTTAAATTAAAAAACTATTTATTAACCATCATGAATGATTTGAATAATGACCATGAAAGACCTCGGTTAATCCTAAGGTGTCATATATTGAAAATAAGGTTCCATAATTTAGACAAACTATAAATGGTTTTTCATTATTATACGATTTTCCACTATGATTATTGCTACTCATGCAATGATTTTTGGTTTTACTCAATGGAGGTAATTAGAAATAAACTTGGTTAATATTGAAATTGATATATAATGTGACAATGAGAAACTAATTGGGATAAGGAATAGTTTAATGGATATTGTGATCATAGAAAATATATTATCACAATATATGATTAAAAAATTGCACCTTAACCAACACTTCATGTCACTAAAGAATAGAAAGATAGAGTTCAATAAGAGCTTGTGTGGTGGGAACCATAGAAGAAATAATTTTCAATAAATTATATGAAAATAATATAGTAAGAATAACCCAAGATAAATTCTTATAAGAAAAGGAATATTTTTTGAGTTTAGAAAATAAATACACAAGGCAAGTAATTTTTTAGGGAAAATGAGAATTTCAGCTAACACAATGGATGAGAGTAATGGTCTCCCTAAAGTATCATCGATGGTTGAATGTTTAAAATGTAGAAAATATGGGCATTGTGTAAATTTATGACCTAGGGGGAATGCTAGCGAATAAAATAATCCATTTTTTCTGAATGATGGTTATATATAGAATGATGAAGAGACTATGAAAGATATTTAAAAGGTATGGGATGTTCGAACAGTATTGTTTACTTAAAATGTAAAAAACATGATTAAATTGAGGTTGATGAATGTTAATGTGTGACTCATATTTCATATTGTCGGAAAGAGTTATTAAGGAATAAGATGATGAGACATAGTTAACGGTTTAATAATGAAGTGGTGTTATTGATGTGTTTGTATATTAGAATTCAACAATTATGTCATATGAATAGTGAATTATATATGGATTGTTCAGTAAAAGTTTTCCATTAAGGATTTTATAGAATATGATAAATAGTATTGATGACCTTGAAAAGTGATTTAATATAAAGGTGATATTTTATATAAAATTCATTATTAAGGGAAGATAACTCTTAATATGTTCCTGATGTTGAGATAATTATTTTAGTATAAATATAATATTGATATGAATAAATTAAGTTGAATAGTATTTGTGACTTTGTAACAAATTAATGATTTTTTACAAAGTGGATTATATTATCATTAATGTAGTTTAAAGAAATAGTGGATTAATGGAATATATTCAATAATATATTTTTTAATTTAAAGAATGATTAACCATGTATTTTTTTCATTTATTTTTTATGGCAATTATTTTCATTACCATGTTTCATGAAAATATATAACCAAGGTATCCCCATATATGGTGTGTGAAAATTAAGAGATACTTTAGGATATTATTAAGATTAATGAAATATATATTTTCATAATTTTAGGGAACTTATTTATTATTTTTTAATGGTAATAAGGATTATAATTTATGTAATGGTTTATGTTGAACTTTGTATGAGGATTTAGAGATAATTATATTATGTCACCATATGAGGATTTATGCATATTGAATAACCTGTGATAACCATTTTTGTTTTTAATAATAAATAGAGCTAAAATGAAGGAATTATCATTCCTTTATGGATATTGTTATACTTTTATGCTTTGGGAATGAAAATTTATTTCTTATAGTAATATAAGAAGTGTAAAAATGATCAAATCACAACAAAAGGGTGATATTGTGATTATGAAAAATATTGAGATAAAGTAAGTATATATTCTCATGAAAATTTCTATAATTTAGAAAAAATTATATTAAAACCAAAAAAATTCCTATTACCTTCATTTTAAGTGAACTGATGGACTTTTCATTGATCATTAATTTACATCTTTCTGGTCGTTAAAGTTTTTAGATCATTCTCTTTATTATGATCAATGAACTTTATTACTCTCCATAATTATTTGTGGTTTCCTTCCATATTTATATCATCAATTACCCGCAATATTCATTGGACACCTATTAATGTGTTACTCAAGATGTCCTTTTTAATTTCTTTTCCCTCTTATGAAGATGAAGTTTTATTATCTCTTTCTATGATTTAGGTTTTCCATTAAGGAATTTTCAAATGTCAAACCCACCAATCAAAAATTCAAATTGTTTTAATTCAATATTTTTAACGAGGTAGAACACAAAACCCAAATATTTAAGGAAATATTTTCTTCAATTAAATTTAAATTCGTTAATAGCTTGTGTTCACACATCAATGAGTTTTATTGAACCATAATAGCACTATACTTAATTTTTAGTAAATTCATTATATGCTTCAAAAATATATTTTTCTTAAAAGAATTATTTTTATTTATTTTTTTCGAGAAATAAAAAATATTATTTTTCCACATTCAATAAAAAATTTGAAAATTTTAACATCGTTTTTGCAATAAAAATATGTAAATTATGTTAAGGTGATTTTTTTATTTTTTTAAAAAGGTTAATTTTTCGATTAATAGTGAAAAATACTGGTCTTTATTGAATATTAATTTTTTTGTTAATTAATATAAAAGGTTACATTTTATTTTAAACTGCTTTAAAAAGTAAAATTACCTACATTATATTATTATTAATCTAATATAGTTTCTTGGAATGAATTTCTTTTGAATTCTGGTATATAAACATTTCTAAACTTTGAAACTTTTCTCTTTGGAAAACCATTTTTTCACGTATACAGGATTAATATTAAATCAAATTCTTCCAAAGTTTTTATTTTAATTTGATATAAATGGATTTAAAATTTGTAATTATAATAATTTATATTTTATAATATGTATAAATTAATTTCTGGTCATAATTATCACTAAATAAAAATAAAATTAATAAAAATTATTATGATTAAAATGGGGTTTTGCGAATTATATATGCTTGTGCTAAAATTTATTTTCCACACTCATAGGTTTTTTATTTAATAAATTGGATTTAATATTTATAATAAGTGATTAAAAATTATCTAATATTAATCATTTTAATTTTATTCTTAAAGGTTATATTTCCTAGGTAAATAATAACATACAAGTTACCAGGGTGAAAATGTAAATGGTAAATTTAAGTGACCATAAAAGCTAATAAATAACTTGTTTAAAACATGTTATTTAGGTGTTGATTGACCATATCATCCATAAAAAAAATTATTTATCAATTTATAAGGATATTAGTGTTATCATGACTTCCCATTATTTAATATTTCTAAGAACTTACAAAAAATGTACTCATCCCCATTATAAAATGCCACCTCCTCCCCTCACTTCTTCACACCTCTTACAGCCTTTGGATCTACCAAAGTAAACCAAAATCCATCTAAAAATCCTTATAAAGGATCTATATATTATTTTCATCCAAAAATACCAACCCTAGGGTTATTAATAAGATATTCATATGGGGTTGTTCTAAGATAGGGTAAATAGGGAATCAAACCATTGATCATGTGTACTAAAGATTGTCGCCTCACAAATAGATGTAATTTTTTTCCAAATCCACATCTCATGGATGGATATAATTATGTATTTAATGATTATTTATTACATTTATGATATTATTATACCTATGGAATTATTATATCACATATAACTTCTTAATTTTCAATTCATGGGAATACGATAATTTCGCTCGTGTGTATGGCGGATGACCCCTCACGAAGCGACGTGATCCAGTCTTTACTTACGATTTTCTTGGAAAGTAATAAAGAATGGTTTAATGAAATTATGTGATATACATGGAATTAAATTTATTATGTAAGTTTAATGTATTATTTACCTATATTTTATTTCATCCACTGAGAAAATATAAATATCATTCATGCATATGTATGTCTTGTCGCCTCCATGAATGGTGTATTTAATTTTCTAGTTCTATATTTTATGGATTATTATAACTGCATATATACATAATATATATGATTTTTAAATCATGCATACCATTATATAGATGATGTAACCATGATAAAATTAAAATTATTGAAAATATTAAACTAAAACAGACATTAAAAATGAGGCAATTATTAACTGAAATGTGATTTTAACAAGGAATTATTAATATACATGTAGTAAAAGGTCATAAGTAAATCATATATGGTATGATACATATTATTTTTGTTGTTTAATATATTTATAATAAAATTATATCTATCATACATAAGGTTTTAACTTTTACTATGTAATTCAATACATAAGGTAAGATATTTCTATTCTGTTTTTCATTTCTAGGGGATATGTATCATATTCACCACTTGATTATTTTTCATGGTTTATATAATTCACCATTGAAATTTTATATCATGATATAACTATTTCCATGATATTTTAAGTTTAATTTTATTTTTTTATTTAATGGATCTTATGATTTAAAAGATTGCCAATGGTGTATTAGATTTTTCTCTCAATTTTCCTTCTTAGAGACATATGTTATGTTATGCACCTATATTCTTTTATGAGGTGTATATACTAACCCTTCTAAGTTTTATCAATAATATACTTATATTGGTTATATTTAAAGTATCATTTTATGTTATTATTCATGAATCCTATTATTGAAAAGTATCTAATGTGGAAAGTGTTTGATTTTACAATATCATTGTTTATTGGGATTTTTTATGATTATGAATTCAATCATGAAATGTTATGATTGATTTATCAAGTGATTAATTAATTTTATTCCAACTTTTTTTTATTGAGAATAAATTTGTTTCCATCCATTTTCACCTCTTTATGTTCTCAATATTACAAAAAAATGATTCAAAATAAAATGACTTTATTTCTCTCTTCGGTTGAAAACCTTTTTTCTCAAAAATCCATGTTTCTAAAAATGTTTTCAAGAATTTTTTAATAATACTCTATGATTTTTTTATTTAATTTTTACCTTTGTTTAAATTTTTACAAAATGGTTTGGATTGAATCTTTGTTTAAACGTGTATGGCATGAACAGTATTTTATCATGACTGATCAAGGATTTAAAAGTTTCTTCATAAGTTTCTATGGATATTTTCAATAAAAAGGATTTGAAAAGGATCTATGTGTTAAAAGGTGTTTTTCAAAGTTAAAATTTTATTTTAATCAAAAATGATTTAAATTATCTTTAAATATTCATTTATAAATTTCTATATTTATTTTCAAATAAAAATATTATGAAAATTTCTTATGTTTTAAAAGTGTTTTTAAAATAGAAAATGTAATTTTTCTCAAGAAATGTTATAAATGATCTTTCAATATTTCTTTATAAAATTTTAAGTTTATTATTAGTCGGAGTGAGTAACTCAAGAGTGGGGTTAATTGAGTTATTAATAATAAATTCTATTTAAAAACAAATTAAATCCCAAATTCCCAGATTTACTAAAAACACCCATTTATTAAAAATATTATAAATATATAAATTATATCTTTAAAATAGTTTATCATAAGTATGAATAAGAATATGTTAAATTAAGTTTAAAATATATACAATTTTGAAACTAATTTACTTAATCAATCACATTATATAAACACAAATTAATACTAACAATCATAGTAATTTTTTTAAAAAAATGTTTGGAAAATTGTAAATATATTTGATTAAAGAAAAATAAAATTTTAAAAAAAATTATTACAGAAAAAGAAAACAAAACAGATAAAGCGGTAAAAAAATTTCAATAAATTAACCATTGTGTAATTTTAACAAGGTGTTTGGTCTCTAGTCAGGACTTAATCATCTCCACATAGAAATAACTTGTTTCTAAGAATTATATTAATAAATAAACAAATCTGTAACCTATATTAGGTTTTACAAAAAATAGTTCACAAGGTTGTGTAGGCATAGAGACTCTTCCATAGTTCATCATGGGATGACATAAGATTCCATGTATCACAACAATTCTTGCATAGTTATTTTTTGGAATATAAATTAAATGTTTGAGAGAGTATCAAGTACTCACCAGTTTAATATAGGATAAAGTGTTTTACAGATAAATAGACAAATAAAAAATACATCTCGAAAGTTAATAATTAATGAAAATAAAAATAGATTAAAAATGAGGAGAGTTAATACTGCTCAATATGATTAGCTTTATTTATCTAAATTCCGTAAATTTGTCATTAGAAGGATCTTGAACAAGTTTCCTAGAATATTTCATAAACAATAGCATCATAGTATCTTCTCTGTACATAGGCTCTCATGTATATGGTCCTATGTTATGTCTCTATGTAAGAGTGAATAGTATATAGTACTATAAACACCAATGAACACACTTTTCCTTTACATGATCAAATATTATTCTTAATGAAATTTTAATCAACGTACCCATTAAAGATTAATAAATTCACTAATAATTCATTTAATGCTTAAAAAATAAACATTGGGGATTTAAAATTCTCCACTACTAAGTTAGACATAGAAATTTATCTTCACTTAAGGAATGATTATTTGAGAGAATAGATACTTAACAAGGTCAGCTTATATAGAAAATATTGAAAGATTTTTGTTATCACTTTAAGTGGTTAGTTCATTTTCACATGCGATGGGTTCATGAACTCATGCTATAAGGTGTTTCATTGTGTGGTTAGTATATTAAAAGACATGGATAGAATATTAATTTATGAAACATTATACATGCATTGGTATGATAACATGATCTCTTCTTGTGGTAGGTAATTTATTTTATTCGACCAGGCACACGGTAGGTATAACTCCATCTCAAGGGAGGTTGATTGCACATGGTGGAACGTGATTCTCAACATAAGGTAACCAGTTTTTTCCTATGGTAAGGTAAATTATTATATGTGTTAAGTTAATAGAGCCACATGACCTTAATGTTAAGGTTAGACACTTCATATGGTATGTACATTTCACATGTGGTTAGGCTGGCATGCTTAGTTCCAGACTTAGTCATTTTTTTAAGAAAAATCAGTAAATAGTTTTCCAATATAAAACATGAAAGTCATTCATAAAATTGTAAACACGATTTGGGATCATTAAAATAATATGGAGGTTTTGGTCTAATCAAAAAAAACTCCCCATTTTATTGATCAAAAATCATGAATTTTAAATTCTAATGAATTGAATGCGTCAAAAGTATATTTACAGAGGATTGAAAAAATATTATTTAGAATGTTCTTGAAATAATTTCATGTTTTTCATTGAATAAATTTTTTTTATTTATCATTACTCATTAATCACCATTTTTTGGGATTATTAAAAATAAACAAAATAATTAATAAGATAAAAACCCACTGAGATTATAATATAATATTCCATTAATACATAAGTAGATATTAAAAATATTATAAAAAGTACCCTATCAGAAATCCAAATCTGAATCTGAATCAGGGACACCTATGACATCTATATGAATGACATGATCCTTTACTTTTGAAATATAGGTAGGATCAAAGGTATTCTTAAGAGCATATGAGGAGGAAGGGTCTTCACTAAACACACACTTAGAAACTTGTCTAACATGATAAAAGTATAAATAAAAAGTTAGGATAAAATGATTTATGGTAGAAGTGGAAGTAGGATGAGATAAGAAAATGGATGAACGTGTGAGCACAGTTGTTTGAGAATAATATATATAAGGTCTCATCAATCGGGTGAAATCACTAACAGTGTGAAATTCATACTCCAAATCTTTAAATAAATCATCCCAATACTCCATGAAATATTCCAAAAATGGATTCATAGATCTTAGCATCTCAACATGGGATTTAAAATCTTGATTCATAGGGGGCATCTTCAAGTCCAAAAAAGATTTCTAAAAATTCATTTCAGATATGAATTTGTGAATGTCTTTATTAGATAAGAATAAATCTTCATCTTGATTGTTTCTCATTCCTAAATAACTTACTTGGAATCCTCTTGAACTAATTATAAGATAATTGAAGAACATGTTTGAAACCCATCATAAAAATATTTGAGAGCCTTCTAAAATATTCAAGAAAAACATTCAACCCATCTCGAAGGAACTATTTAATTTTGTATTAATCTACAACAGACTGAATTGGAGGAGAAAAACACACAATAAAAGGTTGAAACACATCATTCATAATCCTTTAGTCTAACAGAAACAATATATCAAATAGATCATCCTAATGAAAACTAAACTAATATTCCAAATATGAAATCTCATTTTGTATCATCTCTATTATGAAATTAAATATAGAAAAAATATAATTAATCACCAATGTAATAGCTTCTGAAATATCTATATTTCTCTCTTATTTCATGGAAATATCAAAATTAAAAAATTCATTCTTAAACAGATCCAAAATCTCTCATTTGAATAAATCTCGGTCATCTTTAGTGACATACTAACTATATGGAATAGACCATGTATGATTTTAGATGTAACACACAAAATTCTAAATTAAGAACCTGATATTCGCTAGTGTTCATGAAAGGCAACACCAAGTTAGTGAGGGGATATAATACCCTGATACTTTAAAATATATTTATGATTTTTAATAGATTAAAAATATTCTATTTATATTTAAATTCATGTAACACTGAGTTAACTTGGGTTACACACAACATCTACCTTCCTCGATAGCTTTTGCTACACGCAATACTGAGTTTCACCAAATAATAATGTATTATTAAAATATTATTATTTAATATAATATGATATAACCTAGGCATTATGTTAGTGGTTATGAATAATATTAACTAACTTATGAAAAATAATGGTTTATATAAATATAAAATTAATTCAAGGGGTGCAAGTTAATAAAAAAAATAACAACCAATTAAATATAAAAAATAAATATTATAATTTTTATGCTTCCAAAGGGCTTTAATATTAATAAAAATAATTAATTAAAATTAGTTAATGATTTTATTGAAATTTTTATTTAATATATTCAATTAAATATTTTTGATATTCATCCATTGGGTTTGATAATCATAAGATAAGAACAAACATGTTTTTCATCATAAAATACTATACTTTTAATAAGGTGGTTTACCATCTTTTAATGGAGAACTCATTTTATATGAAAATATTGACCCTTTTATAAATTTAATATGTCAAAAATAAACTTCATATTTTTAATTTAAACCTAAAATTAGGTTATTTTAAATTTTTGGAATCATTCCAGAAAGTTATGTTTTTTAATAAATAGTTAAAAATACTGAATTTTAATTTAAAACTGATTTTTCATCAAATTTATTGAAGAGGTTAAAATATACTTTTTATATTTATATAAACCAAGGGAACCATTATTATCTTTTCTATTAATGGTTTATTTTTATAATGATAGGATTTTTATGAAACCTATTTCGTTTCCACGGGTTATACCATTATATAATTCTTATGAAGCCTACTCCTTTTCCACAGGTTATGATATGATTAAATTGTGAAATTATTATGAATCTTGTATCTTGTACACAAGTTATTCTATTATGAAATGTTTATGAAACCCATTTCATTTCATGGTTTCTGATATTATGTATGTTCTATTATCTTATGGTACTCATATGTATTATTTTCATTATTTTATTCGTGGGACCTATATCTTATTTTTATTAATTGGTTAAATATTTACATCCCATGAGAAATTAATGGGAAATAAGAAAATGGGCCTAATCCATAATGTGAAACATACCGATGGTCTTAATCTATAATGGTAAATGGACCAATGGTCTTAATATACAATAGGATACATGTAATGAGGTCTTATACACTATGTTTGGTGGACATGGTAGTTAACCTAGACAAATGGAATGATTTATATATAATTATTCATACCATACATTTATGAAATGATCTTAGGTCTGGTGAATTATTTTTATTTCATACTCTTATGAATCATGTCTTTTTAAATGATAATTCTTTATTCCACGACTCATGTTTATGATATATTATATGTTGGGTATAAGCTTTGTAAGTTATGTTCAAGATATCATAAACTTATACTTATCTTATGATTCTAAAAGATCATAAAATGATATCTCCAAAGTTTACCCTTACTAAGAATATAATCTCATCCTTTCTTATATTTCCTTTCCCAGGGTTGTGACGAAATATTTTATGTAGGTTATGTCTACAAAAAGTGAAAAAATGGTAATATCTTAATGAGAGATGTTGAAGATATTTCACTAAATAATAATATTGTGTACCTAGTACCCAAAGGAACTAATCTATTATAGTCTTTGAGAATTTAATCTTGTAATTTGTTGAATATCCATCAAAAAAGATGTTATATTTCAGTTTGAGAAGTTTGGGTCTCTATGGTTGGTATCAGAGGAAAGATTTAGTTAACCTTTAGAAACTAGGATAAGAAACCTTATATATATCCCTAGGGATATATCTAAGGATATGTCTAGGGATATGTCTAAGGATAAGTATAAGGATAATTCAAATTATATTAAAATGTCCTGGAATTTTGGTAAAGGATAGAGTGAGTGATATCTAGGAAATTACATCCCTATCTGGATAATATAAGTGGATATGGATCTAACACAAAGGTACCTAGGGGTAACAACTATAAAAATGGAGAATTGATATGGACTCGATCGTCACTTATTTCACAGTAATAGTCCTCTCTACACACATGGTTTGACACTTCAGGGGGATAAATTTTTGAAATAAAAAACTATTTATTAACCATCATGAATGATTTGAATAATGACCATGAATGACCTAGGTTAATCCTAAGGTGTCATATATTGAAAATAAGGTTCCATAATTTAGACAAACTATAAATGATTTTTCATTATTATATGGTTTTCAACTATGATTATTGTTACTCATGTAAGGATATTTGGTTTTACTCAATGGAGGGAATCAGAAGGAACAGGGTTAACATTGAAGTTGATATATAATTTTTTAATGAGAAAACAACTGGGATAATGAATGGAGTAAATGAAATTGTAATTATACCAAATATATTATAACAATATATGATTAAAAAATTTCCCATTAACCAAATCTCAAACTCGCCAAAGAATAGAAGGATATAGTTCTCTAAGAGCTTGTGTGGTTGGAACCATAGAATAAATAATGTTCAATTAATTATATGTAAATAATGTAGTAATAAGAACCCAAGAGAATGTCTTAGAGTAATAGGAAGGTGTTTGGAGTTTGGAAAATAAAGACACAAGGAAAGTAATTTTTTAGGAAAAATGAAATGTTCAGCTAACACAATGGATGTGTGTAATAGTCTCCCTAAAGTATCATCAATTGATGAATGTTTAAAATGTGGACAATATGGGCATTGTGAAAATTGATGACCTAGGGGGAATGCTAGAGAATATTATAATCCAGTTTCTATGAATAATGGTTATATATCTAACGATTAAGAGACTATGAAAGATATATAAAAGGTATGTGACATTATAACAGTATTGTTTATGTTAAATGTAAATAAACATGATTAAATTGAGGTTGATGAGTGTTAAGTTGTGACTCATAGTTCATATTGTGGGAAAGAGTTATTAAGGAAAAAGATGATGAGACCTAGTTAAAGTTTCAATAATGAAGTGGGTTTATTGAAGTTTTTATATATTAGAATTCAAAAATTGTGTCATACGAATAATAAATTATATATGGATTGTTTAGTAAAAGTTTTTCATAATGGATTTTCAAGAATATGTTAAATAGTATTGATGACCTTGAAAAGTGATTTGATGTAAAGGTGATATTTTATATAAAATTCATGATTAAGGGAAGATAACTCTTAATATGTTCCTGATGTTGAGATAACGATTTTATTATAAATAGATTATTGATATGAATAGATTAATTTTAATAGTATTCGTGACCTTGAAACCGATTAATGATTTGTCGACAAAGTGGTTTTTGTTATCATTGATGGAGTTACAGCATTAGTGGATTGAAGTAATATATTAAATAATTTGTTGTTTTATTTAAGGAATGATTAACCATGTATGTTTTCATTTATTTTTTATGGTAATTTTTTTTCATTACCATGTTTCATGAGAATATATAACCAATTTCTCCAGGGATCTAGTGTGTGAAAATTAAGAGATACGTTATGATATTATTAGGATTAATGAAAAGTCTATTTTCATAATTTTAGTGACCTTATTTATAATTTTTTATTTTTTTAAGTGTAATAAGGATAATAATTTATGTAATGTTTTATGTTAAACTTTTTATGAGGATTTAGCGATTACTATATTATTTCACCATATGAAGATTTCTGCATATTGACTAACATGTGATAACTATTTTTGTTTTTAATAATAAATTGAGATAAAATGAATGAATTATCATTCCTTTATGTATATTATTGTCTTCTAGTGCTTTGGGCATGAAAAAATCCTTTCTTATAGTAAGATAAGAAGTATAAAATTGATTAAAACACAACCAAAGGATGAGATTGTTCTTATGAAAAGGAATGAGATAAAGTAAGTATATATTCTCATGAAAATTACTATAATTTAGGAAAAATTATATCGAAACCAAAAAAATTACTATTACCTTCATTTATAGTGAACTTATGGACTTTTTAATGATTAAATATTTATGGCTTGGTGGTCGTTAAATTTTTTATATCATTATCTTTATTATTTTTGATGACCTTTATCACTCTCTATAATTATTTGTGCTTTTCTACCATGTTTATATCTTCAATTACCCCCAATGTTCAAATAATTGGACACCTATAAATGTGTTACTCAAGATGAACTTTTTAATTTCTTTTCCCTCTTATGAAGATCAAGTTTTATTGTCTCTTTCTATGATTTAAGTTTTCCATTAAGGAATTTTCAAATGTTAAACCCACCAATCAAAAATTCAAATTGTGTTGATGCAATTTTTTTAAGGAGGTAGAACATAATCCCTAAATATTTTATAAAATATTTTCTTCAATTAAATTTTAATTCTTTAATATCTTTTGTTGCACACATCACTGAGTTTTAACGAACCATAATAGTATTGTACTTAATTTTTGGTAAAGTCGTTATAGGCTTCAAAAATACCTTATCTCAAAATAATTTTTTTTATTTCTTTTTGTGGACAAATAAAAAAATTATTTTTTCCACTTTTATTAAAAAAATTGAAAAATTTTAATTCATTTTTTTAATTAAATATTTAAATTTCATTAGGGTGGTTTTTTTGGATTTTTCTAAAAAGGTTAATTTTTTATGAATAGTGAAAAATACTGGTCTTTATTGAAAATGCCTTTTTGATAAATTAATATAAAAGGTTCCATCTTGTTTTAAACTGGTCTAAAAAGTAAAATTATCTAAATTATATAATAATTAATCTAATTTAGTTTCATGGAATGATTTCCTTTTGAATTTGGGTATATAAACACTTTGGAATTTTGAAACTTTTCTCTTTGAAAAACCATTTTTTCACGTATACAGGATTAATCTTAAATCAAATTCTTCCAATTTTTTATTTTAATTTGATAAAAATGGATTAAAACTTATGAATTATAAAAATTTATATTATATAATAAGTTTAAATTAATTTCTGGTCATAATTATCAATAAATAAAATAAAAATTATTTAAAACTATTATGATTAAAATGGGGTTTTGTGCATTACAGACGCTTGTGTTAAAATTTATTTTCAACACACATAGGTTATTTATTTAATAAATTGTATTTAATATTTATAAAAATTGATTCAAATTTATCAAATAATTATCATTTTAATTTTATTATTAATTGGTAAATTTCCAAGGTAAATAATAAGATACAAGTTACTGTAGTGAAAACGTAAATGGTAAATTTAAGTGACCATAAAAGCTAATGAATAACATGTTTAAAACGTGTTTTTTTGGTCTGGATTGACCATGTCATCCATAAAATACATTATTTATCAATTTATAAGGATATTAGTTAGATCTTGACTTCCTGTTATTAAATATTTCTGGTTGTTTACAAAAAATGTACTCCTCCCCATTATAAAATTCCACCTCCTCCCCTCACTTCTTCACACCTCTTACACCCTTTGGATCTACCGAAGTAAACCAAAATCCATATGAAAAATCATTATAAATGTTCTATATATTATATTCATCGCAAAATACCAACCCTAGGGTCCTTAAAAAGATATTCATAGGGGGTGTTCTAAGAAAGGGTAAATAGGTAATCAAACCATTGATCATGTGTGTAGAAGACTGCCGCATCACGAATTGATGTAATTTGTTTCCATGGAAACATATCATGGATGGATATAATGATAGATTTATTGTTTATATATTATGTTTATGATATTATTATACTTATGGAATTATTATATCACATATAACTTCTAACTTTTCAGTTCATGGGAATATGATAATGTCACTCCGGTGTATGGCGGACGACCCCGCATGAAGTGATGTGATTCGGTCCTCACTTATGCTTTACATGGAAAGTAATAAGGAAAGATTTAAAGAAATTATGTGATATATATAACATAAAAATTATTATGGAAGGTCTATATATTTTTTAAATTTATATTATTTCATCCACTGAAAAAATATAAATATCTTTCATGCAAATGTATGTCTTGCCGACTCCATGAATGATGTATTTCATTTTCTAGTTATAAATTTTATAGATTATTATAGCTACATATATACTTAATATATATGATTTTTAAATCATTTTTACCATTATATAGATGATGGAACCATGATAAAATTAAAATTATTGAAAATATTAAACAAAACCATACATTAAAAATGAAGAAATTATTACCAGAAATGTGAATTTATCAAGGAACAATAAATATAAGGGTAATAAAATGTCATAAGTATATCATATATGGTATTATACATATTCTTTTGGTTCTTTAATTTATTTATAATAATCTTATATCTATCATACATGAGTTTTGAACTTATACAAAGTAATTCAACACCTAAGTCAAGGGATTTCTAGTCTCTTTTCTATTTCTAGAAGACATATGTCATATTCACCACTTGATTACATTGCATGGTTTATATAATTTACCTTTTAAATTTTATATCATGATATAACTATTTTCATGAAAATTTAATTTTTATTTTATGTTATTATTTAATGGATCTAATGATTCAAAAGATTACCAATATGGTATGATATTTTTGTCTCAATTTTTCATTCTTAGAGACGTATGTTATGTTATACACCTATCTTCTTTTATGAGGTGTATATACTAACCCTTTGATGTTATATCATTAATATACTTCTATTAATTATATTTAAAGTTTCATTTTATTTTATTCTTCATGATTATTATGGTTCAAAATTTTCTATAGTGGAAAGTGTTCGATGTTTCAATCTCATTGTTTATTGGGATTTTTTATGATCATGCATTCAATGTTGAAATATTATGATTGATTTATCAATTGGTTCATTAATTTTATTCCAATTTTTTTGTTTATTGAGAATTTATTTGTTTCCCTCCATTTTCATCTCTTAATGTGAGCATATTACAAAATAATGATTTAAAATAAAATGACTATATTTCTCTCTTCAGTTGAAAATCTTTTTTCACCTATATCCTTATTTCTAAAAAAAATTCAAGAATTTTTCAATATTTCTATATGATTTTTAAAATTAATTTTTACCATTATTTAACTTTACAAAATGGTTTGAAATGAATCTTTTTTTAATGTGTACAATATGAACATTATTTCTCACTATCATGACTGATCAAGGATTTAAAAGTTTCTTCATAACTTTCTAAGGATATTTTCAATGAAAAAGGATTTTGAGAGGGTTTTATGTTTTAAAATGTGTTTTTAAAATTGAAAATGTTATCTTAATCAAAAATGTATTAAATGATCTATAAATATTCCTTTATAAATTTTCAAGTTTATTTTAAAATAAAAATATTATGAAATTTCTTATGTTTTACAATTTTTTTTCAAAGTGAAAATGTTATTTTCCTTAAGAAATTTTTTAAATGATCTTTCAAGATTCATTTATAAGATTTTATGTTTCTTTTTGGTCGGACTGAGTAACTCAAGACTGTGGTAAATTGAGTTCTCAATAAAAAATCTATTTAAAAACAACTTAAAACCAAATTCCCCAATTTACAAAAAAACATGCATTTATTAAAAATGTTATAAATATATAAATTCTTTGTTTCAAATAGTTTCTCATAAGTTGGATTCAGAATCTGTTAAATTAAAGTTTAAATAATTTAAATTCTGAAACTAATTTACTTAATCAAACACATTATATAAACACAAATTAATACTAAAAATCAATGTAATTTTTCGTTTAATTGTTTGGAAAATAGTAAATATATTTGGTTAAAGAAAAAGAAAATATTAAAAAAACATTTATTAAATAAAAAGAAAACAAAACAGATAAAGGAGTAAAAAAGTTGCAATAAATAAACCATAGTGTAATTTTAACAGGGTGGTTGGTCTCTAGTGAGGACTTAATCATCTCCATATAGAAATCAGCAGATTCCAAGCACTGTATTGATAAATAAGCTAATCCACAACCTAGATCAGTTTTTACAAACAATAGTTCACAAGGTTATGTAGGAACATAGACTCTTTCATAGTTCTTCATGGGATCACATAAGATATCATGTCTCACAACAATTCTTCCAGAGTTATTTTTGCGAATATAAATTAAATGTTTGAGAGAGTATCAAGTAATCACCAGTTTAATATAGGATATGATTTTTTTACAGATAAACAAATAAATAGAAAACAAATCTCGAAATTTAATCATTAAAGAAAATATATATAGATTAAAAATGATGAGAGGTGATAAAGCTCAATATGATTAGCTTTAGTTATCTAAATTCCTTAAATTTTCATTTAGAAGGATCTTGAACAAGTTTCTTTGAATATTTCATCAAAAATAGCATCATAGTATCTTCTCTGTAGCATTGGCTCTCATGTATATAGTCTTATGTTATTTCTCTATGCAAGACTCATTAGTATATAGTATTATAAACACCAATAAATGCACTTTTTCTTTTCATGATCAAATATTCTTCTTAATGAAATATTAATCAAAGTGCCCACTAAAAAATAATCAATTCATTTACAATTCATTTAATGCTTAAAAACTAAGCATTGGATATTTTAAATGCTCCACTAATATGTTAGACAAATAAATTTGTCATCAACTAAGGAACGATTAGTTGAGCTAATAGCAACTTAACAAGTTCAGTTTATATAGAAAATATGGAAATATTTTTTTATCACATCAAGTGGTTAGTTTATTTTCTCATGCGATAGGTTCATGACCTCATGAGGTAAGTTTTTTCATTGTGTGTTCACTATATTAAAAGACATGGATAGTAAATTAATTTATGAAAAATTTTACATACAATGGTATGATAACATTATCTATACTTTTAGTGGGTAATTTCTTTCACTCATCCAGGCACACAGTAGGTATAACTCCATCTCAAGTTAGGTTGATTGCACATGCGGTAAAGTTATTCTCAACATAAAGTATGCAGTTTTCTCTTATGGTAAGGTGAGGTATAATATGTGGTAAGGTAATAGGGTCACATGACCTTCATGTTAAGGTTATACACTTCATATGGTATGTACATTTTACATGTGGTAAAGTTGGCATTCTTAGTTCCAGACTTAGTTGTTTTTAAAAAAAATTAGTAAATAGTTTTCCAAGATAAAACATGAATGTCATTAATAAAATTATAAACACGATATAGGATTATTAAATATTAAAGTGGTTTTTGTCTAATATAAAAAACTCCCCATTTTCTTGATCAAAAATCATGAATTTTAAATTGAAATGAATTGAATGCATCAAAAGTATATTTACAGAGGATTGAAAAAAATCATTTAGGATGTTCTCAAAATAATGTCAAATTCTTCATTGAATTAAATTTATTTTAATTTATCATTACTCATTATTCCCCATTTTTGGGATTATCAAAAATTAAAAAATAAGTAATGAGATAAAAATGCTCTAAGAGTATAATAAATATTCCATTAATATATAAATATATTTTAAAAAAGATTATAAGGAGTACCCTATTATAAATCATAATCTGAATCTGAATCAGGGAAACCTATGGCATATATATGAAGGATAGGATCCTTTACTTTTTCAATATAGGTAGAATCAAAGGTATTCTTAGGAGTAGATGAGGAGGAAGGGTATTTTCTGAACACACACCTATAAACTAGTCAAACATGATGAAATTATTAATAAAAAGTTAGGATAAAATGATTAATGGTAGAAGAGGAAGTAGGATGAGATAAGTAAATGGATGAAAGTGTGAGCACGGTTTTTTAAGAAGTATATATATAAGGTCTCAATAACTAGGTGAAATCACTAACAGTATGCAAACCATACTCCAAAGCTTTAAATATATAATCCCAATACTCCATGAAAGATTCCAAAACTAGATTCATAGATCTTAGAATCTCAACATGGGATTTACAATCTTGATTCATAGGGGTAATCTTCAAGTCCAATGAAATATTTCTAAAAATTCCTTTCAGATATGACTTTGTAAAGATCCTTCTTAGATAATAATAAATCTCCATCTTGATTGTTTCTCAGTCCTGAATAACCAACTTCGAATCCCCTTGAACTAATTGTAAGATCTTAAAAGAATGTGTTTGAAAACCGTCATACAAATATTTGAGAGTCTTTATGAACTCTTTAAGAAAAACTTTCATCCCATCTCGAATGAACTGTTTGATCTTTTCTTTATCTACAACTATCTGAAGTGGTGGAAAAAAATAAACAATAGAAGGTTGAAACACACGATTAATAATCCTTTAGTCTAACCAAATAAATATATCTAATTGATCATCCTAAAGAGAACTAAAATTATCTCCCAAATATGAAATCTCATTCTGTATCATCTCTATTCTGAAATTAAATATAGAATAAATATAATTAATCACCAATTTAATAGCTTCTAAAATATCTACATTTCTCACGGGTTTCAAGGAAATGTCAAAATTAAAAAATTCTTTCTTTAAAAGATACAACATCTCTTATTTGAATAAATCCATGTCATCTATAATGACATACTATGTATAAGGAATTTACTGTGTACGATTAGATATGTAACACCCCAAAATTCTAAATTAAGAACTTGATATTCGATAGTGTGCATGACACGCAACACCAAGTGGGTAAGGGGATATAATACCATAATAATTTTAAATATATTTATGATTTTTAATAGATTAAATATATTCTAAATATATTTCTATTCATGAAACATTGAGTTAACTTGCATTACATGCAACAACTACCTTCCTCGATACCTTTTTTCTACACACAAGACTGAGTTTCACAAAATAATAATGTATTATTAAAATATTATTATTTAATATAATATGATTTAACCTAGACATTATGTTAGTGGATATGAATAGTATTAACTAACTTATGAAAAATCATGGTTTATATAAATATAATATTAATTCATGGGTTACAAGTTAATAAGAAACGAAAATAAGAAACAATTAGATATAAAAAACAAATATTATAATTTTTATGATTCCAAAGTGGTTTAATATTAATAAAAATAATTAATTAAAATTAAATAATGATTTTACTGAAATTTTTATGTAATATATTCAATCAAATATTTTTGATATTCATCCATTAGGTTTGATAAGCATAAGATAAGAATAAACTCATTTTTCAACATAAAATTCTGTATTTTTAATAAGTTGTTTTTAACACCATTTAATAGAGAACCTATTTTAAATGAAAATATTGACCTTTTTTGTCATGGCCCATCCTCGGGGCTCGTGCCGTGACTATCCCAAGCCTACCTTCCATAGGCCAGGGGCTGGTGACTAGCACCAAAGGCATAAATCCTCATAAAAATGGAAGGCATTGCCTTTATGAAACGTAAACACACATAACCAGAGTACAAGAGAAAGCAAACACTAAGTAAAGAAGTAAAAAAAGTGTGGTGAAAGTACAAATGGGGCAGGAAATAGAATCCCAATAGTAAAGTACAAGGAAAATACAAATCAGTGGGAAGGTGTCAAGATGCTCCTGGATCGTCCTCCGGAGTTCCTACCTGAAGGGTAGGTACAGATGGCCACCGCATCTCTCCACGTCCATCTTTCACCTCCGGATACCATCTCATCATGAATTCCACCTCCGGGTACCGTCCATCTCTACAATCCTCAACCATAATCAGTGTTGTCCATCGTCTGCATCCAACACAATGATGTGCGGGCATAGCCCGAGCAGGGGTGAGTATATCGATACTTAATAGGGACCCCGAGACCCTCAAGGTCTCACTAAATCCAACAAGGATAAACCAAAAATAAATATATCAACAGATAACCTTTACTTAGGTATATTACCATACATATACCTAAGTTATCAAGTAACCCATCTCAATCATGAGGTAAACACAAAGGTCTTTGACTCAACTCAAACCAGGATTTTCATTAATGATATAGAAACCACAACTACTGAAGAGCTCCTCCTCTGTCAAGTACAGTGATCCTGTCACGACTCTGAGGCGATGCTCACTAACCTTAGACTGTTGTGGTACTCCTCATGTCGAGTACCGTGGGTCTTCCACCCCAACATAGTAGTTCTCCCTGCCATTGGTCTGCCGCCCCAACACAGTAGCGCTCCCCCAAATAGCCTACAGAGGTACTCCTTCTGTCGAGTACCACGGGTCTTCCACCCCAACATAGTAGTGCTCCCCTCCATGGGTCTGCCACCCCAAAATAGTAGTGCTCCCCACTGGGCTAGTCAAGTCACTCCGAATCAAATCGGACAAGCAGTCATCAGGTCTCAGCCAGCTAAAATGTCTCTGTACTCCGTACGCTTGTCTCCGGAAGGGTCCACTCCACGAGCTACTGGTCGATACTTCCAAGTGTCATGAAATCTCACGTGGAAGTACCTCAAAGGACTGCCTCATCATAGGGGTCTCAACACAACAGTCGGCACATCAATCGGACGCCCGGTCTGTGAGTTATTAGCATTTCCGATCCAGGGGCCCGGTTGGATTTCGGGTAAAATCCAACCCGTACATACTCCAAATGAATTCAAACCACATGTGAAGTATTCCAAAAGAACCGTCTCATCAAGTGGAATCCAATATAGTCAATGACACGTCTATCAGACGTCCGGTCCTTAAGTTATAAGTGATACTGATCCGAGGGCCCGGTTGGAATTACGCTCGTTCCAACCCCGGCCATTTTCCAAAGTCGTCCAAAACTGACTAAGAGTAACGCAAAAGGACCGCCTCATTGTAAGAGTCCTAGTTCCGTAGACAACACATCGATCGGAAGCATGGTCTTTGTGAAATTAAAGTTTAAGTGAAAAAGGTCTCGGTCCGTTAGACCCGATGGGCTGACGGGTCAGGTCGTCTCAGTTTTGGTGGGTCCGTCCCGGAAACGGGGTCGGACTAGCCCAATAAGTCATGCGGCCTGACCCGATGGGCGTGACCCAGCCCGAAGTGGCACGGACCGGCCCGAAGGGGTGCGGCCCGGCCCAGCCCGGTGCGGCCCGGCTGGGCGCGCGGCCTGGCTGGCTCGGCTAGCCGGTCGAGCGGTTCGACCCGGCGGCGCCAAGTGGCACCGCCCTTCCGAAACCGGTTGGCCTTCTGGTGCAAGTGTCCCTCACGGCAGGTCGTGGCTCTTCCGGCGTGGCGCCCTCCTGGCACCACGGATCTTCTATGCCCGGCCGCCCGATGAGCCGACCTGTTTTCCAATGAGGCGCCCTCCTGGTACCGCGGCTCCCCTTCACCCGACCGGCCAACGGGCCGGCCAATCCTTTAGCCGAAGCAGCCCGCGAAGCGGGCCACAGTTCATGTTTCACAGCCGGCGGGACGGCGCCGGCTTCCCCCACCGCGGCCTATGTCGGCCGCAGTTCCGCATCCCCGGCACGGCGCGACGGCGTCGTGCTTCTTCCGTCACGGCCAGCTTGATCGCGGCTTTTCCTAGATTATGCGACGGTGGCCCTTGCACCGCTGGTCTCTTCCATGTTCCTCCTACGATCGTCAGTTCCAAAAATATTTAGTTCTAGCGGTCGGTCTTCGGGCCATGTTCGTTCAGCTCGCACCCTCCGCGTTAAGCGATAGAAATAGGCCGATACAATCGAATAAATACAACAACAAATCAAGGCACAATTTTAATCTTTTAAAATTGAACATAACCCCAACCTCGATAATTGTCATCGCATGTCGGGCGTCGCGGGGAAAGGATTTGTTGGCGACATGAGAGTGCATCCGGGGAGGAAGCGGCGTCTCCTCACATGTCGCGGAGAAGAGAATGGTTAGCGTGTCGTCATTCTTCGTGGAACTGGAGTTCTTTGTAACACCCCAAGCTTCTACGGTACGTTTCTCTTTGAATAATGCGATAGCGTGTGTTGTACGCAACATCGAGTTCTAACACACCACAACCAATCAAACTAGCCGTTATGAATAGTAATACCTACTTTTGGAAATTTTATAAATTTTATCTCTCAAAATGGACTTCATTTTTGGTTTCGGAGTATCGAATTTATCCTAAGGTGAAATTTTGGTACTTTTCATATAACTTTAATATTTTGTTGAATAGTGAAAATTACTAAATTTTAATTAAAAACAACTTTTTTAATCAAAATTATTAATAGTGATAAATTATAAATTTGAGTGGTTTTAAAGTATATTTAGAATATATTTTTACAATTTAATACAATTTTGGTCATTGGACATAATTTCACAATTAAACCGAACATAAACAAGTATCAATCTTTTGATAGTTATTATATCTTAAAAACATGCTTTTTGTTTTGACAGCGGGAATTAATTTTAAATTAATTTCTTCCACTTCTGTGTTTTGAATTTAGAAAAATGGATTCCATATTTCAAATCAGGATGTTCAAATTGTGTAAATAGGTAACTTTTATTTTTAGACATTTTGAATAATTACTTCGGTAAATATTTTATTTACCATGGTTAAAGGGTAAATCCAGTAAATAAGGGTTAAAAAAATAATATTATAATAATAAAAAATTATGCTAAAACGTGTCCTAAACTTATTGGTTGATACATGTTCGACCATGGGAATATTTGGGTCGATTTTGGGACCCCATGGTGCCACTTGTAAGTGATAGGGACACTTTATTTTAATTAAGTTAAAACGAATACAAAAATGACACAAGCATATATCTTTTAGAAAAACAATTTTTTCATAGGGTTATATATGTTGTCATTTCGACTATAAATATTCATTAGAAATATAAAACTATTTCCTACATTATTTTATTTTATTTATAATTTTTATACATTAAATAATTTAATTTATATATGACACAATGGTGATGCAGTAATTACCATAATAGTGAAAAATTAAAATGATTGATATTGTAGATACCCAAATAAATATAATTTGAGACTTTTTCTGAATTAAACTAATTTTATAGGTTAATATGACATGTTAGGAATGAGTTAATTAACTCTTTTCGAAGTAATCATTCTATTATGAGTTTTAAAAAAATCAATTATTGAATAGTGTCAAAATTGACATAAAAGATTTTTTAAAACAAATAGTATATTATTAAGTGATATTAAATTTCTAAAAATCTAAGGTTCGGCCAAGAGACATATATCATGATAGGAGTATCATTAATGGACCAATTTTTGGTCGCTTGGATGTATATAGTAAGTTTATAAACCATATAATATAAAAATACAAAGAGACGTTGTAAAAGTGAAACTAATTAACTAAGAGTTAATAGTTAATGATAAGGTTAGTATAATGTCCCAAACCTGTCTAAATTCTATTGGTTGAGTGGTTATAGACCTATACCCACCTTAACATTTAAATAATCCACTTTGGATCCATTAGAAACTGAATATGAATTTATTATAAAATAATATTTCTAGATTTTCCAAAGGTGCCCCTCACCCCTCTTAAAAAAGGGCACTCTCCCTTCTCATTAACTCACACCATAAAGCCTTTTGGTTATGCCAACCTCTGCCCAAATACACTCTCAACTTCCCTCACTTCATCCTATAGGCATTCCTTTAGTCAGAAAGCCAACTTGAGGAGCCCTTTTGATCAAATCAAAAGGAAGAAACCAAAGAATAGGTAAGGATTTCCCCACCCTTTTTCAGGTTCCTTTCTTCTTCCACTTCTTCTTTCTTTGTTATTACCATACTAAAATAATAACTCCATTATCTTATATATACTTTGATTTTATTATAAATATGGGACAATAATATTCAGTATTCTATCCATTCTTTGAATAACATATCACCAAACGTTCGTACGTACGGCTTACCATCTCCACGTCGTGGTGTAATTGTTATTCAAGAAATTATTATTTAGATGGGTATAATAATGATGTGTAATTCATGTAAATAATAAATATAACATGATAATGATTCTGTATATACGATATACCATCCAATTATATATTATTTTAATATCAAAAGAATGATATTTTCGCTCGTGCGTACGTACGGACCACCGTCTCCAAGAACGTGATAAGATTCATTCTCCATCGTATCAATTCAAGTATAATTCTCATTTTATGTTTAATAATAGAATCTAAGGACTTGATATCATTCTGGATATGATTAAGATACAACCTATCCATGACAAACACGGCTTACGTAACAAAACATATAAAAGAAAACAAGTTAAAACCCGAAACAATGATAATACTAAGATATTATTAAAAAATCGATGTTAAAAGATCATATATGATATCATATTAATATATATGATTATTTTATAATTTAATAAAAATTATTCCACCATTATACAAGAGGTTAACCTAACCCCAACCAAGGAAAAGTACAAGGTAAGGGTTTATTTCACAATCTCTTCATTATCTGAGGTTGTTTATACGTAATTATCTATTGGGATCTCTTTATCATCCACATCCATGTTCATTAAAAATGTATTTAAAAACATTTTTACTATTTACTAGACAATGGGTTAAATTTATTTATACCCTTATGTGTTTTGGAAAGAATCTTTCCATCGTTTTCCAAACAAGGCACTTTTAACCTTTTCGACAGAATTAAGGTAAAAATGTTTTTTTAACTTATACGGAAGGTGCAGATATTTTCCATCAAATATTCCCTTACAAGATTATAAGAATATTTTCAAAGAAAATGTTTTATTTTTTAAATATATGACTCTTAAATGATTTCAAAATAGAAAGAGATATTTCTCTAAAAAGAGTTTTGATTTCACCTATGTCAACATCCTTTGATGGATTTTACGCTTATTTGAAGTTGATTTATTATGATACAAAACATTTATATTGTATTGAAGGTTTTGTGATATGTTTGACTGTGGATGTATTATTTTTATACCATTCATGGTTTATGGATTAAGTATTTATATTTCGTATGCTAGTTTTAATATGAATGTTTATGTTATGATTAAACCTTTTCATATGGGAATGCATTGGACTTAATATGTGACAGGTGGAGCCCGCTATAGCTCCTTGATGCATCGGTAGGTCTCATGAGACAAACAAGTGTGTTGGCACAAGGCCTTGGCAAAATCTTATTTGTAGTCTTGGCACAAGGCCTTGGCTCTGTGGTTATGATAGTCTGGCATTATGCATTCCATCATTATGAAAGTGGTTATTGATCTTGCATATGATTATTCGATTAGTAGAATATCCATGTGAATAAGTAAATGGAATTATTTCATTTTATTTTTTCCATACTATGTTGAAGTTCAAGTTTAAAAGGCTTTTGTTTTGGTTATACATTGCCTTAAATGTTTATTCTTATTAATGAAAGTTTCCGTTATATTGTTATCCTTACTGGGCATTTGAGCTCACCCCTTTCAATGTTTTATTTTTTCCAGGATGTGAAGAAGTAATTTATGAATGACCTGTAGGGATATTATGAGGGGATAATAGTGTAGAATATGGAGACAATATGTTTTTGTAGTAGTTTTTCACCTTATGATGTAATGTAAAACTTTATGAATATATCTAGTGTTTTCAAGGCTACTAAACCAATCTGTCTTTTGAGATTTGATCTTTCTTGTGATCATTCCAATGTTATGTAATAATGAAACGACTCTAGGTAACTGGGGTTGGGGAATTACAATTGGTATCAGAGGAATTTTAGTACAAACCTTTGAAGATATATTTAGATAAACTCTGATTAGAGCACGTAGACCTAAGATGAACTTTGAGGATTAGTATAGAAGAACATCCTAGAATTTTGGTATTTGTAGATATTTTGTGAGTTTTCCGAGCAATACATCCCTTTCTGGATACGAGCAGGTAGAGGCGGCTCTGGCACAGATGTACCTAGGGGTAAAACCCGAAAACACCGCTTTGAGCTATACTCGAACGGGAACTGGTGCACGACAACGGGCCTTGCTACACTCTTGGTTACGACACTCCTGGGGGATATGCTTTGGATAACTCTCATTTTATTTACAAATCATTATGAAGGGTTTATGAGTATATACTTTCTCAAAGAAACATTTTTATGATTATGGATTATATACATAAATAGTTCAATTTATGTTAAGTGTTTTATAAGTATGGAATAATGTATTTTGATTCATAAACTGATCTAGTTTATGCCATTGTTTAGAAATGGTGCCTATTGGAAGAAATGGAAACCATATCAATGCATGCACTCCATGTAGGGATTACCCTCCTGCTAAAGATAATTATAGTGGAGTTGGTGATGCAACTGGTGCCGATCAGCTAATCACCATACTGGGACAACTCACTCAGGTTATGAATAATAACTTTACCCGTATGGAGCACCCCGATCCGCAGCATGGAGGATCAATGTTAGATCGATTCATATGGTAGAAACCACAAACATTCAATGGGAGTACAAATACATTAGTAGTTAAGCAGTGGATAAGTTCCCTAGAGAAAATATTTCAGTCTTTGGGGAGTAGTAAAAGGGAAAAACTTATCATGGCAGTTTTTCGCCACATTGGAGATGTTGATCAATGGTGGGCATTGATTCAAAACATGAAGTAAGATGATGAAGTATCAAATATGGAATGGAGGGAGTTCAAAGATCTGTTTTTAGAAAAATACTTTCCTCGTGACCATCGAGCAGATATGGAAAGGCAATTTCTGAGTCTGAGAAAAATGGAGGATGAGAATGTCACAAAGTATGAGGATAACTTTACAAGGTTAGCAAGGTATGCTGGAGATTATATAATTAACCCCAGAAGTAATATTGATTGTTTCTTTGATGGGTTAAAACCATTTCTCCGTCGAGCATTAGTCTCACAATCCTTCTCTTTGTATGAATACATTGTCTCATGTGCTATCAAGACAGAGAAAGAATTCTCAAAGTCTTATAACTTTAAATCAAAGCAAGAGAAGAATATATCTGCTGATCAATCTGGGAATGGAAATAAGGGGAAGAAGGGAAAGGTTGAATATCCATCCTGTGGTAAATCTGGGAAGAAACACCACGGTACTTGCTTGAAGGGAATGGGTGTCTGTTACAAGTGTGGTGAAAAAGGCCACCAAGCTCGTGATTGCAAAGGGAAGGAGGAAGATACCAATGTTCAATGCTACAATTGCAGGGAGATGGGAGATTATGCAAATGAATTTCCTAATCATCAGGGGAACTTACCTCAGAAAAGGCCAAGGGATCAAGGCCAAGCTTTTTCTATCACTGCTGCTGAGGTAGAAGCTCCAAAAGACGTGGTGGCATGTAATTTAATGGTTTCCTCAAGTTTAGAAAATGCATTATTCGATTCTGGATCATCGCATTATTTCATATCTTCCCAGTTTGCTAAGAAAATTAGATATTTCCAATTTGATTTAACAAAGGAGTTGTCAGTTAAAACTCCTAAGGGAAGTATCATTGCAACAAAGTTTTGTGAATCAGTCCCCATTAGAACACATAAATGTTCTTTATCTGTTGATCTCATCGTCATACCTATGATTGAGTTTGATATAATCCTCGGTATGGATTGGATTTCGGACTATGATGTGAAGATTTATTATAAGAAGAAGTAGGTTATGATTTTTGATGATGATGATAAGGAACATCTTATATTATAGTAGAATCGTCACCACCTAATTATTATCTATATCCACCCCCAGTAGCTTAACTAAATTCAATTATTGGGGAGGAAGAGAAATAAATGACTGTGGGTGAGGAAAGGAATGTTCAAATGGAGGATGTACCTGTTGTGAAAGAATATGTAGATGTATTTCTGGAAGATTTACCTGGACATCCTCTAGAATGAGAAGTTGATTTTTCCATTGATTTAATTCCTGGATCAAGGCCTATATCGAAGACCCCTTATAGAATGACCACTGTGGAATTAGTCGAACTAAATAAACAACTAGTGGAATTGAGTAATAAGGTATTTATTCACCCTAGTGTTTCTCCATGGGGATCCCCTGTTCTTTTTGTTAAAAAGAAAGATGGATCTATGAGGGTATGTATCGACTATAGGGAGATCAATGCTATATCAATAAAGAACAAGTATCCCCTACCTCGCATTGATGATTTATTTGACCAACTTCATGGAGATCAATACTTTTCAAAGATTGACCTTCGATCTCGATACGATCGGTTTTGTGTAAAGAAGGAAGACATTCCGAAGACAGAATTTCGAACCAGGTACGGGCATTACAAGTTTACTGTAATGCCTTTTGGATTGACTAATGCACCCTCTGTATTCATGGATATGATGAAAAGAGTTTTCAAGGAGTATCTCGATGAATTTGTGGTGGTATTTATTGATGATATCTTGGTATACTCCAAAAGCTATGAAGATCATGAAAATCACTTGCGCATTATATTGAAGACTCTGAGAAGACATGAATTATATGGAAAGTTTAGCAAGTGTGAATTCTGGCTTCATGAGATTTATTTTCTTCACCATATTGTCTCTAAAGATGGAATCTATGTTGATACTTCTAAGACCAAGGCAATCCAAGAATGGCCAGCACCTATGAGTATAACTGAGGTATGCAGTTTTATTGGTTTGGCAGGTTATTATCGACGTTTCGTCCAGAATTTTGCCCGATTGGCTAACCCATTAACGAAGCTCACATGTAAAGGGGTTAAATTTTTTTGGAAAAAAGAGTGTGAGGAATGTTTCGAATAACTGAAGATAAGATTAGTCAATGCTCCTATATTGACTCTACCATCGGGAATGATGGGTTCGTTATTTATAGTGATGTATCGAAGAAAGGACTTGGTTGTGTCCTTATGCAGAATGATAAGGTTATTGCCTATGCATCACGACAGTTGAACAATCATGATAAAAACTATCCTACTCATGATCTCAAGTTAGCAGCTATGATCTTTGATTTGAAGATTTGGAGGCACTACCTCTATGGTGAAAATGTGAGATTTATACTGATCACAAGAGTTTGAAGTATATTTTCTCACAAAAAGAACTCAACATGAGGCAAAGGAGATCGCTTGAATTACTCAAGGATTATGATTGCATGATACCCTACCACTCGGGGAAGGCAAACAAGGTGGCAGATGCTTTGATCAGAAACGATCATGGAGTTTTGAACAATATGAGAATTGCAAGGGATCTAATTTTAATGGATCTAGTGAATATGGACATGGGAATAACCTGGGAAGGTGAAACATCAATGCTGTTTCAAATGGTTTCCAAACCATCTTTACTATAAAGGATTAAGATTTCTCAAACCAATGATGAATAATTTCAAAAGAATATTAAAGCTGTGAATGATAGGATATTGAGAGACTTTGTTTATGAAGAAGTAATTTTGAAATTCGGGAAGAGACTTTGTGTTCCCGATAAACCTGATCTAAAAAGAGAATTGCTGGATGATGCTCATAGTTCCAATTTCTCTATACACCCTGGGAGCACCAAAATGTATAGATATTGGAAGGAACATTTTTGGTGGGACAATATGAAGAGGGAGATTGCTGATTTTGTGTCAAGATGTATGGTTTGTCAACAAGTGAAAGCTGGAAGGAAATAGCCTGGAGGAGTCATGCAACCTATTCCCATACTGGAGTGGAAATGGGACAATATTACAATGGACATTGTCATGGGGCTACCAAAGACTCCTAGAAGGGATGATGCAATATGGGTTATTGTTGATCGTCTTACCAAGTCAGCACATTTTCTTGCTATAAGAGAAGATCTACCACTGGAACGTCTAGAAAGACTATATATTAATGAATTTGTGAGACTTCATGGAGTACCCCTATCGATTGTTTCATATCGTGATCCCCGTTTTACTTCAAGATTCCAGAAGAGTCTTTAGAAATCCCTGGATACTGAACTTCATTTGAGCACTGCCTACCACCCTCAGACAGACGGACAATCAGAACGGACTATTCAAACCTCAGAAGACAAGTTGAGATCCTGCTCACTTGACTTTTAGGGTATGTGGGTTCAATATTTACCTCTGGTAGAATTTTCCAATAACAATAGCTTTCATTCGAGTATTCATATGGCACCATATGAAGCGTTATATGGAAAGAGATGTCGCACACCAACCTATTGGGATGATGTTGGTGAAATAAAACTTGTAGGTCCAGAACTGGTGGAGGATACGATGGAAAAGGTGAAGGTAATCCAAAATCACATCAAAGCAGCTCAAACTAGGCAGAAGAGCTATGCCGATAATCGAAGGAAGGATTTGGAACTTCAAGTCAGTGATCATGTTTTCCTGAAGGTATCTCCATGGAAGGGAGTCATAAGTTTTGGTATGAAATGTAAATTGAGTCCCAGGTACATCAGACCTTTCGAAATTCTAGAACGAATTGGGTTTGTAGATTATCAATTGGCAATGCCGCCAAGTCTCTCCAAAGTTCCCGATGTGTTCCACGTATCTCTATTGAGGAAATACATGCTTGAACCAACGCATGTACTCACCTATAATGAATTAGAACTGGAACCCGATCTATCTTATTGTGAAGAATCAGTCAAGATTATTGATACGAGAGAACAAGTACTGAGAAACCGGATGACGGGTCTAGTAAAAGTTTTGTGGAGAAACCATCAGATGGAGGAGGCAACGTGGGAACCCGAGGAACTTATGAGGAAGAACCACCAGAGTCTTTTCATGTGGTAGTATTCTAGAAATTTTGAGGACGAAATTATTTGAATGAGGGGAGAATGTAACACCCCAAGATTCTACGGTACGTTTCTCTTTGAATAATGCGATAGCGTGTGTTGTACACAACATCGAGTTTTAACACACCACAACCAATCAAACTAGCCATTATGAATAGTAATACCTAATTTTTTAAATTTTTTAAATTATATCTCTCAAAATGGACTTCATTTTTGGATTCGTAGTATCGAATTTATCCTAAGGTGAAATTTTGGTACTTTTCAGATAACATTAATATTTTGATGAATAGTGAAAATTACTAAATTTTAATTAAACACAACTTTTTTAATCAAAATAATTAATGGTGATAAATTATGAATTTTAGTGGTTTTAAAGTATATTTAGAATATATTTTTACCATTTAATACAATGTTGGTCATTGGACATAATTTCACAATTAAAACGAACATAAACAAGTATCAATCTTTTGATAGTTATTATATCTTAAAAACACGCTTTTTGTTATGACAACGGGAATTAATTTTAAATTAATTTCTGCCACTTATGTGTTTTGAATTTGGAAAAATGGATTCCATATTTGGAATCAGGATGTTCCAATTGTGTAAATAGGTAACTTTTATTTTTAGACATTTTGAATAATTACTTCGGTAAATATTTTATTTACCATGGTTAAAGGGTAAATCTGGTAAATAATGGTTAACAATTAATATTATAATAATACAAAATTACCCTAAAATGTGTCCTAACCTTATTGGTTGATACATGTTCGACCATGGGCATCTTTGGGTCGATTTTGGGACCCCATGGTGCCACTTGTAAGTGATAGGGAGACTTTATTTTAATTAAGTTAAAATGAATACAAAAATGACACAAGCATATATCTTTTATAAAAACAATTTTTACATAAGGTTATATATGTTTGATTTTCGACTATAAATATTAATTAGAAAGATAAAAATATTTCCTACATAATGTTATTTTATTTATAATTTTTATACATTAAATAATTTAATTTATATATGACACAATGGTGATGCAGTAATTACCATAATAGTGAAAAATTAAAATGATTGATATTTTAGATACCCAAATATATATAATTTGAGACTTTTTATGAATTAAAATAATTTTATAGGTTAATATGACAAGTTAGTAAGGATTTAATTAACTTTTTTTGAAGTAATCATTCTGTTATTACTTTTAAAAAAATCAATTATTGAATAGTGTCAAAATTGACATAAAAGAGTTTTTAAAACAAATAGTATATTATTAATTGATATTAAATTTCTAAAAATCTAAGGTTCGGACAAGAGACTTATATCATGATATTTGTATCATTAATAGTCCACTTGGGGGTCTCTTGGATGTATATAGTAAGTTTATTAACCATATAATATAAAAATACAAAGAGACATTGTAAAAGTGAAACTAATTAACTAAGAGTTAATACTTAAAGATAAGGTTAGTATAATTAACCAAACCTCTCTATATTCTATTGGTTGAGTGTTTTTTGACCTATAACCACCTTAAAATTTAAATAATTCACTTTGGAGCCATTAGAAACCGAATATGAATTTATTATAAAATAATATTTCTAGCTTTTCCAAAGGTGCCCCTCACCCCTCTTATAAAAGGGCACTCTCCCTTCTTATTAACTCACACCTTCAAAGCCTTTTGGTTTGGAAAACCTATACCCAAATACTCTCTCAAATTCCTTCACTTCATCCTATAGGCCTTCATATAGTCAGAAATCCTACTTAAGGAGCCCTTTTGATCAAATCGAAAGGAAGAACCCAAAGAAGAGGTAATGATTTCACCACCCTTTTCAAGTTCCTTTATTTTTCCACTTCTTCATTATTCGTTATTACCATTCTAAAATAATAACTCCGGTATCTTATATATACTGTGATGATATTATAAATATGGTACAATCATATTCAGTATTCTATCTATCCTTTGAATAACATGTCACCATACGTGCGTACGTACGACTTACCGTCTCCACGTCGTGGTGTAATTGTTATTCAATAAATTATTATTTGGATGGGTATAATAATGATGTGTAATTCATGTAAATAATAAATATAACATGATAATTATTCTGTATATATGATATAACATCCAATTATATATTATTTTAATATCAAAATAATGATCTTGTCGCTCGTGCGTATGTACGGACCACCATCTCCACGAACGTGATAAGATTCATTCTCCATCGTATCCATTCAAGTATAATTCTCATTTGATGATTAATAATAGTATCTAAGGACTTGATATCATTCTGGATATGATTAAGATACAACCTATCCATGACAAACACGGCTTACGTATCAAAACATATAAAAGAAAATGAGTAAGTTAACACCTGAAACAACGATAATACAAAGATATTATTAACAAATCAATGTTAAAAGATCATATATGATATCATATTAATATATATGATTCTTTTATAATTTAATAAAAATTATTTCACCATTATACAGGAGGTTAACCTACCCCCAACCAAGGAAAAGTATAAGGTAAGGGTTTATTTCACAATCTCTTCATTATCTGAGGTTGTTTATATGTAATTATCTACTGGGATCTCTTTATCATCCACATCCATGTTCATTAAAAATGTATTTAAAAACATTTTTTCTATTTACTAGACAATGGGTTAAAGTCATTTATACCCTTATGTGTTTTGAAAGGAATATTTCCGTCATTTTCCAAACAAGGAACTTTTAACCTTTTCGGCAGAATTAAGGTAAGAATGTTTTTTTAACTTATATGGCGGGTGCGGATATTTTCCATCGAAGCTTCCCTTACAAGAATATAAGAATATTTTCAAATAAAATGTTTTATTTTATAGAAATATGACTCTTAAATGATTTAAAAATAGTAAGATATGTTTCTTTAAAAAGAGTTTTGATTTCATCTATGTCAACATCCTTTGATGGATTTTACGCTTATTTGAAGTTGATTTATTATGATACAAAACTTTTATATTTTATTGAAGGTTTTGTGATATGTTTGACTGTGGATGTGTTATTTTTATACCATTCATGGTTTATGGATGAAGTATTTACATTTCGTATGCTAGTTTTAATACGAATGTTTATGTTATGTTTAAACCTTTTCATATGGGAATGCATTGGACTTAATATGTGATGGGTGGAGCCCGCTATAGCTCCTCGATGCATCGGTAGGTCTCATGAGACAAACTAGTGTCTTGGCACAAGGCCTTGGAAAAATCTTATTTGTAGTCTTGGCACAAGGCCTTGGCTATGTGGTTATGATAGTCCGGTATTATGCATTCCATAATTATGAAAGTGGTTATTGATATTGCATGTGATTATTTTATTAGTATAATATCCATGTGAATATGTAAATGGAATTATTTCATTTTATTTTTGCCATACTATGTTGAAGTTCATGTTTAAAAGGATTTTTTTTAGTTATACATTGCCTTAACTGTTTACTCCTATTTATGAAAGTTTCCGTTATTTTTTTATCCTTACTGGGCATTTGAGCTCACCCCTTTCAATGTTTTATTTTTCCAAGGATGTGAAGAAGTAATTTATGAATGACCTACAGGGATATTATGAGGTGATAATAGTGTGGACTACGGAGACAATATGTTTATGTAGTATTTTTTTCACCTTATGATGTAATGTAAAACTTTATGAATATATCTAGTGTTTCCAAGGCTACTAAACCAATCGGTCTTTCGAGATTTTATCTTTCTTGTGATCATACCAATGTTATGTAATAATGCACCGACTCTAGGTAACTGGGGTCGGGGCATTACATTCTTTATTGAAGAAGTCACCATTCTTCGTCGGAGAAGAAAATATTCTCTCAAGATCTCTCTCCCCCTTTACACAATGAAAGCCCTCCCCACAATAAAATAATAAGCTACCCTTATTATTTTATTAACACAAGCCATTTAAAATTCAAACATTAAAACACCTAATTAATTAAAAGAATAGGTTCAATTAATTAATTAAGGTATGTTGGAAAGACTTAAGATAGGGAGAGGGAGAGGAAGGGTCATCATAAATTTAAGGGGTTGTCATGAATTAATGGAGTGAGGGAGGTGGAGAGTTTGGAAATTAAAGGGGGTGTTGCCAATTTAATGAAGGGGGTTTAAGGAGTTTAGGGGAAAATGAAGGGTTGGGGATCATGTGGGCCCCACCTCTAATTTATCCACACATGGGAAGTTGGCTGGTTGAGGTCCCCACCAACAACATTCCCTAGGATGGTTTAACTTTCAAAGATACAGAATAAAATTGTTCTAATAATTTTATTTATTTTAAACCAATTTCCCCAATAAAAATTTACAACCCGCATAAAACGCAATTGTGGTAAAGGTCCCCTTATTAAATTACCATTGTTGCGAGTTATTTAGTGCCCTCGGGTTTCAATTCCGAGCACCGGTTCAAAATATAGAAAAACTCGCTCATTCGTTCACTGAACGTACCCATGCAAAACATCAAGAATTGATTCTGGGCGCACTGGGCCTTGGAATCAAGTGTCTTCAGAAGCTACATACTCATCAAATTCCAAATAAATTATGAAAAAAAATTCCTTGAAATTTCCAGGTCTTTACTGTACTCCCACCTCAGGGCTTTAAGTCCCAATAAAGCTATAACACAAACTAGGGAATCTAAAGGAGTTACCGAGCATGCATCTGAGCCTCCCGCTCCCGTGTGCTCTCCTGAGGTTCCAGTGCTGCCAGCGAAAGCGCACAAGAGGAATCGACCATACCCATAAGACCTACTCCTGTCGATCCTCAACCTCTACTAGAACCCCGTGAAAGTCTCCCCATCATCGATGTCTAGATCTCTATGGTCGATGATGACAGATATGTCGTGCACACATCTCCTCAGTTGAGATGTGTGGATGACTCTGTGCACCCAGTGCATCTGAGGTAGAAAGGCCAGGCGGTAAGCCACCTTGCCTACTCTGCTGGGGACCTGGAAAGGTCTGATGAAACGCAGAGATAACTTTCCACCTCGGTCAAATCTCTGTAGTCCACGTTGAGGTGAGACCCCTGAGAAAACGTGGTCGTCACCATCAAACTCCAGTGATCTCGTCTCTTATCAGTATAGGACTTCTGTCTGCTCTTTGTAGTCTTCATCTGCCCCTGGATGATCTGCAGCTTCTCCATCATAGCCTGAACCATCTCTAGGTCTACATGTGCTAATTCCATCACTATCCACAAAGTATATCTGAAACGTGGCCACCTACTGTCTTGCCACTCCCAACAGCTGAATGCCTGATCTCTCACTAAGAGAATTAGCTACAACGTTTCCCCTCCCCAAGAATATAAATTATCTCGAAGACATAGTCTTGGAGGAATTCAAGCCATCACCGATGTCTCTGGTTCATTTCTTTCTAAGAGAAGATACACCTGAGACTATTGAGTTGGAGAGAACTGTAAACTGTTCTCTCAACGAACAATTCGTGAGACTAGCCAATTGTAAGAACTCATCTCCACCCTTCTTCGTCTACGTTCTCCAAGAGTTGCTGAGATTTCTTCTCTCCCGAAAAGAGAAATCTGGTCTCATCTCCTAGATGAACCATGTTCTTTGCCTAATACATTCAATCCTGACATGAACGGTACAATTCATGTCTTGAATGACTTCATAAGGCCTAGATGCTACTACTAAGAGATCCAACTGTTACTCTTGCCTCAAATGGTTGAGTCACACTGTCGGCATCAGTGCGTGGTTACTAGGTCTCCTCTAGTAGGAATCTCACAAGTGAGGGTCAAGTCAATAGTTTTAACCAGAACCTCTTAGTATCAACCATACAAAAAGAACAGTAAAGTAAACATCACAACGATAAGTGTCTTTTATTACAGCAGCTCGAAGTATAAAGACACAAAGCAAACACAACAACAACAACACGAAAACTAGAAGAACCAAGAACAAAGGCCTCCATGCCTGGAACTAGTCTCGCTTCTATCCACCTACTTCCGAAGCTCCATTGTCGTATTCTCCAGCTGCCTGAATCTATGCTCTCCCATATCCACCTGTTCCCTACGGTCAGGGTGGACCTCTTGGTGGTGGTCGTGGCAACACCTCGAAGTGTCGTACTCCACTGGCTATACGGAAATCTCCTCTGTCTTGGTCTGGTAGGTTCCTCTACTGCCTTATTCTCATCTGCAGGATAGGTAGGGTAGTCTTGAGCCAAATGACCATGCTTTCTGCATGCATAGCACTTCCTGATCCTCGTATGGCCGGCTCTGTTTCATTTGCCTCGCACAACTGAACTTATATCCCGAGGTCACCCACCTATTGGCCTGGTCCTCTTGGACCTCTTTATCATCCGTCTTCTGCCTACAGATGACATGGCTACTGATGGAAAATCCTACAGCAAGGGCATCATCACTTGAGCATGCTCAGAGTGTAGAGTCACTGTTATAAATTCCACCTTGAAAAAACTCTCGAAGTCTCCTGAGGTGAAGGTCATCTCATCGCAAAACTGGAGCATCTGGCTCCACCACCTCTCAGTCGCTCCCTGAAAGAGACAAACAACTAGGTATACCAACAAGTCAGCAGGTGTCCCAACTGTGTGGAAAGCTCGTGCTACAAAATCCATCCAGTGCCCAGCCATCTGAGAATCTGACTCGCCTCGAAACCTCGGAGGCCTCTATCGCTGGGACTCATGCAGCGCGCTCAAGCGGCGTGTACTCTCCGCTAGTGTATCAACTAGGGGAAGGACCTATACTGAGGCATCCTTCCTCATTGGGCTATCATCGCTCTCTCCACTCGGTACTATGGAATCCCACCTTTTTATAACATAACTTTTCATTATATTTTACAAAACTGAGGATATTTAAGGTTTAGTGTCTTGGAAACCAGGAACTTAAAAAAATGAAAACATAAAACATCCCTCTTAAACACATGAAAGGCTTATCCTTATGTTCATCCTAGGTTCATTATTAAATCTCATAACCTGGGGACATATATCACAAGAAAGGGTGAGCAGAAGGCCCAGTAAGGGAAACAAGGGAAACATTTAACATGTGAACTTGAGATACAACAACAATGTCATGAAAAAGAACATTAAGGCATGATAAAGAAATAATGAGGAATATCATAATAAAAATAATTTATTTCATAACTTGAATATGTGGCTAAAACATTTAACATTGACAATCATTTCCATTTCACCAAGTTCCATCCCCAAGGTGTCATTAAAAATTACCAAGGTTATTCACCAAGGCGTCGTTAAAAATGGTCATCTCTAGAGATAAAGTCTTTAACCAATGAATTAGAGCGCTATCAGAGCGCACCCTTAATTTGTCTTTATTATCATGTGAACCACATATATCATCATCAATAATTTCATAAACAACCCATATAGCATAAAATAAATGGGTTTTATTTCATAATCATAATGTTTTAAAAACTACCTTAAAGACATAATCTTTATGTCACTTTAAACCCACAGAAAGGGAAAGCGGGTCTCATGTATGTAAATCCCAAAATTTAAAATAGAACATTTTGGTATATGTTTGAATACAACTTTAGAAGAAATATCATTGAGTATTAACTTAATAAAATAAATGAATTTGTGAATAAGAGAGAGACATTTTGAGATGGAAATTCTGCAGCATAACGGCTATGTTACGAGGTTTTAGAAAACATTGAAAAGAAAGGGGAAATGGGTAACCCACTCATAAATGATATATAAAACGGTAGGGGAACATAATATAAAATAATTTAAGAATATTTTAATGAAATTTTAAAGATATACCATATGAAATGAAGAACATGAAAGGAAGACAAAAATAAGATTTCTCTTATGAAAATTCAGCAGCCTAACAGCGTCACTTACTTCAAAAAAAATAAGTGACGAGATCAAATAGGGTCTCTCATCATATGAACATAAAAGATCAGTATGATAGATATAGAGATCATACCCCAACATAATAAAAATGAACTTGAAATACTTGACATGAAAGTAGAACTTTGAAAAATGAGAAAGGTGAACGAATCCCTTAAAAATTCTGCAGCCTAACGGCGTCACCTAAACTTCAAAAAAATGAATTGATGAGATCAAATAGGGTATCTCATCATATGAACATAAAATATCAGTATTATAGATATAGATATCATACCCCAACATAATAAAAAAGAACTTTAAAGACATTACATGAAAGTAGAACTTTGAAAAATGAGAAAGCTGAACGAATCCCTTAAAAATTCGGCAGCCTAGCGGCATCATTTAAATTTTCATAAAAAAGAATTAACGAGATCAAATAGGGTATCTCATCATATCAACATAAAATATTAGTATGATAGATATATATATCATACCCCAACATAATAAAAAGGAACTTTAAATACTTGACATGAAAGTAGAACTTTGAAAAATGTGAAAGGTGAACGAATCCCTTAAAAATTCGGCAGCCAAACGGTGTCACCTGAACTTCAACAAAAATGAATTGATGAGATAAAATAGGGTCTCTCGTAATATGAACATAAAAAGGGAAGTAATAGGAATATAAAAGATCATATTCCAACATAATATCATGGAGCATAAAAGAAATGACTTAAAAGAGATTACTTGAAAAGAAAGAGAGAGGTAGGATCCCTTACCTTACACGTAACTCTTAAAACTCGAAGGTTGGGACCTTGAGGGCTTGGGGGAACCTTGGGAGGACTCCTTGGGAGGTAATGATACCAGATCTTTGTTGGGGGAGAGTTGTGAGTGAAAACTAAATGAGGTAAGGGTGGGTATTTATAGGGAAAGTGAGGGGACAAGACATTAATGGCCAAGGGACACCTCATTGGTGGTTTTAGAAAACCCATGGGCTTTCCAATGGTATTTTCCCATGCTATTGGCCACTTGGAACACATCATACCTTATATTACTATTCATAAGTCTACCATATTGATTAAACACTTAATACATCATTTAATGATGTCATTAAACACCTGTAACTTAAAAACTTTGTTTTTACTATTCATCGAAAATTCAACTTTCTCAGAAAAATCCCAAAATTTCACCTTAACCAAATATCGATGCTATGATTTCAAAAATGAACTCCATTTTATAAAAACAAATTGCTAAAAAAAATTAATTTAATTTTTAAATAAATAAACTATTCACCTAAAATTCATTTTTTTCAGAAAAAAACCCAAAAATTACCATAACATAATATCGATGCTCTGAGTTCAAAAATAAATTCCATTTTATAAAAATAATTTTCTGAATATTTTTAATTTAATTTTTAATTAAAAAAATCATTATTCACCTGAAAAAACTAATACTTGACTAATAATTTATGAAATCGTTATTTAACCATTTTATTGAATCAGATTACTTAATCAAGGTTCCTAGATTATATTAATAATTTATTTATGTGAGATTACTAATCCATTTGGTCACATTACTAATCCTAAGCATAAAATCAATATTCATAATTTACTATTCTTCAAAAATTATGTTGATCTTATTAGACTCTAAATTTCATACTGAACATAATTGTAGAAGACCTTTTTTTGAAAATCATTACACATTTTTTATTATTTAAGGTTTACATAAACATTTTTAAATATCCTTTCCCTAAAATTCATCAAAAATATGCATAATATATTTATCCGGACATTTGAAAATTCCTAAACATCATCATAAGAAGAAATCAAAAAAAAATTAAAACAAAGGATTATACAAGGCAGTTATGTTCTCCTTACATAGCCCCGTATAACCCCAGTATAGGACCTAACTGTATGGTGTGCTATGGTGAGAGAATCTGAGGGCGGCTCAGCCAACATTGCATGAGTAGTAATTTTTATCTGTTTGAACTTCTCGCAAAGGAGATTCTGTTCTAGCCACACACGATGAAGTTCGGCTTGGGTTTGGTCTAGAGAAAATCCCAATGGTGCTACCTTCTTCCCAAGATCCGTTAAATGGGCTACGATTGGCCCGAGACTACTGGATGAGGCCATCGAATCTTCTTTATATATTAATTAACCAAGATCACTTGTATTTGGAGACAATAATCGAAACGTTTAGTTCCATCATTCATATTTTCCAATGGTCATATAACAGTCAAAACCCAATGGTCTCATTTTAATTATACTCATGTTATCAAATGAAACAGTTTTGTTGAGTATAAAAATAAAGTAACACACAAAATTAAAAAACAAGATTTATTCAAAATTTTGGGTCGTTACAATCTTCCCCCATTAAGAAATTACGTCCTTGCAATTTTTAAAATTGGGTTTTAAAATTTTATTGAAAGTCCCACATCAGAAAAGGAGTCAGTAAAACTATTACTTTAAAAGAAAGAAAGGGAAGTACAAAGGTCACCTGAGTTAACCCACACTAGGACTCCATGTAGGAAAACATGGACATGAAGTAGAAAAAAATGGTCAAGTTCTGAGGTAGTGTGATAGAAAACACGATTAGGAGAAAGTTAACCACAAGAAAATCAAAAACTTATGATGTGTGTAAACAGTATTTGATTACCTAGTAGGAAACGTAACCCAACAACGTTTTTGTTTTACGTTCCTTTTCATAATTTTGGGGAATTCATTTACTACAATGAACAAAAACATAAGGAAATATACCTACCTTCATGTAGAGTTTCATCCTTTAATAAATTTCAACCAAAACTAATCTTTTCTCCAAATGATGAGCATTCAAAACACTTGGTCTCCTCAAAACACAAGAATCATCTTCTTGAGAGTCACGTAATCCACAAAAGATTAACTATCAATTTCTTATATCTTTAAACATTATCCCAAAAATAGAAATGGTAAGATAAAACAACTCTTAAAAAACAAATAATCCCATAGGAAGGGAAACTACTTTTAAATAATCATAGTTCCATGGTAATACCCAAAGTTCATCATAGACCATTCCATAAATAACTTTCCTTAAAATTCCTCAAAATAAACCAAACTAAGATTGAAACCCAATTATAAGAACGATCTCATAACATAGTCTTCCAATATAGACTTTATCGTTCATCTCCAAACAACATCAACCACTCTTATCATCTTATAACAAAAGTAACTAACCTAATCACATTTTCTCCAAGACAGATTAATCATTTCCATATGTAGCCTAAATTACTATAAGTTTACCATAAATTCATCGATTCTTTAAAATATAAGTCAACCTTTACTCCTCAAATAAAATACCATAGTAATCTATTTACCTTGATCAAATAGGGTTCCCAAAATAGTGAACGTCTTCCAAAATAATAATCAAATTTTAATCCCCTAATCACCCTTTTTTAAGAATAACTACTTCACTACATCAACATGTGGTACATAACAATAGATGTTTTCCTTAATGATATAAAATCATCTTAGGTAGTGACTCGATGATCTTAGAAAACATAAAAGATATGCTCATAGAGTACGAACTAAAATACAACATGACATAGATAATTATTGCAAAGAAGTTACATATACTTCAGTCATCATGATCCATCTCAGCATAGGATTTGCATTGGTCCCTTCTCCTTGAAGATTGTTGATTCTCATCACACTTCCCATCCATTCCAAGAGAGCATTGCCTTGGATAATGTATAACTTCTCCACATTTACGACATTGAAATGTATAAGGTACATTAGATCGAACCTTATCTCCATTCATCACATTATCCATTTTTTTAAAGAAATTGGCTACTTTATGCCCTATCTTCCCACACTTAAAACATATCCCGGTTCATTTGTGACATTATCCTTGGTGCCTCTTCACACAATTTTTGAAAAAAATAAATTGGGCCTTCTTTCCCTTATCAACTTTATCAGATGAACATCCTTGAGACTTTGTCTTCTTCTTCCATGATGAATTTGGGCATTCAACTAGGTACCAATTATTAATTGTGATTTTTGATAGATGGTTTGGCATAATAACAATATGTTCAACTTGATCTTTTTTCATCTCTATCACATTAATAGGGCAATCGTCACATCTCCTATCACATTGGTTTTTGGGACATGCTCTTCCATTACCCGCCATTAACTAAGAAAATAACGTATAATTAGGGGGCTTAAATACTTAGCCAATAATCATTAAAAGGAAACTTTAAGCATAGAAGGATAAACTTGTAGAAGGAAAGTATACCCTAACTTGTGATCCCCAAGGTTCTAGTCTAGGTTATCCATGATCATATATTCTTATGTGGATCTTTATTTTATTTTATCTTTGTTCCTTTAATAATAGTTCATACTAAGCTTATGAATTTACCAAAGCATATCCCCCGGGAGTGTCATAACCAAGAGTGCAGCAAGGCCCATTTTCATGTACTAGTTCCCATTCGAGTCTTGCTCAAAGAGGTGTTTTCGGGCTTTACCCCGATGTACATTTGTGCCAGAGCCACCTCTACCTACTCGTATCCAGACAAGGATGTATTTTCTTGGAAATCTATTATTCAATACTCACCAAAATACCAGGAACATTTCCTATATTTAAAATTTTCTATAGGGTTATTCCTAGAGTTTTCATATCCTAATTTACACAAATAACTAAACCTCCCTTTGATACCAACTATGTCATCCCGCCTTTTTATAACATAACTTTTCATTACATTTTACAAAAACGAGGATCTTTAAGGTTTAGTGTCTTGGAAACCAGAAACTTAAAACATGGAAACATAAAACATCCTCCTTAAACACTTGAAAGGCTTCTCCTTATATTAAACCTAGGTTCATTACTGCATCTGATAACCTGGGGACATACATCACAAGAAAGGGTGATCAAAAGGCCCAATAAGAAAAACAAGGGAAACATTTGACATGTGGACATGAGATACATCAACAGTGTAATGAAAAAGAACTTTAAGGCATGAGAAAGAAATAATTAGGCATATCATAATAAAAATAATGAATTTGAAAACATGAAGATGTGGCTAAAACATTTAACATTGACAATCATTTCCATTTCACCAAGGTCAATCTCCAATGTGTCATTAAAAATTACCAAGGTTATTCACCAAGGCGTCGTTAAAAATGGTCATCTCTAGAGATTAAGTCTTTACCCAATGCATTGGAGCGCTATCAGGGTACACCCTTAATTTGTCTTTATTATCATGTGAGCCACATATATCATAATCAATCATTTCATAAACAACCCATATAGCATAAAAGAAATGGGTTTCATTTCATAATCATAACGTTTTAAAAACTGCTTTAAAGACATGATCTTTATGTCACTTTAAACCCACGGAAAGGGAATGAGGGTCTCATGCATGTAAATCCCAGAAATTAAAATAGAAAATTTTGGTATATATGTGAATAAAACTTTAGAAGAAATATCTTTGAGTATTCACTTAATAAAATAAAGGAATTTGAGAATAACAGAGAGACATTTTGAGATGGAAATTCTAGAGCATAACGTCTATGTTAAGAGGTTTTAGAAAACATTGAAAAGAGAGGGTACATGGGTCACCCACTCATTAATGATCCATAAAATAGTAGGGGAACATAATATAAATTATTTAAGAACATGGTAATGAAATTTGAAAGATATACCATACGAAATTAAGAATATGAAAGGAAGACAAAAATAAGATTTCTCTTATTAAAATTCGGCAGCCTGACGGCGTCACTTGAAATTCAAGAAAAAGAATTGACGAGATCAAATAGGGTCTCTAATAATATGAACATAAATGATCAGTATGATAGATATAGATACCATACCCCAACATAATAAAAATTAACTTTAAATACTTGACATGAAAGTAGAACTTTGAAAAATTAGAAAGGTGAACGAATCCCTTAAAAATTCGGCAGCCTAACGGCGTCACCTAAACTTCAACGAAAATGAATTGAAGAGATAAAATAGGGTATCTCATAATATGAACATAAAAGATCAGTATGATAGATATATATATCATACCCCAACATAATAAAAAGGAACTTGAAAGACTTTACATGTAATTAGAACTTTTAAAAATGAGAAAGGTGGACGAATCCCTTAAAAATTCGCCTGCCTAACGGCGTCATTTAAACTTTTTTAAAAAAGAATTGACGAGATCAAATAGGGTCTCTCATAATATGAACATAAAATATCAGTATGATATATACAGAGATCATACCCCAACATAATAAAAATGAACTTGAAAGACTTGACATGAAAGTAGAACTTTGAAAAATGAGAAAGGTGAATGAATCTATTAAAAATTTGGCTGTCTAACGGCGTCACCTTAACTTCAAAAAAAATGAATTGACGAGATAAAATAGGGTCTCTAATCATATGAACATAAAAAGGGAAGTAAGAGAAATATAAAAGATCATCCTCCAACATAAGACCATGGAGCATAAATGAAATGACATAAAAGAGATTACTTGAAAAGAAAGAGAGAGGTAGGATCCCTTACCTTAAACGTAACTATTAAAACTCAAAGGTTGGGACCTTGAGGGTTTGGAGGCACCTTGGGAGGACTCCTTGGGAGGTAATGAGACCAGAGCTTCATTGCGGGAGAGTTGGGAGTAAAACTAAAGGAGGTAAGGGTGGGTATTTATAGGGAAAGTGAGGGGACAAGGGATTAATGGCCAAGGGACACCTCATTGGTGGTTTTGGAAAAACCATGGGCTTGCCCTGGGTATTTTCCCATGGTATTGGCCACTTGGGACACCTCATACCTTATATTACTATTAATAAGTCAACCATATTGATTAAATACTTAATACATCATTTAATGTTGTCATTAAACACCCGTAACTTAAAAACTGTATTTTCACTATTCATCGAAAATTCAACTTTCTTAGAAAAATCCAAAAATTTCACCTTAACCAAATATCGGTGCTTTGATTTCAAAACTAAACTCCATTTTATAAAAATATTTTTCTAAATATTTTTAATTTAATTTTTAAATAAATACACTATTTACTGAAAATTCATTTTTTTAGAAAAAACCCCAAAAATTACCATACCATAATATCGATGCTCTGAGTTCAAAAATAAAGTCCATTTTATAAAAATAAATTTCTAAATATTTTTAATTTAATTTTTAATTAAAAAAACTATTCACCCGAAAAAAACTAATACTTGACTAATAATTTATGAAACTGTTATTTATCCATTTTATTGAATCACGTTACTTAATCAAGGTGCCTAGATTATATTAATAATTTTTTTTATGTGAGATTACTAATCTATTTGGTCACATTACTAATCCTAAGCATAAAATCACTATTTATAATTTACTATTCATCAAAAATTATGTTGATCTTATTAGACTATAAATTTCATACTGAATATAATTGTAGAAGACCTTTTTTTAAAAATCATTACACATTTTTAATTATTTAAGGTTTACGTAAACATTTTTAAAATATCCTTTCCCTAAAATTCATCAAAAATATTCATACTATATTTATCCGGACATTTAAAAATTCATGAACTTCATCATAAGAAGAAATCAATAAAAAAATTTAAAACAAAGGATTACACAAGGCAATTATGGTCTCCTTACATAGCCCCTTATAACCCCAGCATAGGACCTAAGTGTAAGGTGTGCTAAGGTGAGAGAATCTCAGGGCGGCTCAGCCAACAGTGCACGAGTATTAATTTCTATCAGTTTGAACTTCTCGCGAAGGCGATTCCATTCTATCCTCACACAATGAAGTTCGTCTTGGGTTTGGTCAAGACCAAAGCCCAGTGGTGCTACCTCCTTCTCAAGTTCCGTTAGATGGGATTCGATTGGCCCGATACTACTGGATGAGTCCATCGAATCTTCTTTCTATATTAATTGACCAAGATCACTTGTATTTAGAGACAATAATCAAAACATTTAGTTCCAGGGGTCATATTGACCAATGGTCATATAACAGTCAAAACCCAATGATCTCATTTTAATTATACTCATGTTATCAAATGAAATAGTTTTGTTTAGTATAAAAATAAACTAACACACAAAATTATGAAACAAGATTTATTCAAAATTTCGGGTCATTACAGGTACCCACGCTGACTGACTGGATAAAGACATCCTGAAAGAAACAGATTTGACACGGTCAGAAGACTATACCGGGTGACCTGACCTGGTTTGAGATGATTTAAAAGAAAACTTTTGAAAACACACACACAATCAGTGTTTTCGTGCACTGAGTCAGAAATCAGAAGTCAAGGTCCTGGTGTATGGATACGTCGGCCGCCCGCACCAATACAGGACTCCCTGAACTGAAAACCACACTTAGTACCCTTAAAACTATTTCTTCACAGAAAGAAAATATCAGAGTCCTAAGTTCTGTGGTAGAACTGACTCCTCTGATACCAATTTTTCACGACCCGTCCTTGGGGCCCATGCCATGACTACCCCAAGTCCGCCATCCATAGGCCAGGGGCTACTGAGTAGCACCAAAGGATTAAATCCCGATAAAAAGGGAAGGCATTGCCTTTATGAAATGTAAACACACACAACCAGAGTACAAGTGGAAGCAAACACTAAGTAAAGTAGTATTACAAGTGTGCTGGAAGTACAAAGGGGTCCGGAAATACATTCCCAATAGTAAAGTACAAGGAAAAGACAAAACATTAGGAAGGTGTCAAGATGCTCATGGATCATCCTCCAGAGTTCCTACCTGAAGGGTAGGTACAGATGGCCACCTCAGCTCTCCACGTCCGTCTGTCACCTCCGGATACTGTCTCGTCGTGAAGTCCACCTCTGGGTACCATCCAGCTCTACAAGCCTCAACCACGATCAGTGTTGTATGTCGTCTGCATCCAACACAACGAGGTATGGGCATAGCCCGTGCAGAGGTGAGTATAATGATACTTATTAAGGACCCCGAGACCCTCAAGGTATCAGTAAATCCAACAAGGATAAACCACAAAGAAAGATCTCAACAGATAACCATTACTTAGGTATATAACCATACATATACCTAAGTTATCAAGTAACTCCTCTCAATCATGATGTAAACACAAAGGTCTTTGGCTCAGCTCAAACCAGGATTTTCATTAATGATATCGAAACCACAACTGTTGAAGAGCTCCTCCTCTGTTAAGTATAGTGATCCTGTCATGACTCTGAGGCACTGCTCACTAACCTTAGACTTCTGAGTTATTCCTCATGTCAAGTACCGTGGGTCTGCCACCCCAATATAGTGGTGTTCCCTGCCATGGGTCAACCACCCCAACATAGTAGTGCTCCCCCGAGTAGCCTATATAGGTACTCCTTCTGTCGAGTACCATGGGTTGCACCACGGATCTGCTCCGTCCAACCGGCCGACAGGACGACTGGTTTTCCAGCACGGCACCCTCCTGGTGCTGCGTCTCCCCTTCACCCGGCCGGCCGATAGGCCGGCTGGTCCTTCCGCCAAAGTGTCCCGCAATGCGGACTGCGGTTCCCGCTGCACAGCCGGCACGACGGCGTCGGCTTCCTCCACCATGGCCTATGCTGGACATAGTTCCGCATCCATGGAATGGTGAGACGACGTCGTGCTTCCTCCGTCACGGCCCACTTGGTTGCGGCTTTTCCTAGCTTATTGGACGATGGCCCTTATGTCACTGGTATCTTCCGTGTTCTGCCTCCGATCATCGATTCTGAAAAGATCATGTTCTAGCGGAGGGTCGTCGGGTAGTGTTCGTTCGGCCCACGCCCTCCGCGTTAAGCGATAGTAATAGTCCGAGACAATCGAATAAATACAACGAAGAATCAAGGAACAATTTTAATCCATTAAAATTCAACATAACCCCTACCTCGATAATTATCGTCTCACGTCGGGCGTCATGGAAGATGGCGTCATGGGGAAAGGATTCGTAGGCGACATCGGAGTGCGTTCGAGGAGGAAGCAGCTTCTCCTCACTTGTCGCAGAGAAGAGAACGGTTGGCGCATCATCGTTCATCGTGGAACTGGCATTCTTCGTTGAAGAAGTCACTATTCTTCATCAGAGAAGAAAATAATCTCTCAAGAGCTCTCTCCCCCTTAACACAACGAAATCCCTCCCCACAATAAAATAATAATCTACCCTTATTATTTTATTAACACAATCCATTTAAAATTAAAACATTCAAACACTTAATTAATTAAAAGAAGAGGTTTCATTAACTAATTAAGGTATGTTGGTAAGAGTTAAGAGAGGGAGAGGGAGAGGAAAGGTCCTCATAAATTTAAGGGGTTGTCATGAATTAATGGAGTGAGGGAGGTGGAGAGTTTGGTAATTAAAGGGGGTGTTTCCAATTTAATTAAGGGGGTTTAAGGAGTTTAGAGGAAAATTAAAGGTTGGGGATCATGTGGGCCCCACCTCTCATTTATCCACACATCGGAAGTTGAGTGGTTGTGGGCCCCAACAACAACTTCCCATGGGAGGTTTTAACTTCCAAAGATACAAAATAAAATTTTTCTAATAATTTTATTTATTTTAAACCAATTTCCCCAATAAAAATTTACAACCCGCATAAAACGCAACTACAGTAAAGGTCCCCTTAAGCAATTACCGGTGTTGTGAGTTCATCGGTGCCCTTGGGTTTCAATTCCTAGCACCGGTTGAAAAGATAGAAAAACCATCTAGTTCATTCACTGAATGTACCAGAGCTAAACTTCATGAATTGATTTCGGGCACACCGGGCCTTGGAATCAAGTGCCGTCAAAATCTATAGACTCATAAAATTCCAAAGAAATTAACAAAACAATTTCCTTGAAATTTCTAGGTCATTACAATTTTATAAATTTAATATGTCAAAATAAACTCCATATTTGTAATATAAACATAAAAATTTTGGTGGCTTTCTAAGATGTTTCATTTTTTTAATAAATAGTTAAAAATACTAAATTTTAGTTTAAAACTAATTTTTAATATAATTTATTTATATGGTTAAATTATAATTATAATTGTTTTAAAGTATAATTAGATAATATTTTTATCGATTAATAAAATATTTTTAATTTTAATCAATTTAACATTGAAATTTAATATAAAATATTATCAAATTTTTGGACGCTTTGACTTTAAAAACCTACATTGTCATCCCGTGTGTCGGATGAATTTTAAATTAATTTATTCCACTTTGTGATTTTAATTCTTAAAAATGGATTCAATATTTCAAATTATCATTATTTTTAATTTCTAATAATACAAATTTTGTTTTTGACCAAACCTATTAGAGAAAGTAATTAAAATTAATTACAATTATTAAGATAAAATTAAGATTTTTAAAGGACTAAACCTTTATCTTATGCTCCCAAATGACCAAGATAGTTGTCCAAAACCCATTTTTTAGACAAAATACATCTCTTTACCTTCCATTACTAAGTTTTTTTAAGGATTTTTTTATGTAAAAACATGGGTATACCTAACTTCTTTTCAAAAATAACAAGTGAGTACTTTTCCTCCCTTATAAAAGGCCACGAACTCTCCCCATTACTCACACCTCTCAAACCACTTAGGTTCTATCAATATATTCCCATATAGATTCCCAAAATCCCTCCACAATACCTTGAATCCTTACTTTGGGCATATATCCTTCCAAGGAATCCTTTTTATACCCACGAAAAGTTGTTACCTAATTAAGAGGTAATGTCTTTTCTCAAGATCTTTAGTTTTATTTCCATTCTCCATCCCCTAAAATATCGTTATTCCATGATCATGTAATAAAAAAATTATACTGATTATACTATTATTATTTTATGTTAAGGTTTCTACCTACACTTATACACACCTCTATATAATGGGTAACGAATGTACAGTTTATGTGTACAATGAACTACTGCCTCACAAAACGATGATTGTTCATTTTTACTTTAACAAATCTCATGGTAGATATTATGATGGAAACTCTTTTTATATATGTTATACATGATATTTATAATTTATTTATTCTTGTGTACTTTAATTTAGATCATACTATTATTCATTCCATCTTGTGTAAATGTGATAATTTCGTTTGAGGAAGTGTGGGCTACCCCCCCCCCCCTCAAAGCGATATGACACATTCATGAAAAACACAGAACGTATAAATGATTGTTTTATTAAACCTATATAACATATATAACATATATATGGTTCCAGAATTAAAATATAAATATTTATCATTTATTTTCCATACTTTTAATACAACAATGAAATAAAAGTAGTGTTCATGCGTACGTACAACCTACTGTCTCCATGAATAGTGCATTTTATTTCTAATCTATATATATTATATACTACTATAAAAAATATATAATGAATATATATGATAATTAAATCATGTTTTACATTCTGTAGATTATTAAATCAGGATATAAATAATAGTAAAAACAAATAACAAGTCAAAACATACTTTATAAAACTAGGTGATTAACACCCAAAATAGTTAGGATAATGAAAGATTGTTAACAAATGGGTACTAAAATATTATAAGAAGTTAATATATGATATTATTTACCAGATAATAGTTATGGTATAAGTTATTAACATATTTTAAACCACTATAAATTAGGATAAATACCACAAAAAAAGGAAGGTTACGGTAAGGGATTTTCAGTTCACTTTTTACACATCTGAGATAAATGACCTATTAACCACTCAATTCCATTGTATGGTATACCTACATACCATTATTATATATTATATCTTTATTTAAATTTATTTAATGATATTAAATTTTTCAATTTATTATTAATATTTCATGGATCCCATGATTCAAAATTTACTCAAGTAGTAACAGGATTTCATCTCAATTTACATTCCATTGAGATTTATTTGTTATTATACACAAATTTACATTTATTTGGTGTATATACTACCTTTTTCATGTTCTATTATTAATCCCCTTATTCTCCGGATATTATAAGTTTTATTTAATTCCATACCTTTCCATATATTATGATTCAAATGTTTCAAAGTGGTATGGGACACTTTGGAATGTTTAAAAATTATTTTATTCAAGAATATTATCAATGATTATATTTGAAATATCTCTTTATTTTTTGATTGTTTACTTTCTCCTGAAACAATCACTTTATTGTAATCATTTTTCATTTTAAATTACCTTGAATATCCATATTCCCACATATTGGATATTATTTTTTTCCTAAATCGTATATCATTTTACTTATGATGTTCAATTTGAAAATTATTTTATTAATTATAAATTATTGATAAATATATATCTTCTATACAATATAGATACTTTTTAATAAGGTACATTTTTTATTCAATATGTGAGGAATTATTTGGAAATAAAATACATGGTTTGGGGACTGTTTAGTTCAATCCCTATAGGTTGGGGACTAGTTAATGCAAGACCCTTGATGCATTTATTGTATCATAAGGAGAATTACTTTTCCAAATATTTTAAAATGTATGGTGATGGTAAAGTTATCATCTTCCTAGGAAACATGACATTTTTTTAATTATAAATTTTATTTATTAAGAATTTATTTATTATTTATCCAATGGATTTTGCCTCAACATATCTATGGATTCATTTCATTTTCAATTCATTGATTTAATGGAATGTGTTTTCAGTTTCTTACCTTGTAATATTAATATTTCCTTATCTAGTTATTTGAATGGAATTTTTTATCAGTTTTTTACCTTTCTAGGTTAATTTATTCTTATTTATTCATTATTTATTATACTTTATTTACCCTTACAAAGAATTTTTTCTCACCCTTATTATGTTTCCTTCCCCAAGTTATGAAGAACAAATCTTTAAATAAGAATTCAAGGACGCAGTTTATTTCATTCTATATGTATCATGTTTTTATTTCATATTTCCCAATTTATTACGGGAATCATGTATGTAATCTGGATTTACAAGACTGCTAAATTGATCAGTCCTTCAGAATTTGATTCCTTATAATCATGCCAATGTGATAAGATAATGCATCTGCTCTGGGATTATGGGATCGAGGAATTCTAGTTGGTATCAGAGGATATTTATAAACAACTATAGAAACTAGATTTAGAAAACATGGATTAGGGAACATAATCCTAGATATAAATTGAGGATAAGTATTAAATAACATCATAGAATATTACTGAGGAATAGATTGTGTGGCCATTACAAGCAATACATCATGTCTAGATACTGCCGGTGGACAAGGTTCTAGCATAGATGTGCCTAGAAGTGACGACTCTGACATGGTGTTTTAGGCCTAACCAGAGGTAACTTCATACAAGATAAGGTTCCTTAATACACAGTTAGTTTTAAACTCTTAAAGGATAATCATAGGATAGTTTAAATTTTCTTTACCTACCATTATGAAGGATTTTAGATTAAATATTTCACCAAAGTAACAGAAGTTTATGTTTTTAGGAATCACGATGCATAAATTTATCTTATGTTCTATACCATATTTAGATTTTTTTTCAAAGTTCATAACTTTTTAAGCTAATAAAGTATATGACATTGTTTATAAATTATGCCTAGAAGGAATAATGTTATCTATACTCATGGAAAATGTATAGATTACCCTATCGAGGAAACAAATTCATCTTGTATTAAAATAGATAAAGTGATGGATATATTAGGGAAACTTAGTCATGTTATGAATAATAACATTGCACGAATGGATAAACAGATTCCATGGAGATAATCTCTTATGATGTGTCACTTTATGCAGCAGAAGTCCCTATCATTTAGTGGGACTACTAATCAAATTTTAGTTGATCAATGGATTATGTCTCTAGAGAATATCATTACAACCTTATAATTCTAAAAAAATGAAAAGGTTACAATTGTGGTCTATTGAATCCATGGTGATGCTGACCAATGATGTTCTTTGATCCAAAATACAACGGAGGAATATTAAATTGAACTCATGAAATGGTGAACTTTTAAGGATACATTCTTTGATAAATACTTTCCTAATAATCAACAAATTGAGATGAAGAGTAAGTTTCTTAGTTTAAAGAAAATGGAGGAAGAAATTGTTACGTAGTATGAAGAAACCATTACTGGAATAGCAAGGTATTCTATAGATTTCATATATAACATAGAATATAAGATTGATCATTTAATTAAATGACTTAACACAAATATTCAAAGGGCATTGGGTTCTGATAATTATTCTTCATATGATGAAATAGTTTTATGTGCGATCAAGACATAGAAATAATTCTCCAAGTCCAACACATCAAGGGAAACCAATAGAAGAATGGGTCTTCTAAACACCATGAAAAATGAAATAACTCAAATAAGATGATGGAAATTAAGTATTTCCCAACAAGTGGTAACTGTTTAAATAATCACCCTTGTAAATTCTTGAAAGTATTGGGAGTTTTCTATGAGTGTAGAGAAAAGGGTAACCCGAAAAAAGAATACAAAGGAAATAAGGAAAACACTGATATTCAATGTTACAACTACAATTAAATGGGGTAATATGAAAATGAATTCCCTGAGAATCAAGGGAATATACCTCTAAAGAAGATGAGGGATTGTGGTCAAGAATATGATTTTGACACAACCAAGTGAATTGATTAATTTACTTATATATTTGGATCAAATAAATTTGTTATAAAAGTATTTTTTTATGATGTTCTCATCATATGATTTATAAAACATATAATAATTGTACTGAAGTACTTTTCATTTATGATTTGAGAACATAAGTTTAATTTTTACGATAAAACTTATTCAGTATAAAGTTAAACTTTTCAAAAAAAACACATTATTGAGGGAAATAAAACCCTTAATATGTTTCTAATGTTGAGATAATGATGAAGAAATAACTTATATGAATAATGGATTATTACTTTGGAACTAAATAATGACTGGTCAACAAATGGTTTTTGATATCATAGATTCGGTTTACAAAACATCTAGATTAAAGTAATGTATCCAATAACCTATTTATTACATAAGGAATAAGGAAAAATTCATGTTTCTAATGAGATTTTATGGTGATTCGAGTTATTACCATATTTCAAGAGGAAACGTGATGAAGTTATTCACATGTTTGGAATGTTAATATTTTGAGATGCTTCATATTTATTAAAGGATATTGACAAGTTCATTTTGTAAATTTAGTGAACATCTTTATAAATTGTTGGATCATAATATTTTATAAAGGTTAACCATTTATGAAATGATTTTTGTTTATCTATGAATCCTGTTTTAAAGATTTACATGTTAAACCACTATGCGATGAATCTTATTCTAAGAGATGATGTATAAATACATCAAGGAATGACCAAAATATAATATTGTTCTTATAGAAACATAAAATTAAGTATATTTACTTATATTCTTAGAGAGTGAAAGAGTTACTCAACTCCAGAAAAATTGATCTTGAAACCCAAAATGTTTTCCTAGTATCTTAATTTTTGATGATTCAAATGGCCCTTAGATCATCATAGATTTAAGTATTTGTGACTCTTAACATCCTCCTATCCATGTTATCAAGAACTCCCCATCAAAACATGATTGTTATATTTTCCCTCTATATCCAGGTTTCTATTTTCCACCTATGTTCTCCTACTAGGGAGCCTAGTTATGTGACCGTTGCACCTTCCTTTCTCTCTTATTAAGAATATGGGACAATAACCCTTTTATGATGTGGGTATTTTAACAATAGTTTATTTTCAATACCTCTATCACAAATATCAAGTTTCAAATTAAGAGTACATAATTTATTTAAGGTGGGGAGAATGTAACACCCCGAAATTCTAAAGTAAGAACCTTTTATTTGATAACATTCATGACACGTGACCCTGAGAATTTAAGGGAATATAATACCCAGATAATTTAAAATATATTTTCTATTTTTAATAGATTAAATATATTCTATATATATAAATTTATTAAATATGTATTTAGCTTGAGTTACATGCAAGAGAAACCTTCCTCGATAAGTTGTGTTAACATAAGATCAAGTTTCACCAAATAACAATCTATTATTAAAATATTATTATTTAATATAATATAATATAACCAAGAAGTTATATTAGTGGTTATGAATATTATTAACTAACTTATGAAAACTCATGTTTTATATAAATATAAAATTAATTTATGGGTTACCAGTTAATGAGAACTGAATGTAAGAACTAATTGGATATAAAAAGAAATATTATTATTTTTAAGCTTCCAGAGGGGTTTTATCTTAATAAACATAATTAATTGAAATTATTGAATTATTTTAATGAAATATATATTTTGTATATTCAATAAAATATTTTTAATATTCATCCATTTTTTTATAGGCATGTGATAAGAACAAACCCGGGTTTATTCATAAAAGACAATTTTTATTAAGGTATTTTTACCACCTTTTAATAGATAACCAATTTTAAATCCAAATTTTTAACCTTTTATAAATTTAATATTTTAAACTAAACATAATATTTGTAATAAAAATATCAAAATTAGGTTAGTTTAATTTTTTTTATCATTCTGGGATGTTTCATTTCTTAATGAATATTTAAAAATACTCAATTTTAGTTCAAATCTTGTTTTTCATCTAATTTATTAATAAGGTTAAATAATTATTTTAATTTGTTTTAAAGTACAATTAGATAATATTTTTATCAATTGATATAATTTATTTCATCTGAATCAATTTAATTTTGTAAATTGAATGTAAAAAATGATCAAACATTAGGATTTTTTTAGTTTAAAAACATGCATTATCATCCCGCCTACTGGATGAATTTTAAATTAACTTCTTCCACTTATGTTATTGGAATTTCAAAAAATTAATTCCATATTTTTATTCATCATAATATATAATTTATAATGATAAAAAAGTTTTTCTTTTGATAAATAATTTTGGTGAGTGCAATTAAAATTAATTACAGTTGTTAAGGTAAAATTAAGCATAATAAAAGTCTAAACCTTTATATTAAGGGACCAAATAACCTATAAACATGTCCAAACCCCATTTCATGGTCTCAGTTAGGACATTAACCTTCCATTATTGAGTTTTTAGGATTTTTAAGACTTTTTTTAGGTAAAAAAGTGGGTACACCTAACTTGTTTTCAAAAATACCAAGTGAGTCATTTCCCCCCTTATAAAAGCCCACCACCTCTTCCCATTCCCCACACCTCTCAAATAACTTATATTTGGCCAATATAAGACCATATAGATTCCCAAAATCAAAATCCAAATCCTATAATCCTCCCTTTGTGAATAATTTCTACCAATTAATCCTTTTGTTACAAACCAAAAGTAGTTACCTGATTAAGAGGTAACACTTCTGTTAAGCTCTTTAGTTTTATTTCTATTCTCAACCTTGTAAAATATCATCATTACATGATAATGTAATAGAATAAGTATCCTAAATATACTTATATGTTTTTATAAAAAAAATTCAACATAAACTTACCTACACATCCATCTAATGGGTAACGAACTTATTTTTTCTGTGTATGGTGAACTACTGCCTCATGAAAAAATGATTATTCATTTTTTCTTTACCACCTATCATGGAATCCATTACGATATAAAATATGTTTATAAATGTTTTATATGATATTTATAATGTCTTTATGATTCTATAATTTTTATTTAGAACATACATTTATGATTTCCGTCTTGTATAAATATGATAATTTCGTTTGAGGAAGTGTGGACTACCGCCCCCACAAAGTGATATGATTCGTTCATGCCATACATGGAACGTATAAAGGATGGTTTTAATAAAACTATGTAACAAATATATAATAAATATGGTACATTAATTATAATATAAATATTTATCATTTAGATTTAATTATTTTAATACAATAATGAAATGAATGTAGTGTTCATGCGTGCGTACGACCTACCGTCTCCATGAATGGTGAATTTTGTTTCTAATCTCCAAATATTATGAACTACTATAAAAACATATATAATGAATATATTTTACAATTAATTCATGTTTTAAATTTTTGATATTACTAAATCGTGATCTAAATAATAGGAACAATAAATTAGAAGTCAAAAAATACTAGATAAAACTCGACAATTAACACCCTAAATAGTTAAAATAATGAAAGAGTGTTAACAAATGGGTAATAAAATATTGTAAGAATTTAATATAAATTATTATTTACATGATTATCGTTTTGGTAAAATTTAATAACAAATTTTTAACCACTATATAGTATGATAAATACCACATAATAAAATTAAGTTTAATGTAATGGATTTTCATCTCACTTTTTATGCCTTTGAAATAAATGTATTATTCACCACTCACTTCTTTTGTGTGGTATACCTTTTAAAATTTTGATATATTATATCATGATTTACATTTATTTCATAATATTAATTGTTTCAATTTATTATCAATATTTCATAGAACCCATGATTCAAAATCTACTCAAGTAGTAAGGGAATTTCACCTCAATTTACATTCAATTAAGACTTATTTGTTATTATGTGCCAATTCACTTTTATTTTCTATATATAACACCTTTTTCATGTTATATCATGAATAAAATTATTTTCATGATATTCTAAGTTTCATTTAATGTCATACCATTCTGGATATTATGATTCAAATGTTTCAAAGTGGTATGGGAGACTTTGGAATGTTTAAAGATTATTCTCCTCAATAATGTTCTTAATGATTATCAATGAAATCTCACTTCCTTTTTTTATTGTTAACTTTATCGGGAAAAAAAAAAAAAATAAACAATTTTAAAATGAAATTATAATTAATATCCATATTCTAACATAATATATATTATTATTTTTTAAACTATATACCATTTTACATAAAGTGTTCACTTTCACAATTATTTTATCAACTGGGAATGATTAAAAAAAGTGTATCTTAAATTCAATATGGATACATTTTGATAAGGAAAATTGTTTATTCAATATATGTGGAATGATTTTGATGTGAAATACATGGGTTGGGGACTGTTTAAGGAAAGACCTTCGGGATGGGGACTAGATAATGCAATCCCCTTGATGCATCAGTAGTCTCATGAGGTGAATTAGTTGGACAAATAGTTTAGATTGTCTCTCAGTAGTAAAGGTATCATGTGCCTAGGAAATATTAATTTTGATAATTAAGCATTAAATTTTTTGACAATTCAATTATTATTTATCCAGGAGATTTTTTTTGACATATCTACGGATTCATTTAATTTTAAGTTCATTGATTTAATGGAAAATGTTTTCAGTTTCTCACTATACCATATAGATATTGCCTTATATAGTTATTTTAATGGCATGTATTACTAGTTATTTAACTTTTCACGTTAATTTATTCATATTTATTCACTGTTTATTCATATTTATTTAACATTACTAGTCATTTGAGCTCACCCTTATTATGTTTCCTTCCGAAGGTTATGAAGAAGAAATATTTGAATAAGCATTCAAGGATGAATTTTGTTTCATTTTATATGTATCATGTTTGTATTTCCTATTAATCAATGTATTATGGGTATCATGTATGTAATTTGGCTTTCCAAGACTCTTAAACTTATCATTATTTCAGTATTTGATTCCTTGTAATCATGCCAATGTAATAAGATAATGCACCACCTCTGGGATTTTGGGGTTGTGGAGTTACAAGAAAGAGAAGGGTAACTATACTGATGTCTATCATGTACCCTATGTGAATCCTACATTGGTCAATATCTCATAGTGTGATCCTAAAATTTGTAAAAAAAATAAGCATAATATTTATCTGAACATTCAAATATTTCCTCATGAACAACATGTTTAGAATTATCAATTATCTTTTCAATGTAAACCTCAACAATGAAATATCCTTCAAATTTTCTTTTAACAGAGAGAATGTAAGGTCCACCTTTTCTAGGTGGAATGCCTCCATGATCTTCATCATCATAATTAGGATATACTAATCCCAATAGAATAGATATTGGGGGATTCTCCCCCTTAGTAGGAGCACTTCGTATATGTTATCTAGGAATACTTCCAATAATAGGATATCCTTTTGAGCTAACCTCCACCTCATCAGATTCAATAGAGTGACCCCATTCTGGTTCATCCTCAAAAGTAATTATAGATTCTTTATCAAGACCTACTTATTTTATATCTAATTATATTTATTCATCCTGAATAGCTACTTTTCATTCTTCTTATTTAGAAGAAGAAACATCATCATCTTAATCTTCCAAAACATCATCAGGTGTGAGACCTAGATCCACTAGATCCCTAGGTATAATAGGTTACCTTAATAGTTTAAAATATTTATATAGTGTCTTTGGGTCATACAAACATTAATAATTCCATGGATTTCAATTAACTGTCATTTTTTTTAAATCTTTTTGGTAAGACAAAAACCATTAGATGTAGTTATTATTTCCCCCTATAAAGAAATATGCCTTCATAAACATGAAAGGATGAAATGTGATTGGGATAAGGTAAAGAACAAAACCTTGAAGTTTTACTTCACAGTTCAACCATATGTCTCGTAGCATATCTTCAAAGAATTATTTTAACACCATTATTCATAAAAAATCATTTCATGATTCCTCTAAATACTAAAGTATTTATTTCAGGGGCATATTACATATTGAATAAATTTTAACTAAAGCCTACATTCTATACTAAATTCAATAGCTACTGGTATATTTAGGGTTCCATTCCCAGTTATCTCATCTAAAGTATTATAAAATTTAAAATTTGGATGATTAACATGATAAAATCCTCGATAACCCTCAAATTCTCTTCTATATAGAACTCACAAACATTTTCCCATTGTTTTGAAAAGAATTCAAAAACATCGACATTCATCCTTAATTTTAATTTTTCCCTCTAACCTTCTGGGAATAACTCATGGATCACATAAAACTCCTTGGAAATATTTTTGATAGTAAGTTCTATAATTTTCTCTAAACAAAACAACCCATCCATGTTCCTAAACCTCATCTTAATCTAGTGATATTCTTGATCTCAACCATTGTGTATCAACTTCTTTTTCCACTAAAACTAGATAAAAGATGATATTTTTATTATTTTTATTTACAGATCAAATCGAGTTGGATTTATAATTATTTTAATTCTTTTAAGGAGGAAACTAAATATGAAATTCAATCTCTAGAATTCTCTTCATCCTCAGTATTTGGGTTCAATTAGATATCTTTGATGTTTTAGTTACTAAAGATAAAGAAGAAAGGATTAAGTTGGAGAGAGTGATAGGTTATAGATAAAAGAAACTGATCTAGTCAAAAGATATTAAATGTACATAGGATAGGTAATTTTTTGGATTCTAATTCAAATTTAAATTTAAATAATTTAGGTAATAAAATAATAGTAAACATCAAATAAATCCCACTCAAAAAATCATGAAAATTTTAAAGAAAATAGAAACATAATGTCTGCTAACCCTGGACCTATTAATAGCATAATCATGGTAGGAATGCTAACTATAACCTTGAAATAGTAAAGCTAACCACATGACCAAGACTTTAATGTTAAGAATAGTGAAAATGTGAGTAGATACTAATGGTAAGTATAGTTACTACATGAGTAAGTATTCACAGTAGGCATATTAACCATAGGAACAAAAAACTTGTGGGTTTCCTACTAAATGTGTGAATCATACTTCGTAGTTACTTCCAAAAAAGCACAGCGAACTAAAGATAAAAAAATTAACATAGGAATTAATAAAAAAAACTAAATTAAAAAAATTAGAAATAATTTATCATTCTTAATTCATGTATAATATAATTTATTCTCTCAATATTCAAAGTATTTGTAAATATATCAGCAAGATTATGTTCAGTAACAATTCATTCTAGAGTTATATCACCATTTAGGAAATTTTCTCTCAGAAATATATTTCTTTTATCAATATTATTTTTTGTAGAATATGATATAGGATTTTTAAAAATATTTATCACACTTATATTATTTCAATTTATATGGAAATGTGAAAATTAAAATTCATAGTCTAGTAATGTATCTTTTATCTGTGCATTGTAACTGCATAAAGTTATGTACTCAGCTTTAGAAGTGGATAATTCCATAGAGTTGTGTCTCTTACTACACCATTAAACTATATAATTTCTCAATAAGTGACATATACTAGAACTTATTTTCAACATAACATAAAAACTACAAAAAATATATACATCTGAATAACTAACTAAATAAAATTCTTTCCCTTTAAGATAAAATTGTCCCAAATTGGTTGTATTTTTTTAGGTATTTAAAAATTATTTTCAAGGCTATTAAATGTAAATCTTTTAGGTTTCCTAGAATTTGAGAACATGTATACACACTAAACATTATATCAGGTTGGCTAGTAGTTAATTATAGTAAACTTCCTATAATACCTCTATAAGTGGTCTGATCAACTAGTTTCCCAAATTCATCAAGATCTAACATGTATCTAGTACTCATGGGATTATCACTACTATTAGTACTATCTATTTCAAAATGTTTTAAACTATTTTTAGTGTACTTGTTTTGATTTAAAATAAATCTCGATTTTTTATGAAAAATTTTAAAACTAATAATAAATTATAATTCACCCATTAAAATAATTTAAAATTAACTTTGAATTAATTTTCAAAACATGATGCACAAAAAATTCCATAAAGATCGAATGATAATATCAACATAATTTAAATTTACTACTAAAACATATTTTTAAATTCATTTATTAAATAAATTTTGCTCATTTATTTCTTTAGTAAAACCCTTAGAAACCAAAAATGAGTTCAGTCTATCATACTAAGATCTATAAGATTATTTTAAACCATATATAGATTTTTTAAATTAAAAACATGATTTTTAAGGTGAGGGTTTTTAAATCCATGGTGTTGTTCAATAAAAAACTCATCAATAATGTAACCATTTAATAATTCACTCTTTGAATCCATTTGATATAATTTTAATTCCAAATGTGCTGTAAAGGAAAGTAACATCATGATGGATTTAATTCTAGCTACTGGTGAAAAGGTTTCCTTATATTCAATTCATTCTTGTTAACCATATGATTGTGTAACCAGTAAAGCTTTATTTCTAATTATTGTGCCTAAATCTTCAAACTTATTTCTAAACACCCATTTTGTTCCAATAGTTAGGTAGTATTTAGGTCTTTTAACTTATTATAAGACTCACTTTCTTTCAAACCGATTTAGAACCTCTTTTATAGACATTACCTAGAACTCATAATTAATTGAACCATTAATGTTCTTAGGTTCAAGATGTGACAAGAAATCTTGGTGTTCATCTTGATTGCTTAAATAGTGTCAATTATAGGTTTATTTGTCTAGGTAACCTAGAACAACATATACATGAAAATATATATTAGTTCTAATAGATCTAGGAATAGAATTTTTGGACACCCCATTCTCATCTATAGGTTTGGTTTCAAGTTTTTCATCAAAAATGGGTGAGTTATTTATTATAGGTTAGGAATAATTGTTACTTGGTTTAACATTTTTTTCTCAAATTAGAAAGGTCATATAATACATTTTCTAAGGAGATTATAGGCTCATGTGGATATGTTCCATCAAATTTAATATTTATATATTTTTTCATAATCTTAGTCCTATTATTGAACACCCAATACTATATAGTAGATATAGATATAAAATGAAATTTATATCTTCTCTCTTGGAAGAAAATATGTCTAAATTTTATTTTTTATTGAGTATTAATAATTTACAACAAAAAACACTAAAGTAATTAACCTTTTTTGATACCATTCAATAGTTCATAATGAGACATATTTAATAGAGGTATAATTTAAACTCTATTCATAATGTAAAACTTTGTATTTACATATTCTACCCAAAAACAAATTGCTAAATCATAATCATTGAGTTTGGTCCATGAAATTTCTTGAAGGGTTCTATTTCTTCCCTCTACTAAACCATTCTATTGTGGGGTCTTAAGAATACAAAATTTAGGATTATATCCATATTTCTAGTATAATGATTCAAACTCATAATTTTCAAACTCACAAACATGATTACTTCTTAAGTTAATAATTATAATTCCACTAAATTTTCTATAAAAATTTATCATATTTGCAAAAATAAGAAAGAGTTTCACATTTATGAATAAGGAATAACACCAATTTATATATCGAATAGTCATCCACTATAACATGAGAATATTGTTTTTCTTCTAAAAAAGAAACTATATATGGTATGAACAAGTCCATGCAAACTAGAACTAATGGTTGAGAATTTGATACTTAGATACTTAGTTTGAAAGTGATTTTATAATACTATCCCTTTTGATAGCAATTACAATATTTATCTTCTAGAAATTATAGTTTGGTTACATAATTAACTAAACCTTTATTAGTGAGCTTTATATGTGATTGAATATTTAAATTCCCTAGTATCATATTACAAATCAAAGATTATTTGTAAAATTCCCTCATATAAGAAACATTTTGATAAAATAAAAATGTAAATTCTATAGCATAATGAATTTCAATTATAAAAGAAGTAAAATTTAAAGACATTCTTGGAATCAAACAATTTACAAGAATTGTTTTCAAACATGACATTAAAACCATCATCAGACAATTTTGAAATGCTAAGCAGATTATATTTTAGTTCATCTCAAATAAAAATTTAGAAACAAACTTGTACTAGAGTTATCGATTTGGATGAGTTTAATTATTTTCCCTTTAGAATTTTCACCAATATTGACATGTACACCATCCTCTTTACCAGAAATGATTTCGGTAGCCATATTTTCATGGGTCTAGAGATGTTAATAATAAATAATTTATAAATCCATAATTATCTTACTGGTTTCCAATAAGATGATCTTATACTCTTATAAATAAAGAATTTATTAGGTACAGGATAATAAAAACAACAATCATAACTAGTAGAAATATAACTTAAAAAAATCCCCTCTATAGGTTTTTATTCTTTTCTAGTAGTATATTTTGGAGCTGTATATTTCTGAATAATTTGAGTAAGTCTTTTTCATCCATTAGTGAACCTCTCCTGAAATTTCTTTAATTTTTCATTAGGTAATTTCAACGCATTGTTTTCTTTATGAAATTGAGTGTTCTTTTCCTTCTATACTATAAGATCAATTTTAATGTGACTAAATATAACATGTTACTTATCAAAACTTTTTTATTTATATTTTATTTAATTAAATTTGTATTCGAGTAGGTTATATTATTAAAATAATTCATCACTTGACATATTTTCAGCATCATTTTTAATCTCAAAATTATTTTAATTATTATTAGGATATACAATAAAAACATTTAATACCTCTGATGGGTTTTTCGTAAAACATATTTTATCTTTTTCACTTATTTATAATATAATATAATTAGATTCACATGAACTTCCCTCTAAGGTACTCCAATTGGATTTCATAGAATTTTTATAATTTCTTATATTTCCCTCATATTTCATTTTATACTTGAGCTTGGGACAATAATCTTTTATGTGACCTTTTTTCTTACATTCATATAAAATTGATTAATTTCCAGAGTCATCCTTCTTATAATATTTTCCCTGATATTTTTTTGACCTACTTTCCTATGTAATTGTGTTTCTTAGATAATTTTCTATTTTTTAGAACTATTTGAAATTTCTAGTTAGATGTGGAACTTCCAAATCATTTTCAATAGTTTATTCTCCATCACTTGAACTTCCATCTTTGATCTTCTCTTTATTTTTGAGTTAGAAGTCTTAAGGATATAGACATACTTTTTTGGTTCATCCACTTCCTATGTTTTTACTTGCAGTTCTTCTTTATTCATCATTATATTTCCAATTACCTCTTTTACTTGTAGTGTAATAATGTCATAAGATCCTCTGATGGATATAGATGTTCCTCTCCATCTTCCTGATAAGAATCTGAGAAGCCATATGACTTGATCTTTGTTATTAATTTTCTTTCTCAATGTGTATATCATGTTAGTAATCTCATTGAACCTGAGATACATATAAGATATAGTTTCATCAGGCTTCATCTTAAAATTATCATATTTAATAGTGTAAGCATTTAAATTAATTTCTTTAACATTATAAGTTCCCTCATGATAATAGCTAGTGTATCCAAGATTTATAAAGTACTGGCATAGCAATATATTTTGTTAAATTAGTATTTTATAAAAGAATAATACAAAGTAATCATATCTTAAAAATTAAAATAATAACATAATTTAGTTACATCTCTCCAAATAGATCTAGAAGAATGAGTTTTTTCAAATTTATTTTCAATTTATATCCTTATATCTAATCTCATGGTCTCTAAATTAATTTTTATTTTTATCTTCCATTGATCATAATTATTTCCATCAAAATAAGAAGTATAATAAGCAGAAGTTACTTCTGGACTATTGTTGTCTATAAAGAATTAAATTTAGAAATGAAATAAATTTAAGATCTTTAAATGAAAATAAATCATAGTAAAATTATTTTTTAAACCACTAATACTAATTATTTTTGTATAATTAACACAATAGGGGAGTAAATTTTGTCCTTAATAATGATTTCTGTTTAAAAAAATTTAAAAATTTCCCACAATTTAATAAAAATTAAATGTTAATAAAAATAGTATGAATATATAAATCTTATATTGAAAATAGTTTCTCAGAATTGGGATTAAGTCTCAGTTAAAGTATATTTTAAATAATTTAACTTTTGAAAATAACTTACTTAATAAAACACCTTTTATAAACACAAATTAAAATTAATTATCACAGTAAATCACTGTTTTAGTTTTTTTAAAAAAATAAAAATATTTGATTAAATAAAAAAGAAAAGGCGGAAGATAAAGCAGCAAACAAGTTATATCAAATAAAACTTAGCATAATTTTAATAAGGGTTTTGGTCTCAAGCCAAGACTTAATCCCATCCAGTTTGAAATCACCGAATTCCTAGAAATTTAAATATAAAAAAATTGATCCGCAAATTGTATTGTGCTTTAAAAACAACTACTCACAAGTCTATCTAGAAAAAAATCCTCTTCCACATCTCTTCATGGGATTAAGTGATATCGGGAGTTACAAACAATAGTTCTTCTTGGTAATACAAATGAAAGATTTTAGAGAATATCAAGTACTCTCTAGTTTATTACAAGAGACTGAGTTATTATAGATAAACAGAGAAATACAAAACATAAATTAATATTTAATCATAAACAAAAATATAAAGAGATTAAGAATAAAGAGGTGTGATGCAACTCGAACTGGTTATATTTGGTTTTTTGGATTCTTTTAATTTGTCTTTAAAAGAAGCTTGTTCTTGTTTCTCAAAATATTCTAGAAAATATAGCATCATAGAGTCTTCTCTAAAGAACAGGTGCTCATGTATATAACCCTTTGTTATGTCTCTGGGTAAGATCAAAAATAATAAAGTATTGTTTACACCATTACATACACTTTTTCTTTACATGATTGGAAATTCTTCTTAAATAAATCTTTATAAACGTATCCATTAAATAATAATCAATTCACTGATGCTTCATTTAATTCTAAAAAAACAAGATATTGGAGATCTGAAACACTCAAATACTAAGTTAGAAATGAAAATATATCTCTACTTGAATCATGGTTATCTGAGAATAACGCATCATGATATGGTTATTGGATGTGGAAAATATGGCATGATTGGTTCATCACTTCATGTTGTTAGTTCATTTTCACATACAGTTGGTTCATGACCTCATGTTGTAAGTTGTTTCTTTATGAGTTCACTACATTAAAAGACTCATTATTTATATTAATTAATAAAATAATTACATAACTTGGTGTGGTAACTTTATCTCTTCATATGGTAGGTAATTTCTTTCAGGCAGTTAGGTATATGATAGGTACAACTACATCTCCCAATAGGTTGATTGAATATATGATTAGGTGGTTCTCAATATACAGTAAGTATCTTTTTCATGTGTTAAGGTGAATTATAACATGAAATTAGGTGACATGGTCTCTTTAACTTAATGTTAATTTCAAACACTTCATTGGGTAAGTACATTGCAAATGTGGTTAGGTTGGTATGATTAGTTCCAGACATATCTATTTTTCAAATTTCTTCAAGTAAACCACTTCTAACATAAAACATTAAATACATCAATAAAATTGTAAAAATTATTTGGTATCATTAATTTAAGGAGGTTATAATTTAAGATAATATTTATATTCAAAGAAAAAAAAATTGAAAATGTTTTATGTTTTTCAAAATGTTATTTTTAAAGTGTAAAGGCCATTTTCCTCAAGAAATATTCTAATTTATCTCTAAAAATTATTTTAAAACTAATAGGACATCTATTTTTATTAGTTATGATTTACTAGGGACATAAACCAAGGATATAATTATTATCCTTACATTGAATGGTTTATGTTTATGATGTCCAGATGTTTATGGACCCCATTTTTCTCCCACAGGTCATACCATGATATAATTCTAATGAAACCCGCTTCTTTTTCCATGGGTTATAATATGATGAAATGATGAAATTATTATGATACCTATTTCTTTTCCATAGGTCAAGTAATAATGAAATGATTATGAAACTCATTTCCTTTCATGGGTTATGATATGATGTATATTTTATGATCTTCTGACAGTCATATGGTAGATTTTCATTATGTGAAGGGTGGGACCTATATCTCCCTCCAATTTATTTGATAAATCTTTATCTCTCATGAGATTACAATTGGTAACATGAAAAAAGACTTGATCCAAAATGGGAAATAGTCCAATTGGCTTGATCCCCAATGGTAAAGACACTGATGGGGTTTATCCACAATGGGAAATAGGTTGATGGTCATGATCCATAATGGGAAATAGATGATGATGTCCAATTCACTATTTTTTATGGTCTTTTTAGTTTACCTTTAAAAAAGAAATAGTTTCTATACCTATATTGTTTCCATACTTTTATGACATGATTTTATGGTTTATGAATTATTATGATTTCACACTATTATTAATCATTTATTTTGGAATGATAGTTCTTTATTCCATTACTCATGTTTTTTATTTATAGCAAGTTGGGTATGGACTTTGTAATTTGTGTTTATGATCTCATACACAAATTCTTATATTTGGCTTTCATATGAGCATATAATGATATCTTCCATGTTTAACCTTAGTGGGAATCTAAGATCAACCTTTATTATGTATCCTTTACCCAGGTTATGAGGAAATATTTTAAGTAGGGTATTTTTATGAAGAATATAAAAGGGGGAGATATTCGTGGGATATGTTTTATATCTTTCACTTAATAAGAGGATTTTGTACATAGTCTCCAAATTCACTAAACCATTATATTCCTTGGTCGTGTATTTGTAAAATTTTTTAAATATTTAGCTAAATATATGTGATATTTATGAATGATAAGTCAGGTCTCTACATCGTTTACTAGTTTTGGGTGAGTTTTGGCCGATCATACTTCTAATGTTCATTCCCAGAATGTGGTCTATTTAGTTGGATCTTATGATAGGAGTGTGGAATTAATAAAGACCTCCAACAGTGGTTGCACTAGATAGAATATTTTTAATTTTTAATTTCAAAAATTTAAATTTGAATCAGCAATATTTCCATAATTTGGTATAATAGGGTTTCACTTTACCCTAAAAGTGTATTTTCAAAAAATGTCAAAAATATAAGATTGAGGTATTTTTCATTATTAACTAAAAATCAATAATTTCATAAAAATACTAAAATTTCCTTATAAGCTAATTTTTTCATGATGATTTCAAAAATAAAGTTAATTTTCTTAAATTCCAATTATAAATTTAAGAAATTAAAATTTTAAATAAAACATTATAATATATGAAAATAAATTTAATGAGAATAAAACTATTTACTTTTTGATTGAAAATATACTTAACATTATTATAATGAATATAAATATATGAAACCCAATTAATGAATGTTAATAAGTGATAAAATTTATTAACTTTAACTAGGTAATTACAAATATGGCCTAGTGATGAAGAGTTAGGGATTACATCGAATTAGAGGATCATGGTGTATTTATTCATTTTTTAATATAGGGAGGAATACTGGACTCATAATAAATATGTCCCATTGAAGAATATGTGGGATTATAACCAATAGAAGGCCCATATACGAGCATCCAACTCATTTCCATTAGTAAATATATAAGGAAAAACTATTGGACTCATGCGGGATATAGAATAGTTAGGAAGGGTTGTGGATTACCCCTAATAAGAGGTCCATATATATCTCTAGATCATTAGATAGACCAAATAATTCTATTCAAATTCATGAAGGCTATGGAAGCCAGCTTGGGGAATCTAGGATTATTATCTTGATCCAAGGGGTGTTTTTTTAATCACCTAATAATAAGAATCATCATTATCATATAAATACAAGATCATTAACACCATGAGGATCCCATATATTAGGTTGAAAAAAATTAGTGATTCCTTCTTATAAGAGGCATGATACTCATTATTAAAGGAAAACATGATCAGGACAAATAATTCTACTTTACATGAAACAATAATGTATCTCAAGAGTTTAGAGAAGGTTCTTGGATAAGCAGTCACTCAGTTGGATGACCTTAGTGAATGGATAACCCAAGTAAATGACCTGGGTGAATAGGGAACCCAGGTAAGTAACCTGGATGAATAGAGTTCCTAGGTAGGTGACCAGGAAAAGTGCATAGCCATACACTATACTAGAGTAAAAGAAAAAAACTATTATGAAGGAAACAAGTGAATATGTTTTCTTAGTAAATATAACGACCCATACTTTACATACATTGTTAATACTTCAAAATTGAAGCACACTTATTACAACATATGACAAAACCACAAAGGACCGTATAGGTATAGTGTCTTTAGAAACTGGGAAACAAAAACAACTGGTTCATAAATCTTCTACAGTGTCTCCCATTTATTTCATCATATCTAGGGTCCCTTTTAGCATATTCTACTTAATATCCATCTTCCTGACCTGGGGAAAAGAAAACATAAAAGGGTGAGCTCAAATGCTCAGCAAGGGAAAATAAAGGAAATAAAAATCATATCATATCTTTATCAAAACCTGCAAAAGAGATCATAATATCTTAACATGGAATAAAACATAGAAGTGAAAATGAGATCCCCATAATCATAACATAAAACTTGAAACTTTGTGGCATGCACACATAATCATGGAAATCATTTCTTGTTAGTCATGACTCATTGCCAAGACTATCTTAGTGGACAAAGTCCCTTTCTGAACCGAGTTCACTCCTCGTTTCAGTCCTGTATCACTGAACCGAAATAACCTTCCGTTCCAGCCATGTCTATCTCATGAGATATAAAATCATTACCCAATGCATTGGAGGGAGATATAGGTCCCACCCATCTTATAATGAATCCTTTCTTATGTGTGCCACATAATCATAAAACATACATCATCGCATAACACATGTAACAAAAATGGCATTCTTGAAACATCATGACATCATGAATCAATTCATATAAGATAAAGGAATTAATAAAAATAATTCCATCACAACATAGTCAAATCAATGTAAAAATATGGATAGAAACAGAACCCTTTATTATCTTAGATGGAAAATAATTTTGATATAACACTTGAACTCCATTCTTGAGGAAAATATCCTTTCTTCTTCAAAAAACATTTTTCCTTTCATAACATGTCATACAACTTTAAAATAAAATAAGTTGATTAAAAATAAACTTGAAAACTTGTAAAGGAAGCTTCTTGAAAACAATGTTTTAAAAATCCATTCATGCCGTATAAGTTAAAAAAAACAGTCTTCTCGTACTTTTGTCGGAAAAGTCAAAAAGTACCTCGTACGGAAAAACGACAAAAGATTCCTTTCATATTCTTTACTAAAAACTCACCTAAGGGTAAAATTGGATTTAAACTATTGCAAGTGGATGGAAACAATATTACATATTGAGGGAACATGGATGTGGATGATAAAATACACCCCAGTAAATACTTACGAATAAACAATCTCGGATAAAAATGAGATTGTGATATTTCCCTTAACTTAGGTCCGATTAGCTTTGTACGTGTCCGAAGCTCCTGTATAATAGTTTAAATAATGTTATTGACTTATTCCAGAATCATACATATTTATATGATATCATATATGGTCATATTATTAGCTTCTTGTTAGTAATATTTCATTGTTACTTGTTACTCGGGTCTTTATAACTTTTTGTTCTTATGCGTGTTTTGTCGAATAAATTCTTATTCTTATCTTTAGGTTATAGATAATTCATTTCCAGAATGGTATTAGTGTATTATATACCATATTCATTCATTCAATTCATTTATATAATCATTATGAAATGAAGATCATGTAGAACGAGTCGCATCACATCGTGGAGACGGTATTCCGTACGTACGCACGAGTGATGATATCATTCCTAAGATCGTGGAATTGTATTGGAGTATATATATATTATTTCAGTATCAATATTACTTCATAATAATCATATTTAGTTACTCATTACACCATTATAACCATCCTTGTAAGGTGATGGTGGAAAATAGATTACACCACGGCGTGGAGACGGTATTCCGTACGTACGCACGCGTGGTGATTTCATTTTTCCGTAGGATGGATAGAAGGTGAAATATGGTTGTTTCATATTTATAATAACATATCAGTATGTAAGTAATACTGATGTTATTACTTTATCATGAAACAACTAAAGAAGAAGAAGTTGAAGAAGAAAGAAATTGAAAAGATCGGTAATGGATATTACCTCTTCTTTGGAACGCCTCTTTGAATCCTCCACTTAAGGAACTAAGAGTGGTCTTTGGAGAAGACCAGGACCTCTAGGACTATTCTAGGGAAGTGGAGAGGAGAAAATGGCAGGGGTTTTCCGAGCTTGAGTGCTCAAATTGGTGTGAGGAGGAGGGGGAGGAGGTGCCCTTTTATAAGGGAGGAGAGGGGCACCTTAGGAATATCTCAAAATATTATTTTATATTAAAGTCAAAATCGGTTTATAATTGTTCCAAAGGGTCTTATTTCGAAGCTAAAGTGGGGATGGGTCGAAATCCTATCAACCAATAGGATTTAGACAAGTTTAGGGTATTATTTTAACCTTATCAATTAGATTTAACTCTAAGTTAATTAATTTAACTTTTACCGTGTCTTTTTGTTTTCTTTCACTATATGGTTAATACACTTACTATAACATGCCAAACGAACCCCAAATTGTTTATTATTAATATATATATCCTTATCTAAGTCATTTGGCCGATCCTTAGATTTTTAGGAATAAAATAACAATTAATAATATAATATTTTATTTAAAAACTATTTTGTGTCAATTTTGACACTATTTGATATATGATTTTTGTGAAAGTCATAACAGAATTATATGTTCGAACCAAGTTGCTTAAATCAACAATAATATATCATAGTAACCTAGAAAATTAGTGGAATTCATAAAAAGTCTTAAATTACATTCATTTTGGTATTTATATTATCAATTTTGTCAATATTTCATTAATAAGATAATTACTGCATCATCTTTGTGTCATAAATAAATTAAATTATTTGATGTCTAAAAATTACAAATAAAATACCATCATGTAGGAAATATTTTTAGCTTTCTAATGAATATTTACAATCGAATTTATCTTATGTATAACCCCATATTAAAAATGATTTACTTATTAAACTTTGATTTTAACTATTTTAACCCTTCTTTAAATAAATTAATAATAAATGTCCTAATCTAATCCAAGTGGGCCTAAATGGTCATATTTTATTCCTAAGTTTGTTTTTGGTCGAATTACACTTGTCCAATAGAATTAGGACATGTTTTAGGGTAATATTGATATCATATTTACCCTTAGTTACCCTATTTACTATTAACCGCGGTAAAAAGGTAAAAAGTTACTATTCACCAAAAAATTATTTTCATCTCATTGAACCACATTTTAGTCCTTGATATTAACCGTGTCTCTCGGATTTTCGAAATTCCATTCACAGAAGCGGTAAAATTAAGTTTTATGCAAAATTCAGTTTTTAACCTACCACTTAGTGGTTTCACTATTCATCAAAAATTGAAAGTTTTCAAAAAAATACCAAAATTTCACCCTAGGCTAATTTCGATATTTTGAGTCCAAAAATGAAGTCCATTTTGAAAAATAAAATTTATAAAATTTTAAAAAGTGGTTATTACTATTCATAACGGCTAGTTTTAATAGCATAATGTTGTTTAGTGAAACTCGGTATTGCGTACGACGCAAGCTATCGAGGAAGGTCGCGATTGCGTGTAAAGCAAGTCAAGCAAGTGTTGCGTAGAAAAAGATTCCTTTGATGATTTATATAACATAAAAGTCTCGGGTGTTACATTCTACCCCCCTTAAAAAGAATTTCGCCCTCGAAATTCGTCACTTTGCAACAAACAGATGAGGATACTTCTCCCTCATCATATCCTCAAGCTCCCATGTAGCTTCTTCAAGTTGGTGGTTTCTCCATAAAACTTTCACCAAGCGAGTGGTCTTGTTTCGTAGGACTTTTTCGCTACGATCCAGAATCTCTATCGGCTGTTCTTCATAAGAAAGATCTTGCTCCAGCGGTACAACTTCTGAGCTGAGTACATGTGAAGGATCTGGTATGTACTTTCTCAGGAGAGATACGTGGAACACATCGTGAACTTGAGAGAGATTCGGTGGAAGCGCCAATCGGTAAGCTACCTTCCCAACACGATCCAGTATTTCAAAAGGACCGATATATCTAGGGCTCAACTTCCCCTTCTTCCCAAATCTCATAACCCTCTTCCAGGGAGATATTCGTAAGAACACTTTATCGCCCACTTCAAACTCTAGGTCTTTTCTTCGGTTGTCGGCATAACTTTTCTGTCGACTCTGAGCTGCTCTTATGTGTTGTTGAATAGATCTAACCTTTTCTGCCATTTCATCAACGAGGTCAGGTCCTAATAGCTTTCTTTCCCCAACTTCATCCCAGCAAGTTGGAGTCCTGCATTTCTTTCCATAGAGAGCTTCATAAGGAGCCATCTGAATACTGGAGTGAAAGCTATTATTATAAGAAAATTCCACCAAAGGTAGGTGTTGGTCCCAACCTCCTTTGAAATCCATAGAGCAAGCTCTCAACATATCTTCTAGGGTTTGAATTGTTCTCTCAGACTGACCGTCTGTCTGGGGATGATAAGTAGTGCTGAAACTCAACTCTGTATCCAGAGTATGCTGAAGACTTCGCCAGAACTTCGAGGTAAATCTCGGATCTCGATCAGATATAATAGAAAGTGGTACTCCATGCAATCTTACCACTTCCTTTACATATATCTTGGCAAGCTGATCTAGAGAGAAATCCTCTCTAATAGCAATGAAGTGTGCAGACTTTGTAAGACGATCAACTATGACCCAGATAGCATTATTGCCTTTGGATGTTTTAGGAAGTCCTGTGACAAAGTCCATAGTGATGTTTTCCCATTTCCATTCGGGTATGGGTAATGGTTGTAACATCCCCTTAGACTTCTGTCTCTCAGCTTTAACTTGTTGACAAACCAAGCATCGAGAGACATATTCAGCAACATCTCTTTTCATGCCATCCCACCAGAAGTACTCTTTCAGGTCCCTATACATCTTCGTGCTTCCAGGATGAATAGAGAATGAAGAACTATGAGCCTCATCCAGCAGCTCTTTCTTTAATTCGGGGATGGGAGGAACACAAACCCGATTCCTGAACTTTATTATCCCATCACAATCAAGGTTGAATTCAGGAACATTTCTCACGTTCTTTTGTAACTCAACATCTTCTTTCTGTGCCTCTTTAATCTTCACATGTATAGATGGTTGAACATTCATTTGAGAAAGATAAGATTTTTCCCCTTCCATTATAATTCCAAGATCCATCCTTTGTAAATCCATAAATATTGGATCTTTTTTGATCCTCATCATGGATAAACTAGCATGGTCTTGTCGACTTAATGCATCTGCCACCTTGTTTGCTTTCCCAGGGTGGTAATGGATTGAGCAGTCATAATCCTTAATCAGCTCCAACCATCTTCTTTGACGCATATTCAACTCCTTTTGTGTGAAAATATACTTTAAACTTTTATGATCAGTATAAATATCACACCTTTCACCATAAAGGTAATGCCTCCAAATCTTTAATGCAAAGATTACCGCAGCCAACTCCAAATCATGTGTTGGGTAATTTTGCTCATGGATTTTCAACTGTCGTGAGGCATAAGCTATCACCATATCATTTTGCATAAGAACACACCCCAATCCCTTCTTGGATGCATCACTGTAGATTACAAACCTTTCTCCACTACAAGGCAGTGTGAGCACAGGTGCACTGGATAACCTTCTTTTCAACTCCTTGAAATTCTCTTCACATTCCTCTGTCCAGACAAACTTAACTCCTTTCCGAGTCAACTTGGTGAGTGGATTAGATAATCATGAAAAATCTTTTACAAAACGTCGATAATAACCAGCCAAACCAAGAAAACTTCGGATCTCAGTTACTGTTGTTGGTCTTGACCATCTTTCGATAACCTCTGTTTTTGCTGGATCCACAGATATCCCCTCTTTTGAGATTATATGACCCAAAAATGCAACTTTTTGAAGCCAAAATTCACACTTGGTAAATTTGGCATAAAGCTTCTCCTTTCTCAGGGTCTTCAATATAATTCTCAAGTGATCTTCATGCTCTTCCTTGCTCTTTGAATAGACAAGAATATCATCTATAAAGACTACCACAAATTGATCAAGATAGTCTCTAAAGACTCTATTCATTAGATCCATGAAGATAGCAGGGGCATTAGTAAGACCAAATGGCATCACTATAAATTCATAGTGTCCATACCTTGTACGGAAAGTCGTCTTTGGTATATCCTCCCTTTTGACCCTTAATTGATGATACCGTGAACGAAGATCAATCTTGGAAAGGTATTGAGCTCCGCGTAGTTGGTCAAATAAGTCATCAATGCGTGGGAGAGGATATTTGTTCTTGATAGTGATCTTGTTAAGTTCTCGATAATCAATGCAGAGTCTCATTGATCCATCTTTCTTCTTAACAAATAGAACAGGTGCTCCCCAAGGTGACGCACTCGGGCGTATGAATCCCTTATCAAGATTCTCTTGGAGTTGCTTCTTCAATTCCTGCAACTCAATTGGGGCCATTCTATAAGGTGTCTTTGAAATAGGCAAAGAACCCGGTACGAGTTCTATTGAAAACTCAACTTCACGATTTGGTGGAAGACCCGGTAATTCCTCCGGAAAGACATCATCAAACTCCCTTACAATGGGAATATTCTTAATCGTGAGTTTCTCACCAACCATTTGAGATAAATAACCTTCATTTAGTGGAATCAATACCCATAAGATGGAAGAAATTTCCACTGGAAGGTTATGTTCATCCTTGCATTGATAGACGATCGTAGATTGATCTGGAATATGAAATGTGACTTCCCTTCTTTGGAAATCGATATGAGCTCCATGTAGAGAAAGCCAATCCATGCCAAGAATCACATCAAATTCCACTAAAGGAAGGATCACAAGATTTGCAGGAAGTACTTTCCCACAAACTTCGATCGGAGAAGAATTATAAACTTCTGATGCGATTGATGTGCCATTAGGTGTTGTCACAGCTAACTCAACATCTAATTGTTGAGGTAATACGGTGATACCCTTAGAAAATTTTTCAGAAATAAAAGAGTGGGTGGATCCAGAATCAAATAAAACATTTGCTACTTTAGAGTGGATGGTAAGTGTACCTTTCACCACATCGTTATCGTACTCCACCTCGCTGATAGAAATTGCATGTGACTTTCCTTTGTCTTTAGCCTTAAGAGTTTGTTGACGTCGACCATCATCATCAACCCTTGGATTTGGGCATTGATTGGCATAATGCCCCATCTCCTTGCACTTGAAACATTGAAGTGTAGCAGGTTCATTCTGTGTATCCCTTCCTTTGTTTGCATCATTAGACATCTTCTTCCCTTTATCACGGCATTCAAATGCCCGATGACCTTCCTTTCCACATTTAAAACATTTACTTGTCCCTTTAAGACAACTCCCTCCATGTTTCTTTCCACACTTTGAGCATAAGGGAAAGTTCATCTTCTTTTCCGTGTGCTCTTTAGATTTTTCTTTGAATTCCATCTTCCTCTTCTTATCAAACCCATGTGACTGATGGGTTACTCCAATCTCCATCTCGACTTTGAGAGCACATCGAACGATTTCCTCGTAGCTATTGAAGTCCCTTATGGCTAATGCCCTTCGAAGACTTGGTTTTAAGCCACTAAAGAATCGATCGGTCTTACTCTCAGGTTGGATAATAATACCAGAAGCGTACCTTGCAAGTCTTGTAAAATTTGCTTCATAGGTACCAACAGATTCATCATCCCTTTGCTTCAGTTCAAGGAACTCTTTCTCCATCTTTGTTCGGAGAATACGAGGGAAGTACTTATTGAAAAATAAGTTCTTGAACTCGTCCCATTCCATAGACTCAATTTCATCCCTTTGCCTTGTATTCTTAACAAGATTCCACCATTGATCAGCATCTCCTTCCAAACGATACACTGCTAGGATGACTTTATCATGCTCAGAACATTGAAGAACTGAAAATATCTTTTCAGTAGTACTAATCCATTGTTCAGCAACTAATGGATCAGTAGACCCGCTGAAAGAAGGTGGGCGCTGCCTCATGAAGGATTCAACAGAATGTTGCTCCCTCCTTTGTTCGTTTGGAAATCCTGCATGATTCATAGCTTGAGAAAGTTGTGTGAGCATGGCTACAAGATTTTGCATTCCAGCTCCCATATCGTTTGGTTGCTCAGGGGGACAATCATTGCATTGCCCATCGCATTCCGCATTAACACGGTTCCTTCGGGTTCCATCCATTGACTAAAACCAAGAAGAATAGTGTGAGCAACACTAATTATAATAGGAAACCACATAATTCAAGAATAAAATTTTCATGCTTAAGGTCTTATCCTAGGTTATTCAAGGCCATTTCTAAAACACTAATATTGTGTTCTATGCTTAGACTTATCCTTAGGGTTCTTACTAAGGCTTTCACATCCTAGTTTCCAAAGGTTGACTATACCTTTCCTCTGATACCAACTATAATGACCCATAATTTACATACATTGTTAATACTTCAAAATTGAAGCACACTTATTACAACATATGACAAAACCACAAAGGACCGTATAGGTATAGTGTCTTTAGAAACTGGGAAACATAAACAACTGGTTCATAAATCTTCTACAGTGTCTCCCATTTATTTCATCATATCTAGGGTCCCTTTTAGCATATTCTACTTAATATCCATCTTCCTGACCTGGGGAAAAGAAAACATAAAAGGGTGAGCTCAAATTCTCAGCAAGGGCAAATAAAGGAAATAAAAATCATATCATATCTTTATCAAAACCTGCAAAAGAGATCATAATATCTTAACATGGAATAAAACATAGAAGTGAAAATGAGATCCCCATAATCATAACATAAAACTTGAAACTTTGTGGCATGCACACATAATCATGGAAATCATTTCTTGTTAGTCATGACTCATTGCCAAGACTATCTTAGTGGACAAAGTCCCTTTCTGAACCGAGTTCACTCCTCGTTTCAGTCCTGTATCACTGAACCGAAATAACCTTCCGTTCCAGCCATGTCTATCTCATGAGATATAACATCATTACCCAATGCATTGGAGGGAGATATAGGTCCCACCCATCTTATAATGAATCCTTTCTTATGTGTGCCACATAATCATAAAACATACATCATCGCATAACACATGTAACAAAAATGGCATTCTTGAAACATCATGACATCATGAATCAATTCATATAAGATAAAGGAATTAATAAAAATAATTCCATCACAACATAGTCAAATCAATGTAAAAATATGGATAGAAACAGAACCCTTTATTATCTTAGATGGAAAATAATTTTGATATAACACTTGAACTCCATTCTTGAGGAAAATATCCTTTCTTCTTCAAAAAACATTTTTCCTTTCATAACATGTCATACAACTTTAAAATAAAATAAGTTGATTAAAAATAAACTTGAAAACTTGTAAAGGAAGCTTCTTGGAAACAATGTTTTAAAAATCCATTCATGCCGTATAAGTTAAAAAAAACATTCTTCTCGTACTTTTGTCGGAAAAGTCAAAAAGTACCTCGTACGGAAAAACGACAAAGATTCCTTTCATATTCTTTACTAAAAACTCACCTAAGGGTAAAATTGGATTTAAACTATTGCAAGTGGATGGAAACAATATTACATATTGAGGGAACATGGATGTGGATGATAAAATACACCCCAGTAAATACTTACGAATAAACAATCTCGGATAAAAATGAGATTGTGATATTTCCCTTACCTTAGGTCCGATTAGCTTTGTACGTGTCCGAAGCTCCTGTATAATGGTTTAAATAACGTTATTGAATTATTCCAGAATCATACATATTTATATGATATCATATATGGTCATATTATTAGCTTCTTGTTAGTAATATTTCATTGTTACTTGTTACTCGGGTCTTTATAACTTTTTGTTCTTATGCGTGTTTTGTCGAATAAATTCTTATTCTTATCTTTAGGTTATAGATAATTCATTTCCAGAATGGTATTAGTGTATTATATACCATATTCATTCATTCAATTCATTTATATAATCATTATGAAATGAAGATCATGTAGAACGAGTCGCATCACATCGTGGAGACGGTATTCCGTACGTACGCACGAGTGATGATATCATTCCTAAGATCGTGGAATTGTATTGGAGTATATATATATTATTTCAGTATCAATATTACTTCATAATAATCATATTTAGTTACTCATTACACCATTATAACCATCCTTGTAAGGTGATGGTGGAAAATAGATTACACCACGGCGTGGAGACGGTATTCCGTACGTACGCACGCGTGGTGATTTCATTTTTCCGTAGGATGGATAGAAGGTGAAATATGGTTGTTTCATATTTATAATAACATATCAGTATGTAAGTAATACTGATGTTATTACTTTATCATGAAACAACTAAAGAAGAAGAAGTTGAAGAAGAAAGAAATTGAAAAGATCGGTAATGGATATTACCTCTTCTTTGGAACGCCTCTTTGAATCCTCCACTTAAGGAACTAAGAGTGGTCTTTGGAGAAGACCAGGACCTCTAGGACTATTCTAGGGAAGTGGAGAGGAGAAAATGGCAGGGTTTGTCCGAGCTTGAGTGCTCAAATTGGTGTGAGGAGGAGGGGGAGGAGGTGCCCTTTTATAAGGGAGGAGAGGGGCACCTTAGGAATATCTCAAAATATTATTTTATATTAAAGTCAAAATCGGTTTATAATGGTTCCAAAGGGTCTTATTTCCAAGCTAAAGTGGGGATGGGTCGAAATCCTATCAACCAATAGGATTTAGACAAGTTTAGGGTATTATTTTAACCTTATCAATTAGATTTAACTCTAAGTTAATTAATTTAACTTTTACCGTGTCTTTTTGTTTTCTTTCACTATATGGTTAATACACTTACTATAACATGCCAAACGAACCCCAAATTGTTTATTATTAATATATATATCCTTATCTAAGTCATTTGGCCGAACCTTAGATTTTTAGGAATAAAATTACAATTAATAATATAATATTTTATTTAAAAACTATTTTGTGTCAATTTTGACACTATTTGATATATGATTTTTGTGAAAGTCATAACATAATTATATGTTCGAACCAAGTTGATTAAATCAACAATAATATATCATAGTAACCTAGAAAATTAGTGTAATTCATAAAAAGTCTTAAATTACATTCATTTTGGTATTTATATTATCAATTTTGTCAATATTTCATTAATAAGATAATTACTGCATCATCTTTGTGTCATAAATAAATTAAATTATTTGATGTCTAAAAATTAAAAATAAAATACCATCATGTAGGAAATATTTTTAGCTTTCTAATGAATATTTAAAATCGAATTTATCTTATGTATAACCCCATATTAAAAATGATTTACTTATTACACTTTGATTTTAACTATTTTAACCCTTCTTTAAATAAATTAATAATAAATGTCCTAATCTAATACAAGTGGGCCTAAATGGTCATATTTTATTCCTAAGTTTGTTTTTGGTCGAATTACACTTGTCCAATAGAATTAGGACATGTTTTAGGGTAATATTGATATCATATTTACCCTTAGTTACCCTATTTACTATTAACCGCGGTAAAAAGGTAAAAAGTTACTATTCACCAAAAAATTATTTTCATCTCATTGAACCACATTTTAGTCCTTGATATTAACCGTGTCTCTCGGATTTTCGAAATTCCATTCACAGAAGCGGTAAAATTAAGTTTTATGCAAAATTCAGTTTTTAACCTACCACTTAGTGGTTTCACTATTCATCAAAAATTGAAAGTTTTCAGAAAAATACCAAAATTTCACCCTAGGCTAATTTCGATATTTTGAGTCCAAAAATGAAGTCCATTTTGAAAAATAAAATTTATAAAATTTCAAAAAGTGGTTATTACTATTCATAACGGCTAGTTTTAATAGCATAATGTTGTTTAGTGAAACTCGGTATTGCGTACGACGCAAGCTATCGAGGAAGGTCGTGATTGCGTGTAAAGCAAGTCAAGCAAGTGTTGCGTAGAAAAAAATTCCTTTGATGATTTATATAACATAAAAGTATCGGGTGTTACAGTAAAGATCCATGGGTAAATAGAAAAACCAAGTACAGGAGGTTTGGGTTAATTTGGAACCATAGTATAGAGACCCAATTGAATATGGGACCCTAGTATAGAGGCTTGGGAAAATATGATTCCCTAGTTTAGGAATCCTAGTATAATATGTAGCTCTGATATGGTGTCCTACTTAAATATGGTTCATTATTCGGATGACCTAGGAATGGATCCTATAGAATGACCTGGGTACACCCCAATTACTGATTAATAAGGTGTCTAAATGGCACATTCTGATCACCTGATCAAATATCTTTAGGGGTTATTTTTCCCTAATCTTAATGTTGACCTAGTAGAAGAAATTAATCATTTACTATGATAATTTAAATACATGAATTACCTCCCCTTCCACCCTTTCCCTTAGTTTATAGTTTAAACACATCTAAGAGGAAATTCAGAGAATTTTCTCATGGATTTATTACCCCAAAGTGTTATCGGGGATTCTCTTTCACAAATAGATCACCTTTGGTTATACTTTATGTCAAAATAAAGGTACTTTGGGTATTTATATTGGAATCAGGTGATAGGTTTCTGGGAAATCCTTAATAATTTTCCAAGTCACCCAGATCTGTTGATTAGGGCACATATAATGGGTGTAAGATGGGCATGGAAAATGAAATAATGTAATAATAAAGAGTATAAGGCATGTTCATAATATCACATATATGGTTCTCATTACTTTTAAAAGATAAGTTAATGGTGATCTAGGTGTTGAAGGTTCCTTCCCCCCTTTAAATATTTTTCAATATTCTCAAAAAATTGGTGGAATATTTTTCTGTTAAAATTCATGCACTAAAAAATAACCCACCTCAAAATTATATTCACCCCATATGAAGAGGATAAATTATGGTGTGAATATTACTTATCCATGATATTATATTAGAATTAGATGTTATTCATTTTCATGCTCAAAATGAGGTAATGGTAAAGCACTCAAGAGGTTCTCAATGCACACTCTATATTGAATGTGGTTAATCATTTGTTGTTTGGTGCTCCATGTTCTATGTGGGATCCGGTATTCACTTATAAATTTTAGGTGGTTTCATTTTAAATTTGAATCAATGAACTAAGAAAATTCATCTAATTCTGATCTCTCTTTTCAATCAAGTTTGAATTTAAGCTATCGATAAGTCCTGAGTGCCACCTTTTTTATTGTATTGGGCATGAGTGATAGAGAACATGAATAGAAGATAGTGATAGGGTATATTATATTGGTAATTTGCTTCCATTTGTAATTGAACTAATTGAAATAAACTAGAATTTGAGCTTATTTGAAGTCCCATAGGCATGATAAAATTGGTACTAATAGCTGGGCATTATGATTGGAGCACAAAGTAGTAAGGTAATAATTCACTCTATGAAATTTATTTTTTTTACCTATTATGTTTCTTGTATATTGATATTCACCCTTTAATGATTTTCTATGTTATTATTCATGTCATAATATACCTAACTCGATTGAACTTATTTTATCAGAAATAATATATCCTCTAACACAATCTCATATACAGAAGCTACGGCTCACACTGATCATCTGACCTGGGATATTGAACAAGGGAATTCAAAGAATGTATGCTACTATGTTTTTCCCTAAAAAAGATAATGCAAGGGTTCTATAAATTTTTCCTAAAATTTGATATAATTCCACTATACAGTCATGGTATGATGATAGATGTCGACATCATAATGCCAAATGACAACTTGTCAGACTCCCAGTTCACCCACTACATGATTCTGGATGTAGTGAACATACTATCCAAGGGGTTATATATTAAATAGGGTACATCAATAAAATATTGCCTCTCATGGAATTATAAGGATATCCTATATAATTTTTAGTGTGTGTTGGATATTCATACTCATTATTATGCCTCTATTTATCACCTAGAAATCATTAATCATATCTAAGGATGGAATGATGTTTGGGATCTGCACCCTAGTGGTTGGTTCAAGAAAAAATGGATGTGGATATATAGGGTTTAATATAAATTCATAAAATTTTAAAATTAGATGAAGTAATAATCTATTTATGAGGATATAAAATATCATAGATATATGTGCACAAGAATGTATATGTTATCCTGAGGTTGTTGAGTCACTAGAGTCTCTAGGTCAATTACTTCAATTTATCAAATGAGGATGCTGGAATATAAATTTGGTAAATATATAATTCTTTGGGGGAATTAATCCTTGGTTCTAGGTATGTTGAATTACTACCCTTTAAGACTTCTTGGGGATATTCCCAGCAGACACCCTGATTAGCACACGAGGTATTAATTAAAGCCAATAATGATAAACAAATTGATCCATGTCTTTAGATAGATATTATCTTTGAAAAGTGGAATAAAATATTTATAATCTATAACAGTTAAGGGAAAACAAGGAATCATCCCACAGTGTGATTAATAATGAAAAATTGAGGAACATTAAGAACCTTCTATCCCAATGTGGAATGATTCCACTATAAACAATTGGGTTACCATGTAAACCTATAAATTGACCCCAAAATTACCTTGATGACTTCCTCACAATGTGGAACAGAACATATACACTACCAGACCATAATTCACATATCTGGGAATGGAAAATATAATTTTTTAGATATAGTCTAGACTAGTAGAGAGAAGTAGTGTTGGTTTGGTAGTATTGACACTGGCTGGGATCTAAAAATTCATACTTTAGATGTATAGTGGGAAGTCTCAATTTCTCATCTCAAGTTTATTCCAAGTGTTTTGAGGTTGGGTAGTAGATCACTTCAAAGAAACTAAATTCCACAACCCTATTGAAATTATATAGTGATAGTTAATTTCATTTATCTAATTTATATCATGTATTTATCCTCTCCCAACAATTAATTAAAAGTACATTAAGGCACTCAAAATGCATTCAAAAATTTATTTCCATAAAGGGAATTCCTAAGAGAGATTTTCATGGATGATGGTTGTTTTGGGTATGAAAAGAGGTCATACATTCTATATTTATGATATGGAATCTTATCATCATGAGTTTACTATCAAATCATTTGTGAAGACTATGCATTAAAGCGATATGTATGCCAGTTCTGGTTCTTATAATGGTGGGTATTAGTATCATCCACATATTTATGAATAATCAAAATCCTATTTTTTAGTGGAAACTATGGTTGATGAATACCAAAAAAATCACACTTTTTTAGATTATAATTATTACTATAAATTCCATCATTGGGAAATAACCTGGATATGCACATGCTTATATATCCTCGTATCCTAGTGTTGTGATATCTTTTAAAGTATATTTGGTTTGAGTGAACCTAGCTATGATGAAGGGGAAGAAGGGAACAATGAGTTCAAAGTATAATGTAACTATAGATAGAGTTCCTAAAAACCATAATCTAATGTACATGTTATCTTCCTTATAACACCTCCTGATTTTAATATGTATTTTCATTTTGAAAATATTGAATGTGTTTGATATCTTGTAATGAACACAACACCAAAATAATGTTAATAATGATTTATAAAATAAAAATCAACACATTAAAAAATATTTGGATAAAATAAAATTCTCAAAATAAATTATTCATTTTCAATTAAAATCTATGATTTTACATAAAAAATAACATTAATTACAAAGAAATTGTTTTTAGGAATTGTGAATTCTGGTTAAATTTACTAATTTTAAAAAATTATAATAACAAAATTTATTTATAAATATCGAAGAATGATTTAAATGTAATTTAGTAACATCCATAAAATAATTAATTAAATATGAAGAGTACAAATTTATATATTCATGAATAAATAGAAATGTTTTTCTAAAACATTATTTTTATTTAAAAAGCTATTTATCAATTATTTGAAGTAATAAATTTTTGGAAATATAATTTTTTTAAATCTAAAAAAATTAATGTTTACTTGTAAATTTATTATCAATTAGTTAGAAATTATGATAAAATATTTTCATGGTAAAATGACATATTTTTCAGAAAATGATTTATATACACACAATGTATTTTTATATTAATTAATCAAATTAATCACTTCTGATAAATAATTTTAATGAAATTTATATAATATATATATCATAAAATAAATTGAAATTAATTTAATAATTATTATATGTCCAACAATAATATTAAATTCATTTTTATACTTAAACAAACATTTTTCTAAAAATGGTTTTTACATGTTATGTGTGTTGATAATAAAATTAAATTTTATCACCAATTTAAAAAGTATTGCATAAAATTATTTTCATATTTATAATAATAATGTTGAAATTTTTTAACAATATCAATTTCATTTTTAGTCTTAAATTTAACTTTCCTAGGTAAAATTTAGTCACCAGAGTGAAGGTTAAAATAAGGTAAAATAGATAAAAATAAGTGAAAAGGACAAAAATATGCCAAAAACCTTATATATAATTTATTAGATGAGTGATTTCTTGAATCCACTATATAATCCTTGAGATTTGGATAATTTAGTGTTACTTTAATTTGATTATTATATTTATTTTATTTAAATTTAAGAGTATTTAGACAAGTTTCACCCCTTTTACCTATCGAAGGATCCATCCCCGCCCCACTAAAAACAACACCATTACTTAAACTTTATCTTGAATAAATACCCAAATTATCTCTTTAGTATTCCTCTCCCACAATTTTTCACCTCTGGTCCCAATAATAAATCTTAAACCTATAATTTCAAGGAGTTCCTTCGAGATGAGATTTAAGCTCTCAACATAAGCGATATCTTCTTCTTGTTTTTTATTTTATATATTCTCCACCTACCTCTTTTTAAATTAGATTTGACACTTTAATAACATGTTTTATAAATCATTAATATTTTTTAAAAGTGATGTTATAGTTATAAAATAGAATTTTTGTAGTGACCTGGCCCCAAAAATCGTAGAGATAGTGTCATGCTACCAATACATTAGAATGATTACAAGGAATCAAATCCCAAAGGACCAAAAAATTTAGTAGTCTTGGTAAATAAGATACATACATGAGTCTTTTATTACAAATTAATTCACTAATTACATCATAATTTTTTCCCTTATTAGCATAATAACTTTATTCTATTTATGATATCCTTACATATCTTTCTTAGTACAAGTCATTGAATCCTAGGGAAAAGAAACCTGATAAGGGTGAGATCAAATGCTTAGTACGGGTAAACTGCAGCGAAGGAAATAATAAATCAATGAGAATAAGAAATATAGAAAGGTAATAATTGAAGACACATTCCTTGTAATCAATAAACTCATAGGGATTACATAAAAATTTATGCAAGGTAAATACCTAAAAACACATTCCATTTAAATAACTGGATTAGTAAAAATCAATATAGAAAGGTATGAAACTAAAACACATTTTATTTGAAGAATATAATAAGAAAAAAATTCATCCATAGATATTTTGATGAAAAATACCATTGATACATAATAACTAAATAAAAATTAAAGAAATGATTAATTATTGGATGTCATGTTTGAGGCACATGAAAACTTATACCATCGAGACCTTTCACAAGACCGTTTAAAACTACATGTAGAATCCTATTTAATTTACACAACTAATTTGTCTCATGAGAACCTGTCAATGCATTTAAAGGCTATATAAATTCTAGCCTCTCCAGTCACTTCATTTCCAAAGTATTCCTTATATTGAGTATTTTTTTAATTAATAAATAATATGAGTTATTAAATATCTGTATTGAATAAAGAATACGAATTTTCAATATTTCCCAATATAATTAAATAATTGTAAAAGGAAAAACCATAGGTAAAAATGATATATGGTTTGAGAAATAAACATATCCATGATAAATGATATAGATAATTAGGGTATATTAATTGTCTAATGATTATATGAAATTTAATATTTCAAGGATACTAACAAAATAATCAAGGAAGTGAATTTTAATAATAACAAATTATAAATTAATCATAAACCAACTGAAATAATAATAAATATGTTATAAATATATGCCAAGTGGATTATAAATAAAGGGTTTTTATATTTGATGAATATAAATACTTTAAAATATATTTTAAAAACATTATGGAGGAAAATAACCATTTTATTTTTGAAAACATTTTTGAAAAATCATTTTCAATGAAAACCAAATTTAAAAACCTTTTATCTTAAATTTAACATTTTAATCTTGGAAAGTAATATTCATATAAATTGTGGTGGATAAATTCATACATGTAGTATGAGGTAAAAAGAAGATTCATTTTTTATAGTAAAAGGGTTAGAAGAATTCCTTGTTCGGGAAGTGACAAGAAGATTCCTTTGAAAACAATGGTAAAAGAAAAAAGGGTTAAAATGTATTTAATAAATTATTTTTCCATGGTTAACAACATTTTTCAAATCATTTTTGGAAAATAAGGGTTTTAGAAGAAAACAGGTTCTCCATCCAAAGAGAGAGAGAAAAAAAGTTGAGTTTTCTAAAAAACATTTTGTAAGACATTTCAAATACCAAAGAGTGGGGAAATGATTATATTTCATGAAAAAGGTAATGAATAACCATATGAGAAGAAAATTAAAGGATTTTTTAGATTATTATCAAATAATTTCATCAAATATAAATTAATGTTGAAATAATCCCTAATAAAATGGGATTGTGAAGTAAAACCTTAAAAACCAAATAACATTGATGTTAAACTCAAACAATGAATAGATTATGTGTGTCAAATGTAAATACACATAAAATAAGTGGAAATAAAAAAATATACTAAAATTTTATTACACACATTATCTTAACATATTAATTACAATGAGGAAGAAATATAACCTAAATAGAGAAATTGGGTTATGAAATTCTTTTCCACTTGCTAACACTTAATTCAAATCACCTTAAATCAAATAATTCAAATTAAAACTCAAAATATCATGGAGAATGAATGAATCACAATATTATATGTTAAAGTGGTAGTATGTACACCATATAAAAGAAATTATTTTCACAATTATAAATTATGTCTCAAATAATGGAAATACCATTGAAATATCATTATAATTATTCTTGAGGAAAATAATATTAAAACATTACAAAGTATCTCATACCACTTTGAAACATTTGAATCATAAGACTCTTAAAGGAATAAGATTGAAATAATGTTTTAAATTCTATTAATTTAAAATAATACCTTATATAATATATCAAAAGTGGTAGTACATACACCATATAAAGAACTAAGTGGTGAAAATTACATTTATCTCACAAATGTAAAAAGTGAGATTAAAATATATTAAGTTGTGTTTCATTTAGGGTGATCATCCTTTAAATTCATTTATAAGGGTTTTAAACATTTTTATAATTTATACCAGAAGCATACTCATATTTATAATATCATATACAATCTTCTTATAATATCTTGGTACCTGATTTTTAATAATCATTCATTATTTTCACTATTTCATGTGGTAATTTCCTAGTTTTTTGAGTATGTTTTGATTTATTACTTGTTGTTCCAATTAATTTGGTCATGGTTTAATTTTATCCAGAATATAAAAATGATTTAAATATTATATATATTCATTATATATGTATTTATAATAATTCATATTATTTGGAGATAAGAAACGGAATGCACCATTCATGAAGATCGTAAGTCGTACGTACGAATGTACGCTACTTTCATTTTTTCATATTAAAAGAATAAATATTAAATTATATATAGGTATATTATGATTCCAGTATCATAAGAATTTCATATATTTCATATAGTTTTATTAAAACTATCCTTTATATATTCCATGTATAGCGTGAACGAATCACATCCATTTGAGGAGGTTGTAGTCCAAAATTCTGCAAGTGATGTTATCCTATTTACGCAAAATGGAAATCATAAGGGTATGTGTTATATAAAAATTAAATAATATTAAATAATTTATAAATATAAAATATATAATATATAAATATTATTTCCATCATAATTCTTAACTATGAGAGGTGGTAAAGGAAAACGAACAATCATCATTTTGCGAGGTAGTAGTTCACCGTACATGAATGGTACGTTCGTTACCCATTAGATGGAATTGTGTGTAAGTGAAGGTATAAACCATAGAATAAAAACATCTCAATATATTGGGTATATTATTTTATTAGATAATATGGTAATAATAAGAGTGTAAGTGGTGTAGAATGAAAATAAAACAGAAGAGCTTGAGGAAGGATGTTACCTCTTATCTGGGTAACTCTTTTTGGTTTGCACCAAAGGGCTTCCTAGGTATAATTTCTTCAAAAGGGAAAATTATAGGATAAGGGATGGATTTTTAGGATATATTTGGGAACATATTGGTCAATAAAAATAGTCTTGAGAGGAGTGAGGAAGAGGGATTATTGAGTTCCTTTTTATAGTGGATGAGGAGTGGCATTATTGTAAATTTTTATAAAGACAATTCCACTCATGTTTTTCCTATGAAAAGTGGATCCAATAAAGGAAAAAATAGATCAAAGAGATTATAAGGTCGAAATATGGTCATCCTTGGTAAGTTTCTTGGTTATTTTGTCCCTTAGGTTTAAAGTTCTGTCCCTTTTTTAGCTAATTTTTCTCTTAATCATTGTAATTAATTTTAATTACATACACTAAAATTTTTGGATAAAAATAAGATAAAATTAATATGCAGTAAGTATTCTGATGATTCCAAATATGGAATCCATTATTCCAAATTCCAATAATATATGTGGTCTAAATTTATTTAAATTTAATCCTTTAAACGGGATGACAAATAGGGTTTTTAAAGCAAAACGTTCGAAACATTACTCTATTTTTATACTCGGTTTCATTGTGAAATTGATAAACATAACCTAAATTTGATTAATTAATATAAAATTTATCTAATTAAACATTAAAACAAATCAAAAATATAATTTAACATTATAAATAAATTAGATGAAAAATCAATTTTGAACTAAAATTCAATATTTTTCATTATTCATCAAAAATTGAAACCTCATAGAAAAATACCAAAAATTCACCCTAATATAATTTTTATATTCCACATTAAAAAATGTATTTTATTTTGATATATAAAATTTATAAACCTCCCAAAAATGGGATTAAAAATAGGTTTATCGTTAAAAGGTGGTAAAAGTGCCTTTATAAAAATATATGTTTTTATGCATAAAATTGGGTTTATTCTAATATTATGTCAATCACGTCTTTTGGATGAATGTAAAGAATATTTTATTTAATATTTAATATATATATATATTACATTAATATCACTCACTAATTTTAAATAATTTAATTTGTTAGAATAAAACACCCTTATGAGCATAAAGCATTTTCTTTATGTTCAATTGGTTCTTATATTCATTTCTAATTAATTTGTTATCAATGAATTAATTTTATATTTATGTAAACCATATATTTTCAAAAGTTAGTTAATAATATTCATACGCACTAATTTAAATGGTGGGTTATATCTTATTTTTCTAAATAGTAATGTTTTATTAATATATTGTTGTTTGGTAAAACTTGATCTTTCGTGTAATGAAATCCATTGAAGAAACTCATTATTGAATGTGTTGAAAGATAAATCAGTATTGTGTTCATTGGAAACTATAGAATATATTAAATTTATTTAAAATATTAAACATATTTTTAAATATCAGGATATTTTATTCTCATGTGTGCTTTGTGTTGTGTGTCATTTATGTTATTGAATAAAAGTTACTCGTATAGAATTTTCGAGAAATTAATATTTTCTTTCTCATTCAGTCATTATAACATGTTTTTATTTGGTTCTGTTTTACCACCTAGATAAATGATGTTATAATGTGTGTATTGAAAATGATTAAAAAATGTTTTATATGGGTAATATTATGTAAAATTAATGAATTTAAGATGTTTTAAGGATTATTTAATAGTTATATACATATTTTTTCACTAATAAAATCATTTCGTTTAATAGAATCATAATTTATAAAATTAATATTTTTAATATTTCCATGAAAATTGTCCCCATAAGTTCCATGAAATAAAAATGGGACTCCATAAATATATAAAAAACATACTATAAACCATTATGAAATTTTTATAGATGATGAAGTCATGAAAATTTGAAATAATCAGAATTGTTGAATCAGAAAATTTTTGGAAAATTGAAGATTTAACACAAAAAATATTTATTTTAATAAATAATTATTACAAAATATGTAATAATAAATTATAAGTGACATTTATCTAGTAATATAAATAATAATATGGTTTCTAGATATATTTATAATAAATATATATTTATTATACAAGGGGTTAGAGTGCTTTTGATCAAGTGGAAGTATGAATTAATGATTTTTTATCCAAATTTCACTTCATTGAGACACACTTCATATTATGCACCTATTTTCAGTTATATGGTTCATATACTACCTCATTGAAATATATATAATGAATATAATTATACTCATGGTATTTTAAGTTCCTTCTCAATTTAATTATTTCAAGGGGGTTTTGATTTTAAAAAATGTAAGGGGTTGTATTTAAAATATTCGTTACAAAAAAATTGAAGTCTTTTACCTAAATTATTATCTTCTAAATACATATTATTTATATTATCTCAATATTTTTTTCTATATAATTAAATTATTATTTATTTTTATTTTCAACTATATTTTTCTTTTTATAAAGGTTTAAAAAGGAATATTGTTAGGGTTTTCTACATATGTCATTTTTTACTTTCTTTTTAATGGTGTGAAAAATAATTAACATTCAATTATTGACTAAATTTTCCCACCGTCTTGAGAATTCATAATTATTAAGCCTCTTTTCTATGTTTCCATAGTATTTCAAATAATATCATATTCACTTTTTATGAATTATAATTTTTTAGAAGATTACTAAAGTAGTTTATATTTCTTCTTTTTTAAAATCATAGTTATAATGCTTTTATAGAATTATTTTTCACATATGTCATAATTACTTAATGATTAGTATACTTTTCTATAATACTCTATAATTATACCATCCACCGTATAACATCTTGACTATATCCCATTATCTTGAGAAGGACCTAAATGTCACTAACCTTTGGTGACATTCCCCAGACACTAGAGGCTAACAATAAATGTCAAGGGTATACAATGATATTGTGGGATGGTTTAACCTTATCAATACAAAACATTGAAAAAATTAAAGATACATAATATGATTCATGATATTAAACCATAATAAACTCCCATGACATGAAAATTTGATAATTAGAGAAACATAGTAAGATAATTCATAACAAAATTCTATAATATCATAAAGGAAACACTAAATGGTCTTTCGGTACCAAGGTAAAACAACCCCGTACTCTATCCAACACACGTCACTATGCTCTAACTCCCATCAATTATGAAAAGAGAATCAAAATTATATAATAGTAAAATATGTAAATATCCCCAATAATTTATCATCATATATAGTTTCTATATATTCACCAAGGTTCATATACAGTGGTGAGTATACTACTAAGAAAGAAAACCACAAGACTTCCCACAGATGCTACTTAAATAAGAATATGTCATTACTTTTTTAATATAAAAAATGAGAGAGAAGTAAAAAATATATACCTAAGATATATATATACAAGATATTTTAAAATAACTCACACATAGGCCAAACCCATTCTATAAATGCACACACCCATGAAATGTACCGAAACCAAATTCATCTTCCCCCAAAGAGAGCCCTCTAAATAATCCATATCAGGGGGGAAAATTGTCCCTCTAGATCCAAGTCATCACTTGGAGGTATAATCAAGTGTGAGCCAACATTTTAAATATATAAAATTAAAACCTTATGAGGCTGTTATAATATATATATATATATAAATACCCTTTAACTCATGGAATCAGGTGTGCTCAAATTAGATCCATATACAATTCCAACCAGATAAGGCCCTTTCAAAATACATCATGAATGTAAAATAAAACATTTTTATTCAAAACAACCTTTGATAATTACCAGAAAAATCTTGTATGAAACCCCTAAAATCAATCCATTTAATTCCAATAAAAAAATAATAGTGTTAAATATATTTCTATCAATGATTTTTTACTATAAGAATACCTACATTTAATTTCCAGAAAACCAAGACACCAAGTTCCAAGAAGATTAAAGTGGGTGAGAATACACCTACCTAGAATGTAGTTTCCAAGATGGTATTAGGAAAAACCATCATAGATAAATGCCCTAAAAACCCTCCTACAATGATATATAATAAAATTCCATCAATAAAATACCATAATTTCTAGATCTGGGTGTGATAGATATGATCTAGATTTTTTTCTCAAGAGAGGATAAGAATAGAATAATGGAAAAGAAGAATTGTAGACTTAACCATTGATTCTAAAGATCCAACACTATATGATTCAATGATATTGGACTCTAAAATAAATATAACCACTAAGTTCACTTAAATGAATCCTGGATATTCATATCTTAAGTAGTAATAGGAAAAATGAGGGTTTCTAGGATGGTTTTGAGTTAAAATCAATTTTTAAAGTTTATTTAATTATTTATGATGATTTGGAGACATGTTTTGGAAAACCATGTTCGAAAAATTTGAATTACCACTTTATATAAAGTTTTTAAGTCACATGGTTTCCACACATTTTGTCGAAAACATGCATATACTTTAAAGACCCCTCTTCCTCTTACATGGTTTTCTAGGAAATCCAAAGAGTTTCCTTTAATATTTATCAAGACATAAACCCTCCAAAACACACAAAATCATATAAAAATCTTCTAGAAACTTATAGATATCCAACCCAAACATTTTATGACATAAAATACTCAATTTTAAAGTAATATACCTCAAAGTTGTGGTTTTTATATACATCCTTTCTCTAGATGGATTTTGGTGATAATTTAAATAAATAATCATGAAACTCATTTATTTTACTAGAAATAATTATATAGAAGATTTGGAAACTATAATTATATAGTTATGGAATTCTTACTTACAAATTATCATGTTAACTTTATGGATAAAATTAATAGAGTCTTCAGATATTACCTAAATAATTTTTCGGTAGTATTTTTATAATATGTTCTTATAAATTCCATGTGTAAGGTGGTCCATAAAAATAATTTTAGGATTTTTTTAAGACCATTAAGAATTTAAAATCATATACTAAATTTAAAAAGTTTAAATTAGAAAAATAGAATTTCTCATTCTTGGGTCATGTAATCTAAATAAAGGATATATCTATGAATCCTTCAAAAAACAGACATCATTAAACAATGACTTGTACCAACCATTGTGATCAATATAAATAGTTTTATATATTAGATTAATTTCATCACTAAATTGTGATAAATTTATTAATAGTATCAAATCCATCATCTAATTTTGCTCAAATGGGAGTCAGGTTCCTTTAGATAGGTGAATGTGATGAACCTTTCAATGAGCTTAATATATGGTAGTTCAATACACCTATACTCACATTACCTTATAGTGGAGAGGGTTTATAGCATATAATGATTCATAAAATAAAGTATTAGGATGTTTACTCATGAAAATTGACAAGGATTTGGATTATTCTTATTACCAATTGACGTTTCAAAAGAAAATTACTTAATCCATTATTGGAAGATAACATCGATAATTTTTTCATTAAAAATATATATGCATTTTCTATATGGTTAAAGGTTTGATATATATATATATATACTTATAATAAACTATTGAGTTTTATATTCACATTCAATGATCTGAATATAAACTAAATTATATTTTTAGGTTTGATCAAGGATTATGATTTATCAATACATTGCCTCTTCAAGAAGGAAACAAGGTGGTTTATGTTTTGACTATGGAGATTGAAAAAGATCCAATACTAATGGATTTTCAAAGTATGGACCTTGAAATAATAAATAAAGGGGAGAAATAATATCTTGATCAAATATATTTTCAAACATCCATCCATGTGAAGATCAAAAGGAATAAAAGGAGGGTGTGGAGCTGTAAAATAAGGTAAGGAATATTTTTAAGTTCAACCTCTTCATGATGGAATGATATTGGTCATGACCCAAATATATGTTCCCTAAATTACATAATTAAATGTTGAGATACTATATGAAGAATTTATCTCACAATTCTATATCCGACCAAGAATCATAAATTTGTATAGAGATTATAATAATAATTTAGGTGGGAAAATATGAAAAGGGATATTACAGAGTATGTGTCTTAGTACATGGTATGATAGTAAGTTGAGGTTGAATGTTAGAATTCTAAGGGGAAAATGAAATAATTACCTAAACCAGTATATAAATAGTAAAACCTCATCATGGATTTTTTTATAGGGCCTTCCAATAAATATAAAAGGTTATAATTCCATTTTTACTGTATTCAATCACCTTACAAATTCATCACATTTCATTTTGATTAGAGAATATTTATCACTTGAACAACTTTCCATGATTTATAGTAAGGAAGTGTTAATATTTTTGGATTACAAATTTCAATATTATATCTTATCATGGTATTATTATTACCCTGAATTTATGGAAAATTATTTAGAGGGAATGGAATATAGAGTTGATATATAGAAATGTATATTCTTCTTAGAGAGATAGTTTGTTTGATAGGACCAATTAATCCCTAGAAGATATGTTGATATCCTATTTGATTTATTTTAAAGGTGTTTGGGATCAAAACCATACCTTTTTAGAGTTATCATATAACAAATATTTCTATTATGGAATTCATATGAAAACATATGAGGATCTTGATAGAATTCGGTGAAGAACTCCAACTTGTTGGGATGAAGTTAAATAGTGTAAATTTGGGGGACTATATCTTGCTCAAGAAATTCCAGAGAATATTAAAACCATTATGTGGTGCATTAAAATTCTATAAAGTTAGTAGAAAAATTATACATATAATAATTGATGAAATTTTGAGTTTTAATTTGTATATAAGGTATTCCTTAGGATATCTCCTTGGAATCAGTTTATTAGATATAGAAATAATTAAAGGTCGATCCCTAGGAACATTGATCCTTTTGAAATCCATGATACTCTGGGAGCTATAACTTATCTTATTACACATTCATTGAACCCCTCCCAAGTTCTTGATGTATTCCATGTATCACTTTTGTTCAAATACATACTTGACCCATCACATGTATTGAACCTAGAGGTTAGAGATCTGAATCATAATCTTTCTTATAAGGAGGAACGGGTAGAAATATTCAATCTTAGAAATAAAGTATTTTGAAACAATACCATCCACATGTTTAAGGTTTTATAGAAAAATAAATTGTTGGAAGAATAATTTTAAGAACCTATGGATTTAATTAGGTATAGGTATCTTTATTTTTTTCATCAAAATAATTGAATTATGAGGGTGAATTTTCTTTAAGGGGATATAATGTAACACCCCCTGATTTTATTATATATTTCCATTTAGAATAAATTCATTGTTTTTGATATATTTTGAGGCAAAAAACACCAAAATAAATAAAATATTATATTATACAATAAAAAATTAAAAACATTAAATGATATTTAGACCAAAAATAATTATCCAAATAAAAAATTTGTTTTAGAATTAAAAGATTCTATTTCACATAGGAAATACACTTGATTTTGAAGTAATTATTTTCTGAACTGTAATTTTTATATATATATTTCAATTTTAATAAATTATATCAATCAAAACTATTAAGAAAATTAAAATTATTACTTATGAATTAAATTATCAACACCCATCTAATAATTAAGTGACTATAATGAGTACTTATATAAATATTCATGACTAAACAGAAATATTTTATTTAAAAACATTATTTTAATTTAAAATTTAAACCTCTTTTATTTTGAGTATTAAATTATTGAAATTTATTTTGTATACATATGAATAAATGAAAAATCATTCATACATATATATTAAATTGGTTATAAATGATGATAAAATAATTTACTGGTAAAAACAGATATTTTTAGAAAAAAATTATGCGCGCTATGTATTTTTTTCTTAATCAATTAAAGTAATAACTACTGATAAATTATTTTAAAGAAATTTTTTGATAATATATATCATTAAATAAATTAAAATTAATTTAACGATAATTATATTTCATGTAATAAGAGTACATTTGTTTGTATTCCTAAATGAACACTTTTATCAAAAAATATTTTTTACTCATTATGTATATTGATATAAAAATTAAATTTTATCACCTATAGAAATTGTATTTCACAAAATTGTTTTAATATTTTGAATCATAATATTCAAATTTAGTAATAATTTTAGTTTCATTTTTATTCATAAAATTAATATACCATGGTAAAATTTAGTCATTGTGAGGAAGGTAAAAATAAGTTTAAATGGTTAAAATTAAGTTATAATGAAACATCTATCCAAAAAATAAAATATATAATTTATTTTATAATGGAATTATTTAAAATAAAATATAATATATTAAAAAAATAATTTGGTGAAACTTTCCTTTTCCAATGACATTTACTTTATTTAAGGTTAAGATTAGTTACAAAATATTAACCCCTCTCACCTATAAAGGGACCCCTCATTGCCCCACCTCAAAACCATTAATTTGAATTTACCCTAAATTCTATCCCAAAAAAACTCCCTCATAATCCTCTCTCACTTGTTTCCTCTAGTCCTGAGAATAATTCCAAAACCTCTCATTTCCAATAGGGTCTTCAAGTGGAGATTCAAGCTCTAAACATAAGCAATATCGTATTCATGAATTTTCTTCTCTATATTCTTTATGTACCTATTATTAAATATGATTTATTACTTTAAAAAAATAAATTTTAATTATTATTATTTTAAAATATGTTATTATCATTATTAAATGGCATGTTCTCACTTATTCAATAAATATAACATGCTCTTGTTTAGGTCGGTTTGACCACATACATGAAAATTTTTATCATGTTTGTGTCATGAATGGTTAATTTGTCACATCCATGACATATTTTAAAGGTCGTTTCTCATATAATTTACAATATTTGTTTATTTTGTGGGTTTGATATGCATTTTGGTGGGTATTCAAAATTTGGGCCTAATCGTGAGCCCATTTTCCGATTTAAAAATAAATTTTTTTTTCTTTTATAACTCCTTCATTTTGAACCTTTTTACACCAATTAAACTTACCAATTGAAATAATATGGTATATTAATACCACCATATCAATTTTGACCCCATTGGAATCCATAATAATGATGGATTTGGGTTTTTTATTAAGGTGTTGTCCCAGCCTGAAAGACTATTTCTTTATTTAAATTTTTTTTTAATTACTTAATATCTCATTTAATTTTTATGATTTTTGGTGATTAAAACTCTCACCTAATCCCACTTTTCCAAGGAGTTATCCCATTATCTCCCCCCCCCCACATTAGAGCTCATATTCATTGAGAATTAGAGAGAAACTTCTATGGATTTATCAAATCTTCCATATTTGAATAGGTAAATTGTTTCTTTAATAACTGCTTCAATTTTTACTCTTTTACCCCCATTTCTATTCAAAATTTACCTAATAAGATTTATTGTAACCTCACTTAAATTTTTGGCAGTTTTGAAATTCATCTACTGGTGTATTTGGGGCGTTTTATTCAATATCTCTCAATTAAGTGACTTTCCACAAATGTTTATCCCATTTGCTTTGGGTCTCTTCCACTTTTCTTGAGGTTTTAAAATTTCCAGAAGCTAGGGTTCATATCTAGGGTTCATACCTAGGCTTTGATTTTTTTTCTTTTTTTCTGAAATATTTGTGATTAGGTATTTATTTCACTTCCTTCTAGTGTGGAGGTGGTGTGATTGATGTTTCGGAAAAAAGTATTGAGTTTTTTGCACAAATAGTGGGCGGTTCCACATGTAAGCATCCTAATATGAGTTAGATTTTGGTCATTTATATTTTTATCATGTTCCTATTACATTATTTTTTCTGTGGGAACCATATTTCGTAGTATTGATTAAGTGTTTAGTTTCAAAGTTTCATATTTTTTTGAAAAAGTGTGTTTTTCATGTGTATCATTTGTGGTGTTATTCGATGTAATTTTATAACACTTGAGATTGGTTTAATAAATATTTCTAGGGCTGAAAATTCTGTTTTGGATTCGTATTGGTGTTATTATGGCATATAAATATGGTTTTGAAATGGGTTTTGTTTGCAAAACATGGTTTTAACCCTTAGGATTGTTTTATGAAAATTTTAAATGATTTATTGAGTTAAAAAAAGTGGGAAAAGGATGTAAATGTACAATTGTTTTGAGTGTGTTCTCCTGATATGGATTTTTTAAAGGTAAATTGGTGATTTAAGTTGTCAAACATTCTTAAAATGTTTTACAAATTACTTAAATACTTAATCAAATTGTAAGAAACGCACAAAACACATTTGTGGGCTGTTTTGTGTTAGTATGATGTCAAAAATGAATTTTGTTTGTGAAATGAGTGTTTTGTGACATGTGTATTTTCTATTAATGGGTGTGTGATTTAGAAGTGGTATTTTTATGTGAAAATTACATTTCGTGGATTTTTAACTTGTTTGAGCACAAGAGGGAAACATAGGTATCTAGGTGGGTGGATGGGTAGTAGTATACTAGTGATCCTATGGGGTTTGGCCCCAGTTTCACATAGTATGTTTGACAATGAAAAAACTAACTAAATTATGATGATGATTATGATGATGATGTTTGGTAACCACTGGGTTATGAGTATGCTCCCCACTACTAGCACATGTACACGACAATGGATATTGTGATGGTTACTTTCACCGAGATACGAGGTACCTGGGACCCACAACGAGCTCGTGCCTATGGGTTATTTTCTCATTTCTTGTGCTCATTAGATAATTTATGATTACCATTGGCACACGGTTTGTTTGTCTAGAAAATTCTGTAGTTTTGGAATACTATTTAAAAGTGTTGATTCTTTAATGTATCCCACATGAAAACTGTTTTTGTTTAAAGTTTCATCTCTTTAAAAAATTTATTAGCATTTCATGTTTCTGAAAAATTGAAATATTTTCACCCTTGAATATTTATCACATGGAATATTTTAGTGGAGGAATCCTACTGGGATAGGGATCACACCCTACTTACACCCTTGGGTGTAAGTAGACTTGGTTATTTTGCCACAGGTTTGGGTAAATCTTTTAGTTCCAGTGGTTCAGATTTATAGCGGTCCTTCTTAGTATAATGTCAGAGAGATAGATTTAGGGTGGTGCCCCATTCCCTAAGGAGGTTCTTGAGCTATCCATTTTTACTTTATTCATGTGTTATAGTCTTTGAGAATTGTTTGAAATTATGTAATTCAAATCTGAATTTTTGTAAAAGATGGTTTGTTTTGAAAAATCCAGGTTTGTTATATTGGATTTTTTTTTTATGTTTATAAACTTGGGTAAATCATTCCCAAATTCAATGTTGTGATACCCAGGCACCTGTGCCAGCCCATGGGGTTTGGGAATTCCCTATGAGCCTTGCCACGGGCCGAGTTGAGTGCCAGTTTTGATGGAAACCAGATTCGGTTTGTGACATAAGTGATGTAAGATACTGGTAATATTATGAAACATAAATGAATTTACTTTTTTAATTATTATATATTTTTAATATAAATATTTTTATTTTCTCATAAAATCAATTGTTTTTTGGAATTTAAATTTCTAAAAAATGACATATGTTATCTTTCCATGAAAATCATCACACAAAGTTACATTAATTGGCTATGAAACTCTATAAATATATAAAAAACATAATTTAAACCATAATTAACATTCCTTAGATTATGAAACCATGAAAAATTTTCACGAATCAAAACCATCAAATCAGAACATGCATGGAAAATTTAATTATTAATATAAAAAATATTGATTTTAGGGTGTCTCCTATGAATATTACTTATGGGAAATATTTAAGGCCTTGAAAAATAAATACATTAAACCTTTAGTTTTTAGGGTGTGTATAATAATGATATGTATTGAATATACATCTAAAATGATTTAGTATGTGTGCTATTATGATTGGGTCACCACATTCTAAATAGCTTAGAATTGAAGAGTTGATTCATCTTGAGCCTTTAATGAGGTGATAAATTTATAATCAGAAATATATATCCTATTTAAAAGGTCACCAATTAGAAAATATATCAAATATTAAAGGATATTAGGTCTCTAATATATTTATATTTTGTCTCCTTCCACTTTTGGATTGGCTAGAAAGCTACTAAGACGACCAGATATTTATGGGTTTCTCTTTAGGGTGGTGTAAAAATCCCATATATTAAAAATTTGATGTTTCCTATTGGAATAACACTAGATAAAAATACATAGGATATTGACCTATATAACACTAATATGTAAATGTTTCTACTCATAGATAACAATTGAGTCCCAACCACAAGGTGTTTGTGAGAGGTGTTTGATAATGGGAACATTGAAGGGGTAATCAAACAATCTATCAATTAAGAGTTGGATACCACACTATACCCAAAATATATATGATAAAGAACCCCTAAAAAGTTTGTCATTAATTATCTAATTTCTCCTGACATGTTTGAACTTATACTTTTTATAGAGGATGGAAGTGGTAATATTACCAGTGAATTCCCCTCATTATTCCAAGGGTGGAATTTTAGTGGGTATTGTTATGGGGTAATCCATCCCACAATAAGGTAAAGTTTCACCTAGAAAAAGGATAATGTTTGAAGAAAAGGTATGGGCCCTACTATATACATTTAAATTTCTACAATCATCTATCCTTTATGTGAGTCTAGAAATACCTCCACCCATGGTCAAGCACTAGTAGAATGAAAAAATATTGTATACACACATTCATATTAGTGAGATACATCAGTTTCCAAACTTAGTTAATATATTTTATTTCTATTTTAAATGTTAATATTACATCTATTAGAAACTGAAAAATATTTCTTATCATAGAGGTATCCTTTAAAGGAAATCATGATTGATTAGTAAGGGGAATAGGTCCCCTCATGTAATGATCCTCTCCTTAGTAAGTTGGATCATAATATCTTATCAGGTAATCCACTATATTTCTCATTAGAATACTTATAATATTTCTTATGAACTCAATTATTTGCATGTTTAGAAACAGATAAAAGGAGTTCCAAAGGAACTAATATAATGTGATTCTTCTAGGTTTTGGTGTAGAGTCCTCAGCTAAAATGGGGGAAGTCCCCAGATCAAATCCTTCACTATCACTGAATAGGAATTAGTTTCTCATACTAATGTCTTGGTCATTGATGAGGAGGACCTGGTATTAGAGGTTCTTTGGAATCTCTTAGAGCCTTTGGCAATAGTGGAGGAGACATAAAGTATGGAATATCTATGAATCTTTCATGATTATGAGTGAAATTTTTTATTATATCATTCAGAGTTCTCAATGAATTATTGTGATGAATCTAAACTTCTTATAATAAAAGTTCCCAAGAAATCTATGAGAATCATGGAGATAAAATAAGATATAAGGGATACTGTGGAAATGGATGTCTTGGATCATTATGAATTCATTCATGAAATCCCATAAGCATCAACCTATAATGACAAGAAAGGTAATCCCAATAAAAATATGATAATCACTCCAGCTGATGATCTAGTGGTGGTGACGGTGATAATCTTCCTTTACCAACCAAATTTGATGGTTGGGAGGATAAATTATCATCATTGGTAATACTCTCAATTAATCTTAATGAAGCAATTGAAATGAGTAAAATTGACATTCTAGGTAATATAGGTAAATTATTATTTCATTTTCTTCTACTGTGGTATATTTTGACTAATATATATGTCTTATATTACCATTCACCACAAAACTGCATTTATTGGTTTTGAAGTGTCATATGGATCATGTGGATACTAGAGTATACTTATCATTGAAAACTTTAAAGATCACTAAAATCATTGAACTAGTGTTTACATTAAGTGACTCAATTACACCTTATATTCTAGTCACCTCAATAGGCTCTAGTTTAAACCAAGAGTTCCTTAAAATTTAATGGTATCTAATAAATATAGTGTGGAAGGACATTTGGCATCTAATCTATGATATTTATAATGGATAACTATTTCATCATCTACACAATAATAAATATATATACATTTTTCTAGTGTATGATAGATTTGATTATAGAAAATATAAATATTGTGAATAAAAATAATGATGATTGAGATAAATTCCGGAAAACCCAACTAGATATCATAAAGAGAAAGGATTTAGTTTAAAATAATGATATTAGGTTCATGAAACGTTAATATTTTCCAAGAAAATCTTCATTGTTGATTGATTATGGGTAGTTTTTTGTACAAGTAGTATCCTTGGTGAACCGCATTCATCAATAGTTAGCCAATGTCAAGGAGAAAATAATGTAGGAAGAAATCATTATTGATGAATCCAAAAACATGGGAGAGAAATATTCTATAATATCTCATGAGTTAGTGTAAAAATATGATGTGAATTATTCAAGGTTTTCTAGTTGTCATCGGGTTGTTAATGACTCAAAGAGATCATTGTTCTAGCTACAAGAGTAGATAGAATGCCTATTATAGAATCTTATTGATATCACATCCTCATCATATTGTAGAATCCTTTGGTAAGAGACTATATGTTTTTGGATTTCCTTACATTTCATATAATAAATGATAAAATTTCTTATCTAGAACCATTTTCAATCCATCAAACGTTTATATCTCCTTGACTATCAATTCTTGATAATCTATGAATATCACACATATTAATATCATGATAATATAATCTCCTTGAACATTGTATTGGAATGAATCTATTTAATCATAACTCTAAAACACTTAATCTAATTATATATATGAATCGTTCAAATAAATTTTAGACATGAAACCTTAGATGGATATAGGCAAGCTAGATATTGTGGCATATATACCATCACCATAAGCCATAGAAAGTTCATGAGACAAAGGACTTTGAGATTTAGTTTCCTTTTGAAATTGTACTCTTATATGAATATAGGTGGGATAAATATAGTGTCACATTTACCATCATCGTACTCTAGGGTTATCTCATTTAGATACAATATATTTCATCTTCTTCGACTCATACTCTTAGATGAATATAGGCCGACTAGATATGGCGACACATGTACCATCACCATAATCCAAGGTTATTACATTAAAATATGAGGTAGTTGAATGAATTTTCACAATGAAAATCATGGATGTTATTTTTGAAATTAAGATTTAAATTCATAAGAGGGATCATATACTCAAAAATTACACCTCTATGCATTTCACACAAATCATTTTAACTAATATATGTGAGGGATATAAGGGTACTCTGAAATTTTTTTGGGTCGATGGACCTAAAAAGCATAGATTGAATTTTTATAGGGTCTAATGGTCATATTTATGAACTTTATATGTCTATATATTTATTGAAACGTTTTCATAAGTTTTGGATGTAGAAATTCTTAGCTTGAAGGAACTTGGATTTTTCTCAAGCCACCTTTAAAGGTTTTTTTACTTGAAATGTTTTATTCCTTTTCTATTTTTAAATGATCAAATTTTTTCCAAAGTTGTGTAAGCTACATACCTTGAGTTATGAGACTCTACGTTTTCTTATGATTCCATTTATGGGTTTCCAACTTGGTGAGTACTATGTCTCTTACCTTTGGCAGTTTAAGATCTTACGACCCAGAATAGAGAATTTTTGGTTTATGATCAGACAGATTTGAGTAAAAGAGAGACACTACACAGAAACAAGATCAAGTTATACCCAATGTGAATGAGATCTCAATGACACTATACATCACTTCATGGATGGGTTTATGTATTTTATGGTAATTATTCATAGACCAACACTTATAGAGGTTTAAAGTTTATATGGATTTGAACCAAAGATGAATGTTGCGTTTGTGTATTTAATATAGAGACAAGGTTTACTAAGTATTAATGACCGAGAGCCTCCACCAGTACAAACATCATTAGAAAAGGTGCTCATAGTTTAAGGTCATAGTGATCGGAACAATGGTAAGAGGTTATTACAACCCAAATGAGGCTTAAGAGATAGGATAACTCTAACACATATGAATAATGAATGAAAATGATGTAAATAATAACCTAAGATATTTTATTTAGGAAGTTATGAAATGGAACAATCATGTTGAGGATTCCTACTGACCAAATTTGAGTGATAGGTTCCACTGTAGTTTTTTGAAGGTAACATGGGGTTATAGGACCTTCTCCTCAAGATGAAACATACCTCTAGTTGGTAGGATAGATTTGAAGCATTGATATCATTACTAAAAAAAATCCATTTCTTAATTTGATACACTCATTACCATTAGACATGAAATTTTATGTAAATTTAAACACTTATGTTTTGAGGTATGGTATATGGAAAAAGGATACTAAAAATTTAATTAATGAACTCTATTCTGAATCAAGCCTAGGTTGATCTATGTTTTAATATTGAAAGATAGTGGAAGTATATGAGGATCTATAGCTGAGATCAAGATATATGGATTTGAATTCACTACATATCAAAAAATGAATGGAATAAAGACATTCATAGTTCTTATCAAATATATTTTATCCTACCATAGGTTCTAATATATAAATACCTGACATGAATGGGAAGACCATATTTGGGGAAGAGGGTTCGATAAGGATCAAATTTTTAGTGGGGCATAAGATAGATAATCTCGATTTCAATACATATCCTACAATAACATGAATAAATCCCAACATATTTATTAAAAGGGGAATTATTTTTATTTGGTTTCTATTCAAAAACTAGAAGAAATAATTATGTGTATTCTCATCTAGGTTTTTTCATGTGATGTATCAATGTATGGTTAATGTAAGACACCCATTGAAAATTATGGTATTCTCATGCACTGAGAGAAATAAAATGAAACACATTTTTAGCTGGGTCTAAGGTATATGGTTCAGGTTTCACTATATATATTAAAATAATAGGAATCAATCCACATGTAATTATTTTAAAGAATCATTAAACATATATAACTCATATTTAGGGGAAATTTATATTGATTTTATCCTAGTATTGACCTTTAAAATAAAAATATATATAATGTGAGTTGGGAGAACCCAAACATTAGGAAACAATAATTAGGAATAGAGGAATTTAATCCTAAAATATATTGATATAAAAAGAATCATATACTAGTGGATCATTTTCATATTTTGATCTCGTGTATAGAAATTATTCCATATAACATAGACCAATCCAATCAGTTTAAGATTCAAGTGGGATAGACTATATTTTGTTCACATTAACATCATATGACAAGGACTTTGATTCCATGACATTTAAGTTCATATTATAAGGACCTTTACATATAAGTATTTTGGTGGATTTTGCTCAGGTGCAAAAATAATATGGCTTTATCTTAGTGTTTACCCCATGGAGAAAACATAGCATGAATTAAAGTTCCCAAACACTATGATAAATTAGGGGTTTGATTAGAATAATACCAATTATTGGGTCCAAGGTGAGTAATTTGGATTATGATACCTATATTGAAAAATAGGAATCAATCCATACATATTTCTTATAAATTCCTAGTATATAGGACATTAAAGAAGACCCGATTTGAATTAAGGACCACCCATACACTATGAGAGATTTGAGGAATATATGAGAGTGAAATTCGTTGGATGGTACCAAAATAAAATATTTCATTATCACTATATATCCTATGAATAAAATACTCAATCCATGGATAGTTATGGGTAATGAGTGTCTACGCACATATGTTTCATACATAGGAGAAAATGGGGTGGGTTTTCTTCGTTTCCATATTTCCAGGATAAACCCAACATGAATGAGTAAGAGCCTGAGCACTGGGAATAAATCTAAAAGGATTTGTAGTTAGACCCAAGGTATAAATATTTATAATTACTATTTATATTTTTTAAAAATAATAAACTGATAAATAGTACTAGAAAGTATCCTCTATATAGATCTAACTCTTATGTGAGGAGAAGATAAAAATGGTTTCATCCTAATGCAAGCCCATTGAGAAACCTAATTTGAATGGGAGGGCCTAAACCCTAGGATGGTAAAGGGTTAAAGTTTATTAGGAATTGGGAATAAATGTGGTTCAATACCTTTGAGTATATCCTAATATGGTAGGAATCAAGCCACATGTAGTTATTATAAGGTCTCTACACATATCTGAATCATGTGTAGGGGAAATGGTAATAAAATGGAAGTATATCCTGGTGTGTGGAGAGAAAAACCAAATTTGAATCGATTATAAACACTAAGAAGTCCTAAAATCGTCCAATACTAATGACTGTCCATGGGAATACCTGATGTGAGTTGGTACATATCACTTCATCTGGGTGAGGTCTAAAATGATGGTGGCATCTCTGTTTGGGCCTAAGATATGAGATCCAGGAATCACTACATATCCTAATGTAATAAGAATCAATATATACATAGTTTTGTAAAGGGTAATTTTTTCATAGGTTAGGTGAATCATGATATTAGGGTTGGTCGGTGTGGTTATAACTGTCAAATCCCTAAGGAAAGAGAACCCTCTTGTAGAATGAGATCTTATATTGTGAGAAGAATTTATGAATTATGGTCTCATGAAATAGAGATATTCTAGTATTTTAATTTCATGTTGAATGTAATACTATAAATAGTTTAAATTTGTGTGGGATATGTCATGGTATATAATTTCTTACAACAAGGACTGAGATATCAGGTAGTTTCAGGTTATATTAATAGAACCAGTTTCAAGAGGAATAAATTCATGTGGAGTAGACATTATATTATATAGTTTAAATTAACACTATGTATACTACATAATATATAGATTAATATATTATAATGATAAATTTATGAACCTATTATGAATCTATAAAAAATATTTATTAATAAACCTTTCATTTTTTGGCAGGCATGATACTCCCTGCATCAATTATAATGAAGAAATAGGATTTTTTGGAGTAGACCTTATGTATAGAATAAGGTCCATCCTATTTTGGATCTAGATTTAGAGTTTTATTCCTTTGTATCAATAGAGTTATCAATGCTAATACTAGTTCCCCTTGGATTAATTACTATAGTAAAACATTCTTTTTGAATGCTTACATGACTTGATTATAATGAATTTCAAGCTTGTGTGGTGTGTGTAATCTTCTATCATAAATTACTTATAATTCATTAACTTTTTTCAGTGACAATTTTTCTTTAGACAGTTGATTGTTGATAGAAATGTGAAGTGAAGGAAATTATCCCTCAGTAGACCAGACTACCTATGTGCAATATATAAAGTGAATATAAAGTTTCAGGTGTGTCGGTACAGGTTGTGGTGCAATGATCCCACAAATCATAAAGGATTTTATTTATCATAGATTTGTTTTCTGTGTCCACCATTTTATAAAGAATATTAGATATATTTTTATTAAAGGTATTTATTTATCCGTTCAATATTGTACAATAGATAGATGAGTAGTTGGGTTGAATATTGTATTCTTATAGCCTATTCAATTTAGAAGCATAGAAATTAGTGATTTTGTCCTTAAATATTATGTTAAGGGGCACTAAATATGGTTATGATATTAGAATTCAATAAATTTATGGAATACTTGGTTCTTCCTTCTTTGAGGTGTACTAATTTGACCTATTTATATATGAAATCAATAGAGGTGAGGACGTACTTGAATTTATTAGTTGTGGTAGGTGGGTATGGACCCATGACATAAATCATCAATATAAAATTACTTAAGAGTATGGGTGTTGATGAATAAATCTGGTATGTATAGGAAAAGTATGTAACGTCTTTTTGAATTCTATACCACATTGCATAATTGATAGATAAAAATATCTAAGTCTCTTGATTTTATATAATAGATTGGAACCTGACTAGTGGGAGCCATAGCTGCCAGTATGGACTTCCTACATAATAGTGAGGGCCTCTCCTGATTTAATTCATCTAATGGGGACTCCATAAAAGCCTCATTTATAAGGGATCTTCTACATATTCATTCCATCATAAAGGATAAAATTTTCTTCCCAATAATGGATTTGTTTTTTATTAGCTTAATCTAATGGGAGAATTCCTTTTTTGGTAATATATTATGGGAAACATAAATCAAATTGTGGTATCAATTGGTAATATTATAGGGTCACATTGATCAATGGTATTTTCAACCTCATTGATCTCATCCATTTCATTATTAAATAATAGTAAGACCACCCTTTGATGTATGATCTGAATGACCTTCTCATCCTACTATAGATCTTCCAGGGTTTTAGTGGCATTAGTTGGTTCATTTGGTTAATTATTATTCAAAAATAGTATGTGATAAAGTTTTTAATATGAGGGTAATTTGGCCATTAAACCTCATATATAATCAATCAAAGGAATTAACTCTTACTCTAAGATTGCATAGTCACCATTGATTTTATCGATCTTTATCTATGAATAAACCTGGATATTTAATTTCACCATAAGTATCGACATTTCTAGATCTAATATTATAATGAGGTCTTGGTATTATTCCTCATTGTCAGTGTATCCTTATGTTAAGAGGAAGGACTACAGTAAAACTTCATTTGTTGGAGAAGTTAATGAAATCCCCAAGATGAATTGATTTAGATAAGAAATTTATATACTGCTATCTATTGTACTCTTAGAGGATCCATCAAATACATTTCCCATGAATGGGAAGTTTCACGGATGTAGAATACCTAATCATCATGGAATTCCATATTTTGGAGAAAATTCTCTAAAATATGGTGTGCCAAAAGAAAATTTGTTGTCATATTCCCTTGAACTGCCTCCTGATACAAGAATTACAGGTCAAGATACTGCAGAATGTCCACCCATCATGTAATATTCATAGTTTACATTAGGTGGCTAAGGATATAGAAGAAAAAAATGATATGAGAGAACATATGGATATAATAGTGTTTTAAATAGTGTCTTAGCTTCTTCACTATGAAAAACAATGTGAGGTAGTTTTTCATGAAATCGAAATATCAAACCTCAATATCGAAAACATTATTGTTGAGATAGAATAGATTTGCGAGTGATTTCTCTAGGGTTACCATATATAGGATGAGATACTTTCTTTATACAGAAAATATCAATACTAATAGATATAGGAGATATTTCTTCGTATCATCAAAGGATTACTGATAATATTCATCCCAATGATAAGTGAAGCCTTTATTCATAACCATTGTAAAAGTTTAACATTCAATGATGAGGTTGAATATGAAGTATTAAATGTAATGAAGATATACCTAGAGTCCTATCAATTCCTTTATATTTATAAAAGGGTCCATATATAGTATCACCATAGTCTTTTCATGATCAAATTTGATGTTGTGATGGAATATAACAATGCAAAGAAATTTCCTTAATGTTACCTCAAAATCACACTTTAGGGATTCATCTTCAAGATGTGTTATTTTAGTTTGTTGAAAAATATTTAAATATTGGCCTGATTATCCTGGAGTTATTGAATTCACCACTAGATCTTCCCCAGAGAGTTCCATTGTTTTCCACAAAAAGGGATATAAAATATGGTTCATGGAATGTTGGTATTTAGAGACATCATTTTTTAAGACAAAAAAATTACTTGGTAACAACATCCCCCTTGTGGGGCCTATAAGGCAGTGAACTCTTTATATTTGGAGGCCATTTATATCTTTTTATGGCTTAAATAATCATCAATAAAGGAGATGGATTATAATCCTTTGGTTTTACTAACTATTAGTCCCTTCATTGAGACTAGGAAATAATCATTTGGAAAATAACATTTTATATCTATAAAATCAATTTAGATCTTTATTTTTTCATTATTTATATCGATGGGGATAATGTTTATAATCCTATTTAGATATTGACCATCCCAAATGATGTGGGATTTGATCATCTTATCAACATCATCTTCCAACTTAGTATCATGGGTTGGGTATAGTCTCTCTGTTGGATGTTTGTAACTATAATGCAATCCAAAAAACACAAACAATGGATAGCCACTTAGGGATCTATGTCAACAATTTTTATATAATTATATGTACATAAATCATGTTTCTTCTTTAAGAAAGAGATATATTTTTCTTATTCTTCATGATTCATGGCAGCACTAATCAATACAGACCATGGATCTTCCTTCATAGCCAAATTGTATAGTTTGAGTTTATTAGTGGTGTTCAAAAAACCTTCCTTGAATGTTGGAGGAGAATCACAAATTTCATCCTCTTATTATTTTTCATCATCAATAGAAAAATATGGATTAGCATCCTAAGATTTGAGAGATGATGTGCACATATTTTTATCTTCATTAAGACCTCATCCTTTTTTTTGAATGATTTGGTTTACCTAATGTAGCCAGATTTATCAAAATGGAATAGAAAGTTCCTAGACTTCATTACCTTCTTATCTTAAGATTCATATCCAGTTGATAAAAGAGTATTTTTGAGTAAATTTAATATCCAATCGACCCACATTATGATTAAGTTTCTTAGAGAAATGATTGATCCACATAAATAGTGAAATGATTTTTACATATTTCATTGATGGATACAAAATGGAAGCATCCATTTGACCATCGTATGAGAATAAAGTGACTGTGGCTTTTAACATTGTGGCTAATGTGGAAAATGAATACCTAGATATGGATTTATTTACTAAATTTGGTTGATGGGAAACATGTAGTCATCATTAAATTCACTCCATGGATTTATGAGATGACATTCAAGCCAGAAAAGGTAGTGATTTATATAGTGTTATCAACCATCAACTGTTTTACCTCCATTTTATTGTATCATGTGTCTATGTATTTCTATTTAAAGTACTCAAAAGGGTAACTATCACCAAAAATTATTCCAAATTTCTTTTTGATATGATATTTGAAGCACTGATGATGTAATGAGGCCATTTTTTGTGTGAATATGGAACTATGGAATTGAAAACCATATCTTGGAAAACAACCGTAAAGTTATCATTACAAATGAGGTCTCTAAATTAGTTTCTGAGCTTTATATTATTGATATATTTCTTCTCACTCTTATCAAATCCCTGAATTGTTTGGTTTGAAAAATTCCATTCATCTCGACTATAGACCAAGTATTAGAGGGTCCAAATTGGGATGAGGTTGCTCTTAAAATCATTATCAATTAGGGAATGATGGATGTTTTTATCATTAAACTTTCTATGTATGTATAAGGGTATAATGTGACCATGTATGTTCACTTCTCATTCTTGTTCCATGAAGTAAATGATTATATGGAATTCAACAAAACCAGTCACTATGTAAAATATCATGACTATAAAAACTTTAGTTGCAAATACTTGAGGGATTAAAATATCCTTAATAAGATCTTCCCTGAGTTATATGGAATGATGAAGGGAATATAAGATTGAAATATTTGTTAAATCAATTTAAATATGATTCAATATTTTATACTTTATTACTAGGGTTTTATGCCTCATTCTATTAGTTTTCTCCTTGGATTGAGTATTAGGGTCTAAAGTGGACTGTATTGGAAACTCCTTCCCTTCACTAGAACTAGGGAACATATTTTCCAAATTTAGGTTGATCTTAGTTAGCCTTCCTTTGTTTAAATGTTTACTGGATGATTTTATGTATTATGATATATCTTTCAATATAATTGAGTCTGAATGAACCCTAGATAATTCATGATCAAATCAATGTTCCCATTGATATCATTGGAGTGAAACTCTTTAGGTTTTTTAAAACATTATTTTAATTTAAAATTTAAACCTCTATTATTTTGAGTATTAAATTTTTGAAATTTATTTTTTATACATACGAATAAATGAAAAATCATTCATACATTTATTTTAAATTGGTTATAAATTATGATAAAATCATTTAATAGTAAAAATACATATTTTTACAAAAACATTATGTGCACTATGTATTTTTATCTTAACCAATTAAATTAATAACTACTAATAAATGATTTTAATGAAATTTATTGATAATATATATCATTCAATAAATTAAAATTAATTTAATTATAATTATGTTTCCAGTAATATGAGTACATTCATTTTTATTCTTAAATGAACATTTTTCTAAAAAATAGTTTTTACTCATTATGTACACTGATATTAAAATTAAATTTTATCACCTATAGAAATTATATTTAACAAAATATTTTTAATATTTTGAATCACAATATTCAAATTTAGTAATAATTTTAGTTTCTTTTTTATTCATAAAATTAATTTACCATTGTAAAAGCTTGTCATCATGAGGAAGGTTAAAATAAGATTAAATGGTTAAAACTAAGTGATAATAAAACATCTATCCAAAAAAATAAAATATATAATTTATTTTATAATGGCGTTATTTAGTAAAAATATAATATATTAAAAAATATTTTGCTTAAACTTTCCTTTGATAATGGAATTTACTTTATTTAAGGTTAAGAGTAGTTACAAAATTTTAACCCCACTCACCTATAAAGGGACCCCTCATCACCCCACCTCAAAACCATTAATTTGAATTTACCCTAAATACTATTCCAAATAAACTCCCTCATAATCATCTCTCACTTTTTTCCTCTAGTCCTAAAAATAATTCCAAAACCTCTCATTTCCCATAGGTCCATCAAGTGGAGATTCAAGCTCTAAACATAAGCAATATCGTATTCTTGAATTTTCTTCTCTATATTATTTATATACCTATTATTAAATAAGATTTATTTATTTAACAAAAAAATTGAAATTATTATTCTTCTAAAATATATTATTATTATTATTAAATGGCATGTTCTCACTTATTCAATCATTATCACATGTTCTTCTTTAGGTCATTTTCACCACATACATGAAAATTGTTATCATGTTTATGTCATGAATGGTTAATTTTTTACATCCATGACTTATTTTAAAGGTCTTTTATAATTTAATTTCCATACATTCATTATTTTGTGGGTTTCCAATGTATTTTGGTGGAAATGGAGGGTTTTCAAAATTTCGGCCAAATCGTTATCCCATTTTCATATTTAAAAATAAATTTTGTTTCTTTTATAACTCCTTCATTTTTAAAATTTTTACACCCATTAAACTTACCAATTAGAATAATATGGTATATTAAAACCATAATATCAATTTTGAACCCATAGGAATCCATAATAATTATCAATTTGGTTTTTTTATTAAGGTGTTGGGCCAGCCCGAAAGACTATTTCTTTCTTTAATTTTTTTTTAAATTATTTAATATATCATTCAATTTTTATGATTTTTCGGAGATTACAACTCTCACTCGATCCAACTTTCCCAAGGTGTCCTCCTATTATCTCCCCCCCCCCACTTTGGAGCTCATATTCCTCGAGAATTAGAGATAAACATCTCTGGATTTCTCAAATATTCCATATTTGAAGAGGTAAATTGTTTCATTAATAAATCCTTCAATTTTTACTCTTTTACCCCCATTTCTATTATAAAATTACCTAATAAGCCTCACTATAACCTCACTTAAATTTTTTTGCTATTTTGAAATTCATCTACTGGTGTATTTGGGGCGTTTTATTCAAGATCTCTCAATTAAGTGAGTTTCCACTCATGTTTCTCCCATTTTCCTTGGGTTTCTTCCACTTTTATTGAGGTTATAAAATTTCTAACATCTAGGGTTCATACCTAGAGTTTGATTTTGTGAGAGGTGTTTGATAATGGGTATATTGAAGGTGCCATCAAAAAATATATTTATAAAGAGTTGGATACCACTCTATACCCCAAATATATATAATAAAGAACCCCTAAAAAGGTTGTCTTTAATTATCTAATTTCTCCAGACAAGTTTGAACTTCTTACTTTTTATAGAGGATGGAAGTGGTAATATTACCAGTGAATTCCCCTAATTATTCCAAGGGTGTAATGTTAGTGGGTATTGTTGTGTGGTAATCCACCCTAGAATAAGGTAAAATTTCACCTAGAAAAAGGATGATGTTGGTGGTGTAATGCCCCGACCCTAGTTACCCAGAGTCGGTGCATTATTACATAACATTGGCATGATCACAAGAAAGATCAAATCTCGAAAGACCGATTGGTTTAGTAGCCTTGGAAACACTAGATATATTCATATGTCTTACATTACATCATAAAATGAAAAACTACTACAACAACATATTGTCTCCATAATCCACACTCTTATCCCCACATAATATCCCTACAGGTCATTCATAATTTACTTCTTCACTTCCTGGGAAAAATAAAACATAGAAAAGGGGTGAGCTCAAATGCCCAGTAAGGATAACAATATAGCGGAAACTTTCATAAATAAGAATAAACATTTAAGGCAATGTATAACTAAAACAAAAGCCTTTCAAACTTGAACTTTCAACATAGTATGGCATGAATAAAATGAAATAATGCCATTTACTTATTCACATGGATATTCTACTAATCGAATAATCACATGCAAAATCAATAACCACTTTCATAATGATGGAATGCATAATGCCAGACTATCATAACCACATAGCCAAGGCCTCGTGCCAAGACTATAAATAACATTTTTCCAAGGCCTTGTGCCAAGACACTAGTTTGTCTCATGAGACCTACCAATGCATCGAGGAGCTATAGCGGGCTCCACCCGTCACATATTAAGTTTAATGCATTCCCATATGAAAAGGTTTAAACATAACATAAACATTCTTATTAAAACTAGCATACGAAATGTCAATACTTTCACCATAAACTATGAATGGTATAAAAATAGCACATCCACAGTCGAACATATCATAAAACCTTCAATACAATATAGATGTTTTGTATCATCAACTTCAAATAAGCATAAAATCCATCAAAGTATGTTGACATAGATGAAATCAAAACTCTTTTTAGAGAAATATCTCTTTTGAAATCATTTAAGAGACATATAAAATAAAACATTTTCTTTTGAAAATATTCTTATAAGCTTGTAAGGGAAGCTTCGACGATTTTACAACGGCGGAAAATAACCGCACCCGCCGTATAAGTTAAAAAAACATTCTTACCTTAATTCTGTCGAAAAGGTTAAAAAGCACCTTGTTTGGAAAACGACGGAAAGATTCCTTTATAAACCTCTTATAAAAAGTCAAACAAGGGTATAAATGACTTTAACCCATATTCTAGTAAATAGTAAAAATGTTTTGAAATACATTTTGAAGAAACACGGATGTGGATGATAAAGAGATCCCATTAGATAATTACGTATAAACAACCTTGGATAATGAAGAGATTGTGAAATAACCATTACCTTGTACTTTTCCTTGGTTGGGGTAGGTTAACCTCCTGTATAATGGTGAAATAATTGTTATTAAATTATACAAGAATCATATACTTTAATATGATATCATATATGATCTTTTAATATTGATTTGATAATAATATCTTAGTATTATCGTTGTTTCGGGTGTTAACTTACTTGTTTTGTTTTATATGTTTTGTTACGTAAGACATGTTTTTAATGGATAGGTTGTATATTATTAATATCCAGAATGATATCAAGTCCTTAAACATCATTTTTAAATCATCAAATGATAATTATACTTCAATGGATACGATGGAGAATGAATCTTATCGCGTTTGTGGAGACGGTAGTCCGTACGTACGCACGAGCGATAATATCATTATTTTGATATTAAAATAATATATAAATGGATATTATATCATATATACAGAATAATTAACATGTTATATTTAATATTTACATGAGTTACACATCATTATTATACCCATCCAAATAATAATATATTGAATAACAATTACACCACGACGTGGAGACGGTAAGACGTACGTACACATGTATGGTGACATGTTATTCAAAGGGTGGATAGAATACTGAATATGGTTGTACCATATTTATAATAACATCACAGTATATGTGATATACTGGAGTTATTATTTTAGAATGGTAAGAACAAAGAAAGAAGAAGTGGAAGAAGAAAGGAACTTGAAAAGGGGTGGTGAAAACATTACCTCTTCTTCGGGTTCTTCCTTTTGATTTGATCAAAAGGGATCCTTAGGTTGTCTTCCTGATCAAACTAAGGCCTCTAAGTTGTAGTGATGGAATTTGGGAGAGTATTTGGGCAGAGTTTGGCCGAACCAAAAGGCTTTGAAGGTGTGAAGAAATGAGAAGGAGGAGTGCCCTTTTATAAGAGGGGTGAGGGGCACCTTTGGAAAAGATAGAAATATTAATTTATAATAAATTCATATTCGGTTTCTAATGGCTCAAAAGTTTATTATTTAAATGTTAAGGTGGTGATAGGTCGAGAACAACTCAACCAATAGAATTTAGACAGGTTTGGTTACATATATTAACCTTATCGTTAAGTATTAACTCTAAGTTAATTAGTTTCACTTTTACAATGTCTCTTTGTATTTTTATATAATATGGTTAATAAACTTACTATATATATCAAAGAGACCCCCAAGTGGTCCATTAATGATTAAAATATCATGATATAAGTCTCTTTTCCGAAACATAGATTTTTATGAATTTAATATCAATTAATAATATAATATTGGTTTTAAGAACTCTTTTATGTCAATTTTGAAACTATTCAATAGTTGATTTTTGTGAAACTTATAACAGATTGATTACTTAGAAAAAAGTAAATTAACTCAATACTAATATATCATATTATCCTATAAAATTAGTTTAATTCATTAAAAGTTTCATATTATATTTATTTGGGTATTTATAATATCAATTATTTTAATTTTTCACTATTATAGTAATTAATTCATCATCATTGTGTCATACATAAATTAAATTATTTAATGTCTAAAAATTATAAATAAAATATAACTATGTAGGAAATATTTTTATCTTTCTAATGAATATTTATAATCTAAAATCCAACATATATAACCCTATGTAAAAAAAATTTTCTAAAAGATATATGCTTGTGTCATTTTTGTATTCATTTTAACTTAATTAAAATAAAGTGTCTCTATCACCTACAAGTGGCATCATGGGGTCCCAAAATCGACCCAAAGATGCCTATTGTCAGACATGTATCAACCAATAAGGCTAGGACACATTTTAGGGTAATTTAGTATTATTATAATATTATTTTTTAACCCTTATTTACCGGATTTACCCTTAACCATGGTAAATAAAATATTTACCGCAGTAATTATTCAAAATGTCTAAAAATAAAAGTTACCTATTTACACAATTTGGACATCCTGATTCCAAATTTGGAATCTATTTTTCTAAATTCAAAACACAGAAGTGGCAGAAATTAATTTAAAATTAATTCCCGCTATTAAAACAAAAAACGTGTTTTTAAGAGTTAATAACTATCAAAAGATTGACACTTGTTTATGTTCGGTTTAATTGTAAAATTATGTCCAATTACCAACATTATATTAAATGGTAAAAATATATTCTAAATATACTTTAAAACCACTCAAATTCATAATTTATCACTATTAATTATTTTGATTAAAAAAGTTGTTTTTAATTAAAATTTAGTAATTTTCACTATTCATCAAAATATGAAAGTTATCCGAAAAGTACCAAAATTTCACTTTAGGCTAAATTCGATATTCCGAATCCAAAAATAAAGTCCATTTTAAAATATAAAATATATATATAATTTCAAAAGGTAGGTATTACTATTCATAACGGCTAGTTTGATTAGTTATGGTGTGTTAGAACTCGGTGTTGCGTACAACACACGCTATCACATTATTCAAAGAGAAGCGTACCGTAGAAGCTTGGGGTGTTACAGGTGGAAAATGGATGGGGCCTTCTATATGCATTTTTAATACTTGAATCATCTATCCATGATGTGAGTCTAGAAATCCCTCCACCCATGGTCAAGAACTAGTATAATGAAAAAATATTTTATACACACATTTATATTAGTGAGATACATCAGTTTCCAAACATAGTTGATATATTTTATTTCAATTTTAAATGTTAATATTCCATATTTTAGTAACTGAAATATATTTCTTGCCATAGAGGTATCCTTCTAAATAAATCATGAGTGATTAGGATGGGGAATAGGTCCCCTCATTTAATGATCCTCTCCTTAGTAAGTTGGATCCTCAACTATTATTAGGTCATCCACTATATTTCTCATTAGAAAACTTATAATATTTCTTATGACCTCAATTATTTGCATGTTTAGAAATAGAGACAAGGAGTTAAAAAGGGACTAATATAATGTGATGCTTATAGGTTTCGATGTAGAGTCCTCAGCTAAAATGGGGGAAGTCCCCAGATCAAATCCTTCACTATCACCGAATAGGAATTTGTCTCTCATACCGATGTCTCAGTCATTGATGAGGATTCCCTGGTAGTAGAGGTTCTTTGGAATCTCTTACAGCCTTTGGCTATAATGTAGGAGATATAAAGGATGGAATCTCTAGGAATCTTTCATGATTATTAGTGAAATTTTTTAGTATATCATTCAGAGTTTTCAATGACTTATTGTGAGGAAACTAAACATATTATAATAAATGGTCCTAATAAATCTTTGAGAATCATGGAAATAAAATAAGATATAAAGGATTCTGTTGAAATGCATGTCTCTTATCATTATTAATTCATTCATGAAATCCCATAAGCATCAACCTAGAATTTCAAGAAAGTTAAGCCCAATAAAAATATAACAATCACTCCAGCTGATGATCTAGTGGTGGTGAGGGTGATCATCTTCCTTTACCAACCTAATTTGATTGTTGGGAGGATAAATTATCACCATTGTTAATACTCTCAATTCTTCTTAATGAAGCCTTGGAAATGAGTAAAATTGAGATTCCAGGTAATATAGGTAAATTATGATTTCATTTTCTTGTACTATTGTATATTTTGACTGATATGTTTGTCTTATATGAACATTCACCACAAAATAGAATTTATTGGTTTTGAAGTGTCATATTGATAATGTGGATACTGCAGTATACTTATCATTGAAAATTTTCAAGATCACTAAAATCATTGAACTAGTGTTTACATTAAGTGACTCAATTCCACCTTATATTCTAGTCACCTCAATAGGCTCTAGTTTAACCCCAGAGTTCCTTACAATTTAATGGTATCTAATAAATATAGTGTGGAAGGACATTTGGCATATAATCTATGAGATTTCTACTATAGAATTATGTCATCATATACATAAGAATAAATATATATACATTTTTCTAGTGTATGATAGATTTGATTATAGGAAATATAAATATTATGAATAAAAATATTTATGAGTGAGATAAATTCCAGAAAACCCAACTAGATATCATAAAGATAAAGGACTTAGTTTAAAATAATGATATTATGTCCATGAAACATTAATATTTTCTTTGAAAATCTGCATTGTTGATTGAGTACGGGCAGTTTTTTGTACAAGGAGTATCCTTGGTGAACTACATTTATCAATACTTGGCCAATGTCAAGGAGAAAATAATTTAGGAAGAAATCATTATTGAAGAATCCAAAAACATGGGATAGAAATATTCTATAATATCTCATGAGTTATTATAAAAATAGGAGGTGAATGATTCAAGGTTTTCTAGTCTTCATCGGGTTGTTAGTGACTCAAAGAGATCATTGTTCCTACTATAAGAGTAGATAGAATTCCTATTATAGAATTTTATTAATATAACGTCCTTGTAATATTGTAGAATCCATTTCTAAGAGACTCTATGTTTCTGGATTTCCTTACATTTCATATTATAAATGTTAAAATTTTCTATCTAGAACCATTTTCAATCCATCAAACTTCTATATCTTCTTGACTATCAATTCTTGATAATCAATGAATCTCACACATATTAATATCATGATAATATAATCCCCTTGAACATTTTATGGGAATGAATCTATGTAATCATAACTCCAAAACACATAATCTAATTATATATAAGAATCAGTCAAATTTCTTTTATACATGAAACCTTAGATGGATATAGGTGATCTAGATGTGGTGGCATATATACCATCACCATAATCCATAGAAAGTTCATGAGACAAACGACTTTGAGATTTAGTTTTCTTTTGAAATTGTACTCTTATATGAATATAAGTGGGATAAATATAGTTTCACATTTACCATCACCATAATCTAGTGTTATCTCATTTGGATACAATATATGTCTTATTCTTGGGCTCATACTCTTAGATGAATATAAGCAGACTAGATATGGAAACACATGTACCATCACCATAATCCAAGGTTAGTACATTCAAATATGAGGTAGTTGAATGAATTTTAATAATTAAAATCATGGATGTTATTTTTTAAATGAATATTTAAATTCATAAGAGGGATCAAATACTCATAAATTACACCTCTATGCATTTCACTCAAATCATTTGAACTAATATATGTGAGGTATATAAGGGTGATCATATATTTTTTTGGGTCGATGGACCTAAGGAAGAATATATTGAATTTATATAGGGTGTAATGGTCATATTTATGAAATTTATATGTGTATATATTTATTGAAACGTTTTCATAGGTTTTGGATGTAGAAATTCTTAGTTGTTAGGAACTTGGATTTTTCTCAAGACACCTTTAATGGTTTTTTTAATTGAAATGTTTTATTCCTTTTCACTTTTTAAATGATAAAACTTTTTCTAAAGTTGAGCAATATGTATACCTTTTGATATGAGACTCTACCTTTTCTTAGGATTTCATTTATGGGTTTTCAACTTGGTGAGTAATATGTCTCTTGCCTTTGGCAGTTTAAGATCTCACAACCCCGAATAGTGAATTTTTTGTTTATGATCAGACAGCATTGAATAAAAGAGAGATACTACATAGAAACAAGATCAAGTTAGACCCAATGTGAATGATAGCCCAATGACACTAAACATCACGTCATGGATGGGTTCTTGTATTTTATAGTAATGATTAATATACCAACACTTATAGGGGTTTAAAGGGAATATGGATTTGACCCAAAGATGAATGGTGGGTTTTTGTATCTAATATAGAGGCAATGTTTACTAAGTATTAATGACTAAAAGCCTCCACCAGTACAAATATCATTAGAAAAGGTGCACATAGTTTAAGGTCATGGTGATCGGACCAATGGTAAGAGGTTATGACAACCCAAATGAGGCTTAAGATATATGATAACACTAACACATATGAATAATGAATGAAAATGATGTAAATCATAACCTAAGATATTTTATTTTGGAAGTTATGAAATAGAAAAATCATGTTGAGGATGCCTACTGACCAAATTTGAGTGATAGTTTCCACTATAGTTTTATTAAGGTAACATGGGGTTATATGACCTTCTACTCAAGATGAAACAAACCTCTAGTTGGTAGGATAGATATGAAGCATTTATATCATTACTAATTTGTTTTTTCCATTTTTCAATTTGATACACTCATTACTAATTGACATGAAATTTTATGTAAATTCAAACAGTTAAGTTTTGAAGTATGGTATATGGAAAGAGGATACTCAAAATTTAATTAAATAAAACTATTCTAAATCTATCCTAGTTTTATCTATGGTTTAATATTTAAAGATACAGTAAGTAGGTGAGGATCTATATCTGAGATCAAGATCTATGGATTTGAATTCACTACATATCAAAAAATAAATGGAATAAAGACATGCATAGTTCTTATCAAATATATTTTATCCTACCATAGGTTCTAATATATAAATACCTAACATGAATGGGAAGACAATATGTGGGGAAGAGAGTTTGATAAGGAAGAAATTTTTAGTTGCGCCTAAGATAGATAATCCAGATGTCACTACATATCCTACAATAACATGAATAAATCCCAATATATTTATTGAAAGGGGAATTAATTTTATTTGGTTTCTATTTCTAAACTAGAAGAAATAATTATGTGTATTCTCATCTAGGTGTTTTTATATGATATATCAATGTATGTTTAATTTAAGCCACCCATTATAAATTTTGGTATTCTCATACATTGAGAGAGATCAAATGAAACACATTTTTAGCTGGGTATAAGGTATATGGTTCAGGTGTCACTATATATCTTGAAATAATAGGAATCAATCCACATGTAGTTATTTTAAGGAATCATTAAACATATATAACTCAAATTTATGGGAAATGTATAGTTATTGTTTCCTAGTATTGACCTTTAAAATGAAAAAATATAATGTGAGTTAGGAGAACCCAAACATTTGGAAATAATTATTTGGAATATAGGAATTTAATCCTAAAATATATTAATAGAAAAAGAATCATATACTTAGGGATATTTTACATATTTGGATCTCATGTATAGAAATTATTCCATATAACACAGACCAATCTAGGTAGTTTAATATTCATGAGGGGTAGACTATATTATTTTCAGTTTAACATCATACAACAAGGACTTTGATGCCATGAAATTTAAGTTCATATTATAAGGAAAATTACATATAGGTATTTTGGTGGATTTTCCTCATGCGCAAAAATAATATGTCTTTATCATAGTGTTAACCCCATGGAGAAAACATAGCATGAATTAAACTTCCCAAACACTAAGATAAATTAGGGGTTCGATTAGACTGATACGAATTACTGGGTACAAGGTGATTAATTTGGATTCTGATACCTATCTTGAAAATTATAATTAAATCCATGCATATTTCTTATAAATTTCTATTATACAGGACATTAAAGAATATATGATGTGAATTAAGGACAACCCATACTCTATAATAGATTTGAGGATTATATGAGAGTGAAATTCATTGGATGGTCCCAAAATAAAATATTTCAGTATCACTACATATCCTATTAAGAAAACACTCAATCCATGCATAGTTATGGGTAATGAGTGTTTACACCCATATGGTTCATATATAGGAGAAAATGGGGTGTATTTTTTTCGTTCCATGTTTCTAGGATAACCCCAACATGAATGAGTAAGATCCTGAGCACTGGGAATAAATCTAATAGTATTTATAGCTGGAACTAAAGTAGGAATATTTAGAATTAATATGTATGTTTTTAAAATATAGTAAATTGATAAATAGTTCTAGAAAGTATCTTTTATACAGATCTAACTCTTATGTGAGGATAAGATAAAAATGGTTTCGTCCTAATGCAGACCCTTTGAGAAACCTGAAGTGAATGGGAGGGCCAAAACACTAGGATGGTAAAGGGTTAATGTTTATGGGGAGTTGTGACTAAATGTGGTTAAAGACTTTGAGTATATCCTAATATAGTAGGAATCATGCCACATATAGTTATTATATTGTCTCTACACATATCTGAATCATGTGTAGGGGAAACGGTAATAATATGGAAGGATATCCTAGTGTGTGGAAGGAAAAACTAAATTTGATTCGATTATAAACACTAAGAAGTCCTAAAATAGTCCAATACTAATGCATGGCCATGGGAATACCTGATGTGAGTTGGTACATATCTCTTCATCTGAGTGAGGTCTAAAATGATGGTGGCATCTATGTTTGGGCCTAAGATAGGAGATCCAGGCATCACTACATATCTTAATGTAATAGGAATCAATATATACATAGTTTTTTAATGGGTAATTTTTTTTCATAGGTTAGGTGAATCATGATATTAGGGTTGGTCAGTGTGGTTATAACTGTCAAATCTCTAAGGAAAGAAAACCCTCATGTAGAATGAGATCTTACATTGTGAGAAGAATTTATGAATTATGGTCACATAAAAGATAAATATTCAAGTATTTTAATTTCTTTTTGAATGGAATACTATAAATAGTTTAAATTCATGTGGGATATGACATGATATATAATTTCTTACAATAAGGAATTAGATATCATCCAGTTTCAGGTCATATGAATAGAACCATTTTCAAGAGGAATAAATTCATGTGGAGTAGACTTTATATTATAAAATTTAAATTAATTCTATGTAAACTACATACTATATAGATTAAATTATTATGATGATAAATTTCTGAACCTATCATGAAACTATGAAAAATATTTCTTGAGAAACATTTAATTTTTTGGCAGGCATGATACTCCCTACATCTATTATAATGAAAAAATATGATTTTTTGGAGTAGACCTTATATATAGAATAAGGTCCATCCATTTTTTGGATCTAGATTTAGAGTTTTATTCTATGGTATCAATAGAGTTATCAAATCTAATACTAGTTCCCCATGGATTAATGACTATAGTAAAATATTCTTTTTAAATTCGTACATGACTCGATCCTAATGAAGTTCAAGCTTGTGTGGTTTGTGTAATATTTTATCATCAATTCCTTATAATTTATTTACTTTTATCATTGAAAATTTTTCTTTAGACAGTTGATTGTTGATGGTAATGTGAAATGAAGGAAATTAGTTCTTAATAGACAAGACTACCTATGTTCCATATATAAAGTGACTATAATGTTCCAGGTGTGTTAGTACGGGTTATGGTGAAATGATACCATAGATCCTGAAGGATTTTATTTAGCATATAGTTCTTTTCTGTGTCCACCATTTTATAAAGAATATTAGATATATTTTTATTAAATGTCTCTATTTATACGTTCAATATTGTACTATAGAAAGATGAGTAGTTGGGTTTAATATTTTATTCTTATAACCTATTCAATTTAGAAGCATAGAAATTAGTGATTTTGTCCATAAATATTACGTGAAGGGGAACTAAATATGGTTATGATATTAGAATTCAATAAATTGATGGAATATTTGGTTCTTCCTCCATTGAGGTGCACTAATTTGACCTATTTATATATGAAATCAATAGAGGTGATGATGTACTTGAATTTCCAAGTTGTGGAAGGTGGGTATGGACCCATGACATAAATCATCAATATAAAATTACTATGATTATTGGGAAGTGAACAATAATTATGGGTATTGATGAATAAATTTTTTATGTATCGGAAAATTATGTAACGCCTTTTTTAATTCTATACCACATTTCATAATTGATAGATAAAATTATCTAAGTCTCTTGATTTTATAGAATAGATCGGTTCCTAACTGGTGGGAGTCATTGCTTCTAGTATGGACTTTCTACATAATAGTGAGGTCCTCTCCTGATTTAATTCATCTAATGGGGATTCCAACAAAGCCTCATTTATAAAATATATTCTACATATTCATGCCATTATAAAGGATAAAATTTTCTTCCCAATAATGGATATGTTCTTTATTAGCTTAATCTAACGGGAGAATTCCATTTTTTAGGTAATATATTATGGGAAACCTCAATCATATTGTGGTATAAATCGGTAATCTTATAGGGTCACATTGATCAATGGTATTTTCAACCTCATTGATCTCATCCATGTCATTATTAAATAATAGTGACATAACCCTTTGATGTGTGATCTAAATGACCTTATCATCCTACTATAGATCTTCAAGGGTTTTAGTGGCATTAGTTGGTCCATCTGGTTAAGAATTATTCAAAAATAATATGTGATAAAGTGTTTAATATGAGGGTAATTTGGCCATTAAACCTCATATATAATCAATCAAAGGAATTAACTCTTACTCCAAAATGGCATAGTCACCATTGATTTTATCGATATCTATATTTGAATAAACATGGATATTAATTTCACAATTCATATCTACATGTCTAGATCTAATATTATAATGAGTTCTTGGTATTATTCCTCATTCTTAGTGAATCCTTATGTTAAGAGTAAGGACTATAGTAAACCTTCATTTTTTGGGGAAATTAAGGAAATCCCCAAGATGAATTGATTTAGATTAGAAATTTCTATACTTCTATCTATTGGACTCTTAGAGGATCCATAAAAGTAAATTTCCCATAAATGGAAAGCTTCATGGATATATAAGACCTCTTCATCATGGAATTCCATATTTAGGAGAGAATTATCTAAAATATGGTGTGCCAAAGGAAAATATGTTGTCACTTTCCCTTTAACTGCCTCCTGAGATAAGAACTAGATGTCAAGATATTGCAGAATGTCCATCCATCATGTAATATTACTAGTTAACATTAGGTGAATAAGGATGTAGAAGATAAAAATGATATGAGAGACCATGTAGATATAATAGTGTTTTAAATAGTGTATTTGCATCTTCACTATGAAAAACAATGTGAGGTAGTTTTTCTAAAAATCGAAATATCAAACCTCAATATCGAAAACATTCTTGTTGAGATAGAATAGATTTTCAAGCGGTTGCTCTAGGGTTACCATATATAGGATGCAATACTTTCCTTATATAGACAATATCAATACCAATAGATACAAGCGATATTTCTTGATATAATCAAAGGATTACTGATAATATTCACCTTAGTGATAAGTGAACCCTTTATTCATAACCTTTCTAAAAGTTAAACATTCAATGATGAGGTTGAATATGAGGTATTAAATGTAATAAAGATATACCTCGAGTCCTATAAATTAATTTATATTTATAAAAGGTTCCATATCGAGTATCACATTAGTCTTTTCGTGATCAACTTTGATGTTGTGATGGAATATAACAAAGACAATAAATTTCCTTAATGTTGCCTTAGAATCACACTTTAGGGGATTCATCTTCAAGATGTGTTATTTTTGTTTGTTGAAAAATATTTAAATATTGGCATGATTATCCTAGAGTTATTGAATTCACCACCATATCTTACACATAGAGTTCCATAGTGTTCCCCATAAAGGGATAGAAAATATGGTCCATGGAATGTTGGTATTTAGAGACATCATTTTTTAAGATAAAAAAATTACTTGGTAACAATATCCCCCTTGTGGGACCTAGAAGACAGTGGCCTCTTTATATTTGGAGGCCATTTATATATTTTTATGGCTTAAATAATCATCTATAAAGTAGAGGGATTAGAATCCTTTGTTTGTACTGAATATTAGTCCCTTGATTGAGACTAGGAAATAATCATTTGGGAAATAATATTTTATATCTATAAAATTAATTTATACCTTATTTTTTTCATTATTTTTATCGATGGGGATAATTTTTGTAATCCTATTTATATATTTTACTTCCCAAATGATGGTGGATTTGATCATCTTATCAAAATAATCTTCTAAATTAGTATCATGGGTTGGGTATAGTCTCCTTGATGGTTGTTTTAACTATAACGCAATCCAAAAAACACAAATGATGGATAGCCACTTGGGCATCTAAGTCAACATTTTTTGTATAATTATATGTAAATACATCTTGTGGGTTCTTTAATAAAGGGATATATTTTACCTATTCTTCATGATTCATGGAAACACTAATCAATATAGTCTAGGTATCTTCCTTCATACCCAAATTGTATGGTTTGAGTTTATCAATGGTGGTCAAAAAACCTTCCCTAAATATTGGAGGAGAATGACCAATTCCATCTTATTCTAATTTTTCATCATCAATATAAAAATATAGACTAGAATACTAAGATTTGAGAGATGATGTGAACATATTGTTATCTTCATTTAGACCTCATCCTTTTTTTAGAATGATTAGGTTTACCAAATGTAGTCAGATTTATCATAATGGGATAGAACGTTCCTAAACATCATTACCTTGTTATCTTAAGATTCATATATAGTTGATCAAAGAGTATTTATGGGTTAATTGAATATCTAATAGACCCATATTATGATTAGGTTTCTTGTAGAAATGATTGTTCCACGTAAATAGTGAAATTATTTTTACTTATTTCATTGATGGATACTAAATGGAAGCATCGATTTGACCATCATATGAGAAAAAAGTGACTATGGATTTTAACTTAGTGGCTAATGTGGACAGTTAATACAGATATATGGATTTATTTACTCAATTTGGTTGATGTGAAACATGTATTCATCATTAAATTCACTATATGTATTGATGAGGATGACATTCAGGCCAGAAAAATTAGTGATTTATATAGTTTTATCAACCATCAACCCTTTTTCCTTCCTTTTATTGTATCATGTCTCTATGTATTTCTATTTAAAGTACTCAAAATGGTAACTATCACCACAAAGTACCCAAAATTTCTTGCTGATAGAATATTTCAAGCACTGATGATGTAATGAGACCATTTTTTTGTGAATATGGAACTATAGAATTAAAAACCATATCTTGGAAAAAACTGTAAAGTTATCATTGAAAATGAGGTCTCTAAATTAGGTTTTGGGCTTTATATTTTTGAGAGGTTTCTTCTCACTCTTATCAAACCCCTGAATTTTTTTGTTGGAAAAATTCCATTCATCTTCACTGTAGACCAATTATTAGAGGGTCCAAATTGGGATGAGGTTGTTCTTAAAACCATTATCAATTAGGGATGGATGGATATTGGTATCATTAAACATTCTATGTATGTATAAGGGTCTAATGTGACCATGTGTGTTCACATATCAGTCATGTTCCGTGAAGTAAATGATTTTATGTAATTCAATAAACCAGTCACTATGTGAAATATCATGACTATAAAAACATTAGTCGCAAACACTTGAGGGATTAAAATATCCTTGATAAGATCTTACCTAACTTATATGGAATGATGAAGGTAATATAAGATTAAAATATTATTTAAATAAACATAAATATGATTCAATATTTTATACTTTATTACTAGGGGTTTGTGCCTCATTTTATTAGTTTTCTCCTTAGATTTAGTATTAGTGTCCAAAGTGGACTGCATTGCAAACTTCTTCCCTTCACTAGAATTAAGGAACATATTTTCCAAATTCAGGTTGATCTTAGTTATACTTCCTTTGATTCAATGTTTACTAGATTATTTTATATATTATGTTATATTTTTCAATATAATTGGTTCTGAATAAACCCTGCACAATTCATGATCAAATCAATGTTCCTATTGATATCATTGGAGTGAAAATATTTGGGTTTTAACTATATATATAGATTTAGAGAAAATGATTCCAACTTATTGAGTTCCACCATGGTTTCAAATTCTATAAATTTTATATACTCTTGCCTATATATTGGTAAAAATACAATTTTATATGAATCTTACTCATCAGATAAGGGTTTAATCAAGTGGATTACATGGAAAGATCCATAATATTAATACACATCTGATAATGATTCCATTTATTATGGTGGTCCCCGTCCTCCGAATAATTGGGGTAAGAAATATAGAAGTGTCTAAATCTACCTAGGCACCAAATAGGGATCTTATTCATTTTTATATTCCACCAATAATGATTTCAGTAACTCTTAAAAGGACTTGAAAATGGAGATTCCATATATAGTTTCAAAGAGGGGATTCAGGTAAAAAATAGTTGATTCAAATATTCCTTGAGAATGGAATGTTCCTAGATAAATAATTTACTGTTTATTAAGTCATCAATTTTATGCACACACCTATCTGGGACTTCCTTCCACTCTTCTTCTCCTTTTAGTGAGATAATAAAGATGCATGTCTCCTATTCGAGGGGTTTTTCCAACATTACCTTCCTATAATGAAACATATTCTAGAGTATATCCTTAAAATTAATGTAGTCTTAAATTTTTTTCCCTAATATATAGTGGAAGGGAAATTTTTTAGGGTGATCATTTATAATGGCTTAATTAGGACTTCTAACTTCTAGAAATTTAGTCAAGTTATTTTCCCAATTGATGATGAAGAACCTCAGAACTTTTTCTTTTTAAGAGTTAACTCTATTATCTCATTATTCAATCTTCTTGTTATTATTATAATTTTCTACTCTTCATGAGGGAGTTGTTCCTATCATTTTTTTAGGAGGAGGAACCATATGATATTCAGTGGGATTGGGAGTTAGAGCTAGAATCTGTGCTATTTTGAGCATGAAAATCATAGTATTTTCCCTACTTTGTTTCTTCCCTTATGTTGATAGCATTGGATGAGATGTTTATTTTGGATAAAAAAATAGTATCTTCCCAGAATTGTAATATAGATTTAAACTCTCTAAAAGAATTAGGTATCTTTAAGTGAATGAGGTGATTCTTCAACTCATCTCATAAATTTTTTATGTATATCTGCACCAACTTCACTTGTGGAAGTGGTATATTCAATTAATAGGCCAATCCCTTACACATAGTGATAAATTATAAAACTCTCTCATTAGAATTTTTCTTAAAATTTGAGAGGCCAAGGACCATTTTTTACACAACATAGATCTAAAATAATAGAGGAACTTTCATTAAATATAATCCCCATTAGAGACAAACCTAGGTGGAAGGTTGTTCTAACATACAAAAACTAGTCCTCCCAGAGTTCACATAAAACATTAAATTTTCTCTAATTCATGTTTCTCTAAAGTTACCATCATAGGGTTGTGTCGAGACAAAAAGTGTGTTATATTCCTCCCTGAGTCTCCCACTCCATTAAATATCAAGAATGTGGGGTTTGTAAAGTTAGTTAGGGGGAGTCAGGTCTACCCAATTAGGGTACTTAATTTTTTTCTATAGTGGTGTGTATTTATACATCAAGTATTCCACTTAAGATAAAATGGAGTTAATAGATATAGGTAGTTGTAGTGTAAACACTACCTAGTTCGATGATCGAGTAGAGGATGTGAGTGGAGTCGGATATGGTCAGATTTCTTATGCCTAATGTTAATAGACAATATAAGTTATGATATAGTATTTTGTATGAAATAATGGATGTTGTTATCAAAATAAAGTAAATTCATGATAGTCCTTGGTCATCGAGATTAGCTAAACTTGTTTTCTAAGAAACCGATTGACCAGATGGATGGACTCGGCCCTTATTGGTTTAGAAGTTTTTTCTTGTTGAAGAGGATTCATCAAAGGAGGTATATTTTATATGGATTGGTAATTTAACTCAGTGGTGATACTTCCACTAGGTAATATATAATTAACCAAATTTATCTTCTTTGATTCAACATCATATTATGAAATCCACTCTTTAGTGAAGATTGGTTTGGCTTATTCAGGTAGTGGGTGGGATATATCCATTCATTTTCCTTTTTCTATAGAAAATTATAATCGAGTAAATGATTGAAATTTGTCTCAATAAGATATTAAATATGGATTCTACCTTTGATGTTGGGTACACACAACATTTTAATATATTCTAGTGTGGACTATGTTTTGTAAGGATTCCACCTGAGCATGTTCTATGTTAGTGTCATATTCTATTCCATCTATTGTCTTGATGTTAACGCATTCACTGATGTGAATCATGGATCGGGGATCATATCCCCATTCACATCAAATTGGAAAGGGTAATTGTAATCCTATAAATATTTATCAAGGTACATATCATAATAATTCTTTATATCTACATAATTAGTGGTTTTTTAGTTGGTGTCATATAAATGTTTTTTATTACTCTCCTTAGGGATCCTTATGAAGTGTCATATAAAGAGTGATACTAAGAGACTCACGTAATAATTTTAACTGATCATGATCCTAGTAAAGTAGATGAATCATGAAGTGGGAGGGACCATGATTTTTTTCCTATTAACCTGATCCGTGTTTATAGAATTGTGAGTTCCTTGGAGGAGGAGGGGGTAACAATGCCCCCAACCATATGGGTTGGTATAGACTATACCCTACTTCCGTCATGTTATGGATTTATTGTGGTTTTTATGTTTTTATGGGAAAAAGATGAGAAAAAAGTCCCCTATACATGAAGGTTGGGGATGCTAACATAATTCCACTTATGAATCTATTATTCTGCCCTTATTACCCTTTTGAGTCTCTATACTAGCACAATATAGATGAAACACCTTTTCGAGGAAATAGTTTCTTGTCATTGAGGGTGTATATATAGTTATGGGATTTTCTTTTACAAATATGAGGCCAAATATACCTTCTTAAAAACCTAATATATGATATATTCAATGTATCATTCCGGTTGAGTATTCCATTTTTTTTAGAAATCATAATACTTAATTAAGTAGAAAAACTATCATTTATGGATCTCAAACATGATATTTGTCTCATAATGATGACATTTTAGATTTCTCTACTAGAAAAAAAATCTATTGGATAGTGAGTGGGGTAAAATGAATATCTTCCTATTCACACAGCCCTCTGAAAAACAAATCAATTGGAGTGTTATTGACTAAATTTTAAATCATATTCATACTTTTTGGGTGGGAATGTTGGGTATACTTGAGTTGTTTCCCTACCTTGGGTTCTAGGACATGAAAAAGGTTTCTAAATCAACTTGGAATTAGAGATCATTTATCACATTAACATTTTTAGTGTACTCCCCATAATAGATGTATTTAGTCTTCATTTGATGCAGATTCTCCTAAAATTTATGACAATATTAGGGTATGAAATACTCTTTAAACACATATGTATGTCACATTTGGTTGTGTCAACGGACTAGAACATCACTGGTATTATGTCCTTATCAAAATCCTTTCATATGACCATAGAGGTCACCTCATCCTCTGTGAAGGGTTCTTTAACCTAATTTGATAATAAAAGTCATCACTTCACTACTTTTTCATGAGAAGTGGGATTATTCAAAATGTACTCAATTGAATTATATGGTAAATAATTTGAGTATGGTGCATATGATGACCATCACCTCATGTTATATTTCAACTAGGGTGAGATATCATTGAATGATGATGATTCTACATATTCAAATAGCTTTGGAATATTTAGTTCCTCTTGGTATGATAGAAACCTTAAAATTTATTCATTATGTGAAGACATTCTCAATGAGATCTATGGAGAGGACCTCCATGGTTGACTATTGATTCACTTCCCTAGTAAGGACCTCCATTATAGCTAAATGTGTTTCCAAAAGGGGTAACTCTCCAACATAATACCCAAGGATATACTCCATGGTTATCATCTTAGTTTTCATGAGGAGGGACTATATGTTCATAAATTATTGATTAGTTGACAAGGGGAGGATATCATTGTCAATTGATGTTCATGATATGTGGAGAATCTTCATAACTTGTGTCATAATAATGACCTTCATGACTAATTTTCATATTACCATGGGGAGGACCTTTGTAGTAGGTTCTCTAGGGAGGAGATTCATATTTTTTGATTGTATAACCATGGTGAGGACATCTAAAACTATAGTTTCCTTTTCTGATTGATGGTAGAATTAAATATTCTTGTTCCATTGTCGAAATATATCAAATAGTATCAAGAATATTAACATCCTTAGGGCCACAAACTTACTCCTAGATTAAATATTTCCCTTTCTAGGAACTCTTTATGGATAGTCTCAACTATGTGACTATGGATGGAACCTTGATCCTAATTGGGTTTTCATAGTCTAGAATGTGACCCTTGTGCATGGGATCCCTCCAAGGTGACTCCTTAGTTATCATTGGAATATTTCAAAAATCACTTGGATGGGCATAGGGATATGATCCTACTCGTAAATTTTCACCAAAATAAATTGATGAATTTCATGGATGGGATCAAGGATGTGATCCTTCTCCATTGTTATAACTAAAATATGCTGATGACCTTCATGAATGGGAGTTGATAAATTTTCTTTCTCTTGGGTTGTCATCTGAATATGAAAATAGGGTTCAAGGATGGTAAAAGTGATATGAGCCTCCTATAAGGCTTACACTAGACTATAAATATGACCATCATGAATTTAATGAGGGATATAATCTGTTGCACGGGTTTCTAATAGTATATGATTATAACCTTCAGGGATGGGATCATAGATATGAGCCTACTTCTAGGTTGACATCATAATATGTTGAAAGGCTTCATGGATGGGAGAAAGGATATGATCTTGCTCCTAGGATTCTTCCAAAATATTACAATTACCCATAACGATGTAAAAATAGATATAATCCCATTACTTGGTGTTTATAAGAGATAAAATATGATCCCTCTCATTAATATTGATGGGATAGGGGATATAATCCCGCTCCTGAAATTTTATACCCATCTACCCTAAGAGAACCCATATCCTAGAATTATATGTTTAGATAACCTATACCAAGAACCCAATGTTATATCCTTGGAATATTCCATAAAATATAGGGTCATGTAGTCCCACTGATGGTGGAAACAAGTAGTTTCTCTTCTAGGAAGCTCTAGGAAAGTGATTATGTTGTAGTAAACATCCTTATCCACCTCCATAATGTAGTGAATGTATGTGTTCTGACACTCCAACAAGAAGATATAAAAGTGGTTTTAGGTGGTAATAGATTCCACCAGATCCCCTTTGTATCATCACTAATTAGATGACTAATGAAGCTTCATCTCCAAGAGGATCTATTGAACCACCTCTAAAGTGGGGATAAATCCATTCAGTTGGTAATCTCATATGAGGTCAATATCCAACTAAAATTGGGTGTTTTGGGTAGGTGAAAGTGTAAATATAGTAATAAATGTCAAATTATTCATGGTAGTTAATACATATGTCCAAGGAATCTATTTATGAAAAATATAAGACTAAAGTTCTTGACATTATTCACCAGGATGTCTAGGGATCTTAATATGTGATGGTTCATTTGGTGATGCCAATTGGATGTGTCAGGATATCATGATAGGGGGAAAATACCTAATAAGAAAAAATTTAATGGATAATCACAAGAAAAATAATGTACAATCAGTCTCTTCAATGTGTAAAAGATTCATGTTGGGTTCACTATTCTATTTCTGGCACCCCCCCCCCCCCAAGTGTTTTGAGTTGTTGTAGAACTTCTTTCGAAAGGTAATTAGATGTTGGGAAATACCATCAATGATTTAGGATGTACATTATTAAAGAGGATAAGATCATACATCACATATCATGGGGTCTTAATACCTAGTTTGTGATTATTTTATATTTAATACATGCTCATGAACCCTTTACTCTAATAACATTAAGATTGGTAGTATCTATTGTAACAACCCCAACTCTAGTGCCCCCGATAAAGTGTATAATTAATTATATTAGCATAGACACAAGACATAATACCATGAAGACCATTTTAGAAATCTTCGTAAACTAAATACATACATGATTTCTATATTACATTGGAATTATAAAATATAAACCTAAAAAAAGTAAAATATATGGATCATTGAAACTCATTCAAAGATTTATTCTTCATAGACTGTGGAAAGGAAACAAAATAAATGTGAGCTAAAATACTCTGTAAGTGTTACATATAGTAAACAAATTTATAATTAAATATGGAATCATCAATATGTCAAGGTAAATAATAAACAAACATTCCATTTAATTAAAAAATTGAGTAAAAATGAATCCAAGGGCGGTATCAATGAATTAATATCATGTATAATAATAACCTAATTCCCAAGAAATGAAATGCATACTATTAGACTTCATGATCTCAGAAAATATGATATCTCTACCATAAAGAACATAAACTAAAAAAGTTTAAAACTAGGGTTAAATCCCCCATTAAATTTGGCCAACTGATTTGTCTCATGAGACTTATCGATGCATTGAGAGGCTATATAATACCAAGCCCCACCCATCACTACTTGTCTAATAAATTTCCTATATATATAATTATTTATATAGTTCATGAACAATATGACTTATCAAAAAATATATATATTTATTAAATGATAATGATTTATCAATAATTCCTCAGTAAATTAAATACTTTAAAAGTATAACACCATATGTAAAAATTCTATACAAATTAGTAAATAATCATATCTATGACACAAGAATATGGATATTTAATAGAAATGTGAAATTCAATTATCAGAAGTAATTTATTAAAATGATTGTATCATTGAAACATATATCAAATGGTGAATAAGTAAAATAAATGGGTTTTTTCATTGATGAATCAATGTACAGTAAAAATATCATTAAAAAATTGATGAAAATATCTTTTTCATTTTATAATTCACTTTTAAAAAACTACACAAATATAAAGGACATAATTTTCTTTGAAGATTTCCTTATAAACTTGTTGATTAATTTTTATTTAAAATATTAGTCATGATGGAGGGAAAATATTTGCATGTCATATAAGTTAAAAAAATATTCCTTCTATATTTTTTTATAAAAGTTACAAAGTTCCTCTTTTTTAAAAAGATAAAAATATTCCTTTCAAACCATTTTGGTAAAATTAAAACATGGATAAAAAATTATTTGGATAAATAATTGTATTAGTGTTAAAAAAATTGAACTTTTTTTTATAAATAAATATATGTAAGAAAATATATCTGATTGAAAGAGAAATAATATTATTTGTTATTTTAAACATTTCTTTACTTTTTTTAACTTCCAAAGTGATGAAAAGTTAGAAGAAAATATAAAAATATTTAAAAGTGTAAACTTGAAATGAACTTTAATAAAAATTAAAAAATATATATTTATGTAAAATACCTAAATGGGGTATTATATACACCATATAAAAATAATTAGGTGTATATTACCAAATATTTCTCGATAGAGTGGAAATTGAGATGAAATCCCTTACCATGGGTCTGAATTGTCATGTAGGTGTTCTAACATCCTTAATAATTAATTTAAATTTATTATAAATAAATAAAATAACCATATTAATATATATGATATCATATATGATATATTTATAAAATTTTATCACATGTTGTTTAATAATATTTTATTATTATTTTTGTTTCGGGTGTTAACTGATTTGTTTTCCAATTATGTTTTGATTCGGTGGTTCTGATACTTGAACATTTATTGTAGTTCCATATTCCCCAAAATTTTATTCAGTGTATAAATAATATACATATTAAAAATATATATTTATATAGTCATCTATAAAATATTGAGATAGAAAAATGAATCACACCAATCAGAAAGATGGTAGGTCATACGTATGCATGAATGCTGATTTAACTTGTTTAAGGGTGGAACGAAACAATGTTGAATAGAAATTGATATTTAAATAATAATTATCATATCATTTATATCATATATATTCATTAAATGTAACATTATCATCATCCTTGTGAAACATAAATGAAAAATGGATCACATCGCTTTGTGGATGTGATAGTCCACACATACACATGATCGACGTTATCATTTTCTAATAGATGGGAATGTAAGAAGGTATATATGATATTAATTTTATATAATCATATTTATGTCATAAATATCTTATATAATCACTAGTCACATATTTATAACCATCCATGTAAATTAGTGATGAAAAATAATTACACTGCAACATGGAGACGGTAAGTCATACATATACACGAGCAATGTTTTCACTTTTTGTAGGATGGAAAAGAGATGTAATATGATTTTCCCATAATTATAATAATATATCAGTATATTTATGATAAAATATTTATTTTATTATTATGGTTAAGACACTTTAATAGTAATTATAATAATAAATATACTTAAAGGACTCAGTAAAGATGATTACCACTTCTTCAGTAGACTTACTTTAGATCTATTCTTAAGGGACCTAGGGTTGGTATTTTGGACTGAAAATATACAATAGAAATTATATAAGTATGTTTAAGAGATAAACAGTTAGGGTTTTTTGAGATATATTTCACCAATTGGTGTAAATAAATGAGGGAGGAGGTTCCCTTTTATAATTGAGGTGAGGGGCACTCTTGGAATTTCATAAAAGACTAAATTATAATAAATCCATTATCAATCCAAATCCATCCAAATGGATATTTATTAGAATTCATGTTGGATATGGATTAAATATCATCCAATAAAATTTTTATAGTTTATCATGGTTTTTAACCCTTATCTTTTTGTTTATCCTCTTAGTTAACTAATTTAAACATTAATCTTGGTAACATATTTTTCACTCATAAAGAGTTATAATTTTACTTATAACATAACTATTGACTCATACATGGAAAAGGGACGATATTTTAAATCATATATTACTCACCTTGTCCAGTTTTAATATTTTAATTATTTTAAAACAATTGAATAATATATTATTTTCAAAAATTATCATTAATATCATTTTTTACAATATTTATTTAATTATACCTAAAATACATCAAGAAAGAGTTTAGTTTCAAATATAATTTAGTTAACCATAAATTGTTTTTATATTCATATAAAAATTCATCTAATTCTATAAATAACTCAAATTATATCACTTTTAACATTCTTAATATCTTTTATATTATTTTTCTATTAATTGATAAATATTGTATTAGAGTTACACAAAAATTTAAGGTTACTATATATTAAATAAAAAATAAAAATACATTATATTCATGAAAATAATTTAATTATGTACAAAATTTTCATTTATATTCATTCGTAACTTTCATTTTTCCCTAAGTGGATATATAATAGATTTTTAAAACCAAGAGAGTGATATTTTGTACCATTCTTTGATTTAAATATTATATTGGATATTTTCCTAGAAAAGTGTCCATTGAAAATGTAGATTTCAATAATAAAGTTATAAAGGTAGAATTAATTTAATCAAATAATAATAAATATGAAATATTATTACCTTATAACTTATTTTTAACTAATATTAACCCGATTTACCATTTACAAAGGTGATAAATTTTACTGCAGTAACTATTCATATTAAAATAAAATAAAGGGACATATTTTCAAACTTTTAACCTCTTAATTAAAAATATATATTCCATTATTAAAGATTCAATTTTTATAAATTTATGAAATTTATTTTAAAAAAGTTGTGCAAAATGCGATGAATTTTCTTTTTAGAGAAATATAATTTTAAGTATAAAACCTTATTTATTCTTATCCAATGTCTAGTAAAACCTGTAGATAGATGTTAAAACATTTAATTGAATATATAATATGTAAATTTCATTATAATAATTCACCAATATTGATCAATTAAATTTATTAAAATAAAAACACATTGTGCACACATAAAAATTGTTTTTCATAAAAACATTTATTTTACATTAAAATGACTTTCATTGATGACTAATGAATTTATTTTATAAATTTTTAAACTATATAATGTTCACAATTTAGTTATCCTTATTAATACCCTCCAATTTTAATGGATATTTTATAATATTCACATGATAATATTTTAATAATAGATCATGATTCATTTAATCTCAATGTCCAGGAAAATACAAGCTATTTAAAGAGATTAAATTTATTAAAAAAGAAACATTTCATAAAATAATGGGTTATTACATTCTTCCCTAACCTAAAAAAATCATCCTAAAAATTTATCAAATTTATCCTGATTAATATATTTGGGTATTTATTCATCATAATTTCCTCAAGATCCCACATTGACTGTTTTATCTTTTGATTTCTCCACTGTACATTTACCGGTTGAACTATCTGATTCATCAACACTTGTTCTCTAGTTTCTAGAATCTAGATCGACTCTTAATAGTAGGATAAATTAGTTTCTAATTATATTTCATAAAAATTGATCACATGAATTGATTTTATAATATACTTCCTTAACAAATAGATATGGAACCCACCATGTACTTTAGAGAGGCTAAGAAGAATTTCCAAGGGATTTTCCACTGCTATAATTCTTTCTAAAATCTCAAAAGGTTCGATGTATGTGGGGATTAATTTTTACATCTTTACATATATTATAACACCTTTAAGTGGATATACTATCAAGAAAATATGATCTCTAACTTGAAACTTTAAATCTTTCCTTCATCTCTCGGCATAACTCACTTTCCTACTTTGAGCTGTTGAGCTGCTTTAATATGAGTATAAATAGGCTTTAACTTTATCATTTTCTCCTCAAAAATAGTTGGACCAGTAATTTTACTTTCAGTATTTTATTCTCAACAAGTTCGAGTATGAAATCTTTTGTCATATAATGCTTCACATAGCTCCAATTGAATACTTGAATGAAATCTATTGTTATAAGAAAACTCTATGAGAGGTAAAAATTGTTCTAACATACATAAAAAGTAATATGATAATGACTTAAACATATATTCTAATTTGTGAATAGTCCTTTTAGACTACCCATTAGTTTGAGGATGATAAGAGGCACTCAAATTAAGCTCAGTATTAAGAGCCTACTAAATAATTTTCTAGAATTTCAGTATAGATTGTGGATCACGATCAGACACAATTGAAAGAGTTTCACCATGAAATATTACAAAAATATTAATATTGATCCATCCAATGAATCCAGAGGAAAATATTTTATTATAGTTAGGAAATGTTCATATTTGGTAAAGATATCCAAAATAACCCATATCATAACATTATTTCTAGGAGTCATTGGTAATACAATGGAAAAGTCTATGTTAATATCATCCCATTTCCAAATAGAAATAGGAATAGGTTGCATTACTCCTCTAGGATTTTGTCTCTCAACCTTCACTTTTTTATAAAGCAAACATATAAATAAAAAATTATAAATTTCCCACTTCATATTATCCCTCCAAAAATGTTCCTTCAAATATTTATACATCTTGGTGTTTCCAGTGTGTATAGAGAAATTTGTGCTATGAGAATCATCTAATAATTACCTTTTTAGCTCAAGTATAGATGGAACACATAGACTATTTCCAAATTTTAGAACAACATATTCATATATGAAGTATTAAAATTCCCTATCACTCATAGTATTAATTTTCTTTTGAATATTATCATTGTCAGGAAAAGAAATTTCAATATTTTCCAATAAATATGGTTTAGAAATCATTTGAAAATGGAGTAATGTTTCCCCTTCCATAATAATACCCAGGACCATCTTTACTAAAGCCATAAAAAAGATCCCTATAAATCCTCATTTCATTCATAACACCTATATCTTTCTTTATCAGTTCATTATATACCTTATTTTTCTTTCTAGGTTGGTAGTGTATTGATCCATTATAATCCTTAAGTAGCTTGAGCCATATTATTTTCCTCATGTTGAGTTCTTTATACTAGAAATTGTATTTAAAATTATTATGATCTATATATATCTCACATACTTCACTATAAATATAGTGTCTTCATATCATTAGAGAAATGGTTATAGCTACCAATTCAAGATCATGGGTAACATAGTTTTGTTTATGATCCTTTAAATTCCTTGATGTATAGGAAAAATCTTTATTATTATGAAAAAAGGACACAACCAATTCCCTTCCTTGATACATCACTATATATCACAAATCCATATCTTCCTGATGGTATAGTAAACATCATATAATTAATCAATATCTTATTCAATTATTCAAAGCATTCTTCACATTATTTTTTCCATATAAAATTATCCCCTTTTCGAGTAAGCTTAGTTAACAGGTTAGCTAATCGGTCAAAATTTTGAACAAATCGTCAATAGTAACCTCTAGACCAATGAAACTATATACCTCGATTATTTTCATCGGTGTAGGGAGTTTTTGGATTGAATTTTATTTGAAAGGATCAACTGAGATTCCATCTGTGGAGATATTATGGCCAAGAAAATAAAAAAATTGAATCCTGAATTCACACTTGCTAAATTTCCCAAATAACTCCTTTATTCTTAGAGTCTCAAGAATGATCTTCAAGTGATTCTCATAGTCCTCATATATTTTGGATTACACTAAGATATCATCAATAAATACAAAAAATATTAATCATGATATTCCTTGAATAATCTATTCAATAAATACATGAAAATATAGGGTACATTAGTTAGTCCAAATGGAATTGTTGTAAACTCATATTTTTCATCCTCATTCAAAATATTGTTTTTGGAATATCTTATTTATTTACTCATTATTGATGATACCCAGAATGAAGGTTAATCTTTGAAAAATAATGATCTTTATGAAGCAGATTGAATAAGACATCAATGTGAAGTAGATGATGCTTGTTCTTTATCGTAATAGCAATGATTTCCCTATAACCAACACATTACCTCATAGATCCATTTCCTTCTTAAAAGGTAACATGGGATCTCCAAGTAGAAACAATAGGACGAATAAGTCTATTACTAGAAAAATCATCTAGTTATTTCTTTTACTACACTAATTTCACAATGGTCATTCTATAGGGTGTATTTTATATAAGTTTTTCATTGGGGATTAAATTAATAGAAAGTTAAACTTTACACTCCGGTGGATATACACAATATTATTTAGGAAATATATCAATATATTCTTATATAATAGGTAGATCATTGATTTTAAGATTTCATTTCCTATTTTTAGGTTTTCATTCCCTTCTTTCCCAAGAATTTCATTAATAAGAGCCACTAGTGGTAGATTTATACATGATACCGGTGATGACATTCCCCTCTAAAGATAAGTGAGTCTACATCTTCATCATGAATCATAACTTCCTTCACATTACAATAACTTTTTGCATCATATTTTTAAATCCAATATATATCATGTATTATATCAAAATCAACCACAAATATAATAATCAAGTATTCAAATAAGGAACGTTTATATTTTATAATGGGAATTGACTGAAATGTCCTTGTTATGGAGAGATTTCAACTAGTATTTTTTACTAAAAACTCCCTACATAAGTTTCTAGGTAAATGTATAATATTATTGAAAAACATGTATGATATAAAAGAGTTTGAATATCCAGAATAAAATAAATCATTAGATAAATTTGAGTTTATTATTAAAGTACCAACCACTAAATCATTGGGAACATAAACCTCAATTGTAGTGATCACATTTTCTTGGTCTTTTAACCTCATCCTATTTTTGGTTATATTACTTTGATTATTGAGAATTGGTGTGAATAATGGTCTATTTATCTATAGTTGAATCACTATAAATAATTTACTTGTTTCTTCCCCTTGAATTCATTGGCTAGATGACCCTTATCTCCACACATGTGACAAACTCCTATGCCCTTAAAGCATTTTCTAGAATGTTTCTTCCCATAATTTTTACATTACGGGTATTTCTTTGTTCCCTTAATCCTATATGATTATTTAAATTTTTATAGTAATCATATAACTTCTTATTCTATTGATTTCCTTTAAAGATATAGGATCTCAAAAATTCCTTCTCTGTTTTGATGGAACATAATATTATTTCATCATATAGAAAAAATGTTTGAGAAACTAGTTACCTTTATAGGTTATAAATTCATACTTATAATAAATGATCAATATTTATATTTGTATTATTTATATAATTCAGAGAATACCTGGATTTTCTTATAAAGGTATCCTCATACGCTGTAACACTTCCTCATTTTTCTTTAATCTGAGCAACTTTACCTTCATTTATGTTCATTTCTCGTAATGGAAATAATTATCAAAGAATATTACTTTAAAATATCTTCACTTAATATTCTCTATCTCTTCTTACTCCTTTAAATTTTAGATTAATGACCACCATTGATCAGCATCACCACTAAGACAATACACTTCTAGTATAACATTTTCCATTTCATTATATCCCAAGGTAAGAAATATCTTTTCAAGATACTTAATCCATTGCTCGGCTACCACTGTAATAGTACTTCCAATTAAATATAGAGGATTATATCAAATAAAATGATCCAATATAGATGAATTTTGTCGTGGAACTTCATGTTTATCTATATGTGAAAGGATGTTAGACATAACCTAGGTAAGATTCCCTAATATAGTCATGATCTTTTCAGATCCAACACTAACTATATTGGCTTTCCCAATGTGAAAATACGTAAATTGACTATGGGTGTTGATTCTCTTTCATCTGTTAGGTTCCATCACTAAATAATGGAACACACTAAGTTAGCCCAAAATCATCATGAATAATGATCCATAAACTAAAATCCATATGATGGTAAAAATTCTCAAATTCAATAATAGATTATCATAGTTCTCATGATAGATATGTTTGTTTAAAATCTAATTCTCAAGGTTTCTACTAAACTTCCTTTGATACCAACTATAATAACACCAACACAAGTAACCTAAAGATGATGTATACTTTATTACATTGGCATAGATACAAGTGATCTCACCATGCAGGATCGATCAGTTTAACAGTCTTAGTAAACTAAATAGATAAATAATTCATATATTAAATTTTAATTATAAAATATAAAAATAACAAAATTAAAATTTCTTCATCCTTGAAACTCATTAAAATAATTATTCTTTATGACATAAGTAAAGGGAAAAAATATTTGTTAGCTCAAATTTTCCTTAAGGGTTCTATACAATTGAAGCTATCATGAGTTAATAATGAATAATAAATATGAAAAGGTAAATAAATAAAAACAAATTCCATTTAATATAAAAAATTAACACAAAATGAGTCAATGGATAGTATCAATGTAGTAATGACATGGATAATAATAACTTAATTATCAATGAATTAAGTTCATACTATTTCACTTCATGATCTCAAATATCATCAAATTTATTCCATCAAGACCTTGTTCAAAGATATTTTGAAACTATGGGTAAAGACCCATTTAATTTGGGTAACTAATCTGTCTCATTAGACTTGTTGATGCATTGAGGGTATATATAATTCCAAGCCCCACTGATCACTACATGTCCAATGCATTCCTCATATATTGAATGATTGATTTAGATCGTAAACAATATGAATTATCATAAAATATTAGTATTGATTAAATGGTATGAATTTATCAATCATTCTGATGTCAATCAAATAATTTCAAAGTATAACACCGTATATAGAAATGGGGTATAGTTTAGGTAATAATTATATCCATGATATAATTATATGAATATTTAAGAGACATGTAATATCCAAGGATCATAGGTAAGTGAACTATTAAAAGTATGGTATCATTAAAACAAATCACTAATGATGCATATTTAAAATAAAGGGTTTTTTCATTGATGAATCAATTTTCCATAAAAATATCATTGAAGTCATTTTTGAGAAAAATATCTTTTTCACTTTGAAATTCACATTTAAAAAACTACGCAAATATAAAGAAAATAATTTTATTTGAAAATATCCTTGTGGAAATGAAGAGGATGTTTTAAAGAAAATATTTTTAAACATTGTGGGAAAAAATTTCATTCCTTTTAAGTTAAAAAATACCCCTTTCATATATTTTTTTAATTCACAAAGTACCACATAGGAAAATGGAATGAAGATTCCTTTCAAACCTTTTTGTAAAAATAAAAACATGGTTAAAATTTTATTTTGATAAATCATTATAGAAAATTAGAAAAATTAAAACATTTTATATAAAATATGGTTATAGAAGAAAATTATATTAGATCAAGATATAAATAAGATCGGTTTATTCTTTAAAACATTTCTTTTCTTGATTCACGTTTCAAAAGAGAGGAAAAGTTAGAAGTTAATATGAAAAAACATTAAAAAATTAATCTTTTAAAAAACTTTAATCATAATTAATAAATATATATTCATGTTAAATACCTCAATGGGTAATTATACATGCCACTTAAAAATAAATCAGCCCATGTTACCAAATATGTCTCAATGGAGGGGAAATTGACACATAATCCCTTACCCTAGATCCGACGTATCACGTAGGTGCTCTGACATCCCATATAGGAAATTTAAATTTATTATAATTACATAAAAATATTATTTATATATATGATATCTTATATGATCTATTTATAACATTTTATCACTCATTTGTCAATAAACTTCATTATTATCATTGTTTCATGTGGTAACTGCTTCGTTTTTCAAGTATGTTTGGATTTGGTAGTTTTTTGTTTTTGTACATATATTATGATTTCTTAATATCCAGAATTTTATTAATGGTATAAAAATAATATATATTCAATATATTAATATTTATAGTCATCCATAATATATATATATATATATAGAAAATTGAATTACAGCATTCATGGAGACTATAGGTCGTACGTACGCATGAACTCTATTTTCACTTTTTGACGGATGGAACGAAAGGAATATAAATAATAATAAATACTTATATAATAATTATAATATCATATATATTGATATATATTCATAAAATATATCATTATTATCAACCATGTAAAATGTAATCGAAAAATAGATTGCATCGCTTTGTGGAGGTGGTAGTCCTCATGTACGCATGACCGACATTATAATTTTTTCAAGGATGTGAAGGTAAGAAGATATATATGATATTCTTGTTACGGAATAATATTTATGTCATTAATTTCATATATAATCATTATTTTCATTTTTACAACCATCCAAGTAAAGTGGTGTTGAAAATTAATTACATCGCTATGTGGAGACAGTAAGTCGCATGTACGCACGAGTGATGTTTACACTTTTCGTAGGACGGAAAAGAGATGGAATATGGTTGTACCATAATTATAGTAACATATAATTTTATCAATAATAATTTATTTATTATATTAGTATGTTTAAAATATTTTAAGAGGAATCGGAATAATAAATAGACTTTATGGACTCGATAAAGATGATTACCTCTTCTTCAGTAGACATCCATTATATATCTTCTCGATAGACCTAGGGTAGGTCTTTTTGAATTACCATAACATCTAGAAATTATATAATAATGTTTATAATAGAATTTTTTTAAGTTATATGGCACAAATCAGTGTAAATAATTGATATAGGTGGTTCCATTTTACAGCTGAGGTGAGAGACACTTTTTTTTATTTCTTATAAGATTAAATTATAATAAAGACATTATCAAGTAAAATTCATCCAAATTAAAATTTATTTGAACCTAGGGTATTATATGGATTAAATAGCATAAAAACATAGAATTTGTATAAGTTATGTGGTGTTTAAACCCTTATCTTTTATTTTAACCACTTAGTTAACCAATTTTAACATTAATCATGGTTACATAATTTTCACTCTTAAAGAGTTATAATTTTACATATACGGTAAATATTGGCCCATAAATGGAAAATAAATATCAATTTAGATCATATATTAACCCCTTGTCCTATTTATATAGTTTAATTATTTTTAAATAATTTAATAAAATATTATTTTGATAAATTATCATTAATGTCAATTTTGACACTATTCATTTAATTTGACTTCAAATACATCAATAAAAAGATAAATTTAGAATATAACTAAATTTAACATCACTAATATATTATATTCATCTAAAAAATTCGTCTAACACTATAAATCACAAAAATTATATCACTTTTAATATTTTTAATGTCATTTATTTTATTTTTCAATTAATCGGATAAATGTTTTATTGGTGTTGCAAAAGTATTTAAAGAAATTATATGATCACTAAAAATTAAAAATAAATTATAATTAGGAAAATAATTTTATTATGAAAAAAATTGGTATTTATATTTGTTCATAACATTCTTTGTTCTCTCTGTCAACACATAATATATTTTTAAAACAAAGGGAGTGAAATTTTGTTACATTCATTAATTTATATAATTTATTAGTCATTTTCATGGAAATTTTCCATTAAGCTTATCAATTTCAATTATAAGTTGATAAGTGTCAAATTAAATTCATTAAATAATATTTATTATGAGATATTATGATCTTATCTCTTATTTTTAACCTGATTTACCCTTTACCAAGGTGATAAATTTTACCAAAGTTACAATTCATGTGGATAAAAAATAAAAGGCGGCTATTTAGAAACTTTAAACCTCAGGATTCCAAATAATGAATATAATTTTAAATATTAATTTTATTTAAATTTATAAAATTGATTTTAAAATAATTGTGCATGATAAAATGAAAATCAATTTTTTGAAAAATACAGTTTTTAAGCGTAAAACTGGATATATTATTTTCTTTATGGCTAATAAAAATTATAGATGAATTTAAAAACATTTTATTCAATATATAATATTTAAATATCATTAAAAGCATTTATAAATAGTTATTAATTAAGTTTATTAAAATAAAAACACATTGTGCGCACATAAAACATTTTTTTAGAAAAACATTTCTTTTACATTCAAATAATTTTTATTGATAACCATTGATTTTATTTTATAAATATGTAACCCATAAAATTTACATAATATATTTATTCTTATTCCTACTATCAAATTTTAGTGTCTATTTTAGGAAATTCATACGATAATATTTTAATAATATATCATAGTTCTTTTGAAATCAGTGTTGCTTCCAAAGTATGATATTGAAGAGATTAAATTAATTTAAAATGAAACATACTATAAAATCATGGTGTTCTACAACCATGAAAGTTATATATTAAAACCATGTATCAATTTTAATTTCTATATATATAAAATCTTCTCTATCTTTTTTTTTTTGATTTATTATTCTATGGTTTAAAGTTACACTGCTAGAAACTCTAGAATTTATCACAATTTAAGGAGGAGGTAGGTGTTTTGCAGTTGGTATTGGGCCATTTAGAGGGGATAAATATGTATCCCTATTAAGGTAATCATAACCCATATATGTCAATACCATTTAATTAGACATATTTTACCTTTTAAGGTCATGTGACAATGACCATAGTGGTGCCTTTTAGGGTCATGCTTCCATGACCAGTTGAGGTTCCTTTTGAGGTTGTGCGTCTAGGACCAATTATAAATAGTTTAACATAATAATTAATAGAATATATATTAAAATATTTAGTTTCATAGAACTAGTAATACTAATAAAAAGGTTCCTAGAAATGGTTAGTGTGGGACTTATGTATGATCAGCCCTTTCAAGTCCATCATATTCATTGGAAACTAAATATTAGAGGATATGCATGTGGTTTATAACTGATAAGAATCTAATATATTCATGTTTAACTTTTTTTTATATTTATAATTAGACAGGGATGGTAGACTATGCTCATAATAAATTTTTCTTAGTGAGGAAAATTTAGTTCTTATACTGAATTATAGGCTCATAGTGTGTATTTTCTTTTTTGTAGATGAGGAGGAAGATTTGGTGATTACAGCTAGTTGGAGGACCATATATGGTTATACATATCATATATATATATATATATAGGTCACTAGATATGGAAGGAGTACTAGAATCACATATGATATGACCTAGTGAATAAGGGTTGGGGATTACATCTAATAGGAGGCCCATATATGTCTTCATCAAATTAGGTGGACCAAAGAGGAATGTATATATGCTTCAAGGATAGGGAATATAGTTTGGGGAATTAAGATAGGAATCATAATATAGGGGATGTTTCACCAGTCATCTAATTATATAAACCCTCATTATCATGGGAATAAGAAAATAGTTAACACCCTAAGGGTTACATTGGTTAGAAAGAAAAACATCAGGAGACTTTCTAATGATATTCTTGATCACCATTATCAAAGGGATATATGATTTGAGGGTAAAATACTCATGTTCATGACCAAATAATGTATCATAGAAGGATATGGAGGTTGTTATAGTAAGAGGGTTCCCATATCCATGACCTACATGAAAGTATTTCCCAGTTAGGTGAAGTGGGAAAATATAGCACTCTGGTTGGTGACATGGGCAACAGAACACCCATCCATGGGATGAGAGAGAATACAGTACCCTAGTTTTATGGATTGGTATAATATTTCAAGCTAGTATAGAGGCCTAGGTGAATATGGATCCCTAGTGTGGAGGATTTGGTGAATATGGATCCCTAGTATGAAGGCTAGGGTGAATATGGAACCCTATTATGAGAGTCCTAGGTGAATGTGGCACCCATGTATGGAGACTTGGGGGAATATAGAACCATCTTGGGATGACCAAGGCATAGATCCTATGGAATAATTTGGGATAACCCTACATAATGATGAAAGGGGTGCCCAAATAGATCACTCTAATCACTTAGGAGCACCTCTTTAGGTGGGTCCTTTACCCTATACTTATGGGTGATGAGGGAAAAGTGGTCTTATAATTATATAATTGAAATTCATAAATACCCTCCCTTTTTATCATATTTTCAATTTTAGAGTGGAAAATAACCAAATATATTTGGCATGGATTTCATGCATGTTTTCACTTATCTTACGTGCTCATATTTTCCTTGGTTGTACTTCTTGTCGAATTTGAAGGTTTGGGTTCCTTACATAGGCATCGAGAGCTGGTCACTCAGGTAACCATTAGTAAGAACATAAGGAACTTAGCTCCTTTCAGAAGTGAAATCAACATGGGCATGGGGAGAGTTGGGATTGTAACATCCCATAAATTAAGAGATTTTTAATAATTATTTTTTAAAAATTGGATAATTTATAATCAAAAAAACATTTATTTTTTATATTATTCAAATATTTAAAATTATATAATATAAATTCAAAATATCTCATACTTTTATTAAATTTAACTTTTATTAAATTAATACTTTAAATTATAAAAAATGCTAATATAAACTTGGTTTTAATTTTTTTAAAATAATATTTTATTATAAATAGAGTGATTTGAATATTTTTGAATAAAAAAATAAATTTTATTTGAAAGGATTATAAAATTATTATAAATAATTATTTTGAGTTACATGATATATTTATAACATTTAAGAAAAATAGTAAAAAATGTAATATGATTTAAATATATGAAATAAATTATGTTATGAAAATATTAATAAATAAAATTTGAGTATTCATTTTAAAATTTTAAATCAATGAATTTTATTATAAAATATATATTATTTTTATAGAATAGATTTTAATAATTTTTATTAAAAACAAATAAGATAATTTATAAATCATATAAATTTATTTACCTTAAAAATTATTATATATGAATTATTTTATTCTATTAAAAAATTATATAAATGATTAAAAAATTAATGGTAATGTAATTTATTATAAATATAGAAATAATTAAGTTTTTTTATTTGAATAATGATTTTTGTTTTAAAAAATGTTGAAAATTATAAAGATGTTAAATAAATTAAATTATGTTTAAACTTATAATAATGTGTATATTATATAAAATAAAAAAGAAATATTAATATGATTAGATGAATAAAAAAGTATAATAATAAAAATAATATGATAAGGTGAAAAGAAGATTTGAGATAGGGTTGTAGGATGAGTTAAGCTGCATAGTGTAGGATAAGTACGAAATCGATAAAGGAGTCAAAGACCTAATGCTTAGAAGATGAGAGATTTAGAAGGATTCATTGAGATGAGGGTTTGATTGCAGGGGAGGAAAGGTCTTGTGTTGGATGAAGGAGGTTCAACCACTATGGATTTCGAGTCTGATGGTCTTTGTGATCAAGGCTGAGTGATAAAGAACATATCTGGGAAGGACTAAGGGATTTTATTTGAATCGGCATTGACCACTGATGAGAAATGCCCAACAGATTTGGGCCACATAGGAGTTTCATGTGAAGATATGGGGAAATCGGGCATAGATCTGTAACTAGGTGTGCATATTTAATTTTTAGGTATTCAAATCTTACTAAAGATCTTGTCTGTTATCATTTTCAATGTATTAATTCATTTTTTAGTCCTTTTCCTTTTATTTCTTGATATCCAATAGTTGGAAATCTCATTTTGATTATTGTTTGAGTTTTTTTACCTCTGGATGTTGATTTTAAACAATAATATTAAATTGAAAAAATTTGGTATATTGTTTTTCAATGTTTCCAATCTATTTAGGATGATTTTTTGTATGGATAAGGAATGATGCTTCCAAAAGATTCCAATCAATATATTCTTTTTCTTTTGGATTTTTTCTTCAATAATTCAATCTGGTAACTATCAACTGCATATAAAAAAATAAAGGAAACCAAACCTGTAAACATCAGAAGACATATAGTTTGATAAAAAATAAATTCTATCTCGGAAATAATGAAACTCAAATCACACAGTTTAGATTCTAGATATATTTAAATTCTGGTTTTTAGTTTTAGAGGTATCGAGAAAGATGATGTACAGCAATATAAATATTTATTTCTTCTTCCATCTCAAATAAAAAATATATAGATATATTGTGAATTAATACTATAAATAGGAGTCTTTATCAATGGTTTGTCTTTTCTATCCCCATTATTTTAAGTGTTACATCTCATGCTTTCATGATACTGGTATGTTGCACACAAATAACAGTGAAAGCGAGATATTTTTTCTGCCCAGAAAAAGAAGAAGAAATATTCTGGAATCTAGTAAGGGAGATTATCTATTTTATTTTTTAGGTTCAGATTTTAATAGTAAGGGATTTTTTTATCTTATATCATGTTTTTTCAGAATTATTATTTTTGTGTTCAAGATTTATTTATGAGGGATTGTTTTTTATCAATTGTATTCATAAGAAAAAAAATATTTTTAAAAAATATATAATATTGTAAACATTATATTATAAAAATTTATAATTATATATCTTCAAGATTATAATTCTATATGTCAAATTACATTTTTTTTAAATTCTTCTACCAAGTGTGTATTTCATAATAATTATACATTTTTGCAATTAATGTGTAATAGATTATTTATTTATATTTTATTTTCATTTTTATTCATAAGGAATTGTTTATTTTAATTTCAAATATTTATTTCTTTAAAATTTTAATATTCAAAGTGAAAATAATTTTTTAAAATTAATTAATTACTTATGACAAATGAAATAATTATCTATCAATTATTCCTTCAAATTATATTATATCGAGTAATTATTTAAAATATGACTTATGATTTGAGAAAAAGGGGTTCCTTATTTTTATTTCAATAGAGAGGGATTGACCCTCAAACTTTTAAAAAAAATATATGTATTTATGAAATGTATAAAAGTGGGGAAATTTTGTTGCTTCAATTTATCAAAAGCTTTCTTAAATAAGTTATAAATGTAAATTTATTTATTAAAAAAAAGTTGATGTTTTTAAAGTAGAAAACCTAGTAATTAATGTATGTGTATATAAATAAAACTTAAAATGTTTCTGTAAAATCAATAACTTGAACGTTGTAAATATGGTAGGTAATTTTGGAGTGAACCCATCCATAGGCAAGTTGGTAGGCCTATGAAACCCTTAAATGATTCATGTGGCTCAGTATTTCGTTTTCAAAATATTTCTAATTGTTTTCTAAAAAAATCACTAAATTGTTTTTAAACTAATTTTTGAGAATTAATAATTTAAAACTATTATAGTATTTTCAAATCATAAATAATTTCAATGATATTTTCCATAGTTATTTTTAAATTTATTTACAAAGGTAATTTTAAAAGAATATCAAAATTACTTTTCAAATGTTTTTTCAAAAGAAAAATTTATAATAGGTATTTCACTCACTTTAAAACCCCTTACTAGTAAATTTAATTCTCAGCCCATGTTTAAAATTTATTTTCTACCGGTTTAGTTGAAATTATTTGTGATGTGAGTTTCTTTGACGAGGAGGCGCATGTGAAGTATTTTTGTTTATTTTATTTTTCAGTACAGTTTTGTTAAGTTGTAAGAAATATATCTAATCCTCTAGAAACTAGACTGGAAAAGTTTCGATTATGTATTAAATTTTATGTATTTTTTCATTTTATTTTATATAAAAAATACATAGCATTTTCTTGTGCTGAACCCAGAAGTGAGGGTTCCGGTCTTTATAGTTAGTATCAGAGTAACGGTCTAGACAAAATTAAATATAAAATATTTACATCTATTAGGTAGAGCATAGAAGTCTAGCGGTTCACGTTTTTCCTAAATCTAAATATGGAAATTAATAATTTTTTAAATTCTAAAAAATGAATTTTAAATGCACAATTTATTTAAGAGGGGGACAATGTAACATCCCATAAATTAAAATCTAAGAAATAATTATTTTAATAACATTACCTAATTTATAATCAAAGAAACTTTAATTTATTAGCTAAGTAAAATATTTACAATTATATAATATAACTTTAAATTATCTCATGCAATTATAAAATTATTATTTTATTAAATTAATATTTTAAATTATAAATACTTATTATATAAATGTGGTTTTATATTGTTTAAAATAAATTTTTATTACAAATCGAATGTTTTGATTGTTTTTGTATAAGATATTAAATTTTATTTGAATGGATTTTTAAATTCTTATAAATAATTATTTTGAGTTACATGAAATATTTATAACATTTAAGAAAAATAATGGAAATAAAAATTAAATGTAATATGATTTAAATATTAGAAATAAATTATGTTAAGAAAATATTAGTAAATAAAATTTGAGTATTCAATGTAAAGTTTTAAATAAATAAGTTTTATTATTAAATGTATATTATTTTTAAAGAATAAATATTAATAATATTTCTTAAAAACAAAATAGATAACTTATAAATCATATAAATTGATTTGATTTTAAAATTATTATATATGAATTATTTTATTCTATTAAAAAATTATATAAAAGATAAAAAAATTTAATGGTAATGTAATTTATTATAAATATAGGAATAATTAAGTTATTTATTTTGAATTATGATTTTTATTTTATAAAATATTGAAAATTATAAAGATGTTAAATAAATGAAATTATGTTAAAACTCAAAAAAAATATGTGTATTATATGAAATAAAAATGATATATTAATATGATTACATCAATAAAATAATAATGATAATGATGAAATGATAATATAAAAGAAATATTCTATGTAGGGGTTGTAGGAGTATTTGAGAGGAATAATGTAGGCCAGGTATGAAATCAAGAAAGGAGTCATAGACCAAGAGCTTAGAAGAAGAGAGAGTTTGAGGGATTTTTCAAGATTATGGTTTGATTGTAGAGAAGGTGAGGTCTCAAGTTGGCTGAAGAAGTTTGGACTACTACGGATTTCAAGTTTGAAGGCCTTTGTGAGAGAGTTCAAGAAATAAGGAATATATCTCTAAAGGAATGAGGGATTTGATTCTAATCGATATCAACCACTAAAGAGAAACCCCAGACAAATCTAGGCCATATAGTAGTTTCGAGTGATGATAGGAGGAAATCGATCATAGATCTACAAGTAGGTGTGTATATTTAATTTCTAGGTATTTGAATCTTACTAGAGATCTTATCTATTATCATTTTCTCATGTATTAACTCACTAGATCATCACTTTCCTTTGATTTCTCCATTTTTCATTGTTGATAATCTCATTTTGATTCTTGTTTGAATTTTTATACTGTTGGATGTTGATTTTAAACACTGATATTAAATTGAAATCATTTTGTATACTATTTTTCAACATTTCCAATCTATTTTGGATGGTTTTATATACGGTTGAGGATTGATGCTTCCTGAAGAATCCAATCAATATATGCTTTTACTTTAGGATTTTTTCTTCAATGATTTCATCTTGTAACTATCAATTGCATATAAAAAAAGAAAGAAAAACTATAAACATCAAACAACATATATTTTGATAAAATATAAATTTTTTCTTATAAATCATGAAACCCAAATCATCCGTTTTAGATTCCATATATCTTTAATTTCATCTTTTTAGTTTTAGTATTATCGAGCAGGATAATGTATAGAAACATAAAATATTTATCTATTCTGTCATCTCAAATAAAATATATATAGATATACAATGAATTAATATTATAAATGGGAGTATTTATCAATGGTTTGGATTAGCCTTCCTTGTTCTTTTAAGTGTTACACATCCTAATTTCATCATAGTGGTATGCTTCACACAAATAACACTGGGATCGAGTGAGTTTTTTTCATAGAAAAAGAAGAAGAAATATTTTACAATCATGTAAGGGAGATTTCCTATTTTCTTATTATGTTAAAATTTTAATAGTATGGGAGTTGTTCAAATTCTATTATGTTTTTTCAGAATTATTATTTTTATGTTAAATATTTTTTAATAAGGTTTTTTTATTTATCTGTTTTTATGATCAATTTTAGTCATTAAAAAACATTTATTATTTTCAAAATTATAATATTTTAAACATTATATTCTCAAAATTTACACATATATATCTTCGATATTATAATTCTATAAGTGAAATTTCATTTTTTTTAAATTATTATTCTAGGTTCATATTTCTTAAGAATTATATGTTTTTGGAATTTATGTGCAAGAGATTATTTATTTATATTTTATTTTCAGTTTTATTCATAAGGTATAGATTATTTTAATTTTTGATATTTATTTCATTAAAATTTTATTATTAAAAGTGAAAATAATTATTTTTTAATTAATTAATTTCTTTTAATAAATGAAATAAGTATATGTAAATTATTCATTAAAATTATATTATAGTGAGTAATTACTTAAAATATTATTTTAGATTTGAGAAAATACTTATAAAATTATAATCTTATCTTATAATATCATTTTATGAATATTATTTATAGAAAGATTGAAATAATAAAAAAATATTATTTATATGTATGCATACATATACATTCATGAATGTAAAAATTTGTATAAAATATATCCATAATCTCTAATACATGACATATCAAACATGCGTTAGTTTTTATTATTTGTATATATATATGTGTATTGAATAAATTAGATTTACGTTGGAAAATACTTTTGAAATGGTTTTAAGTGTTTAATGAATGAAAACATTAATTAAATAATGTTAATAACATTAATTGTAATTATGAAATGTCAAAAAGTGGATAAATTCAGTTTCTTCAATTTATTGGAAGTTTTCTTAATTAAGTTAAGTGAAAATTTATTTATTAACATATGTTGTCAATGTTTTTAAAGTAGAATTCCTAGAGATTAATGTATGTATATATAAATCAAACCTAAAATGTTTTCAAAAAATATGGCAATTGGACATTGTAAATATGGTAGGGAATTGGAGGGCGAACTAATCTATCGGCAAGTGGGTAGGCCCAAGACAACCTTCAATGTTTCAAGTGGACTCGATGTTTTGTTTTCAAAATCTTGCTCAATGTTTTTTGAAAAATAACTGGATTATTTTTAAACCAATTTTTAAGAATAAATAATTTAAAAGTATTGTATTATTTTCTAATATTAAATAATTTCAATGATATTTTTCAAAGGTATTTTTAAATGTATTTATGAAGGTATTTTAAAAATAAGTTCAAAATTATTTTCAAAAGTAATTTTCAAAAGGATATTTTATAAAAGATATTTCACTGACTTTAAAACCCCTTACTGGGAAATATAATGCTCACCCCATGTTTTAAATTTATTTTATATAGTTTTGGTAGAAATTATTTTTGACGGGGGTTTCTTTGAGGAGATGGCTCAAGTGAATTCTTTCCATTTATTTAAGATTGTTTATTACGATTTTGTTAAGATGTAAGGCATATAACTAATTCTATAGAACCTACACTAGAAACTTTTATAGTATGTATTAATTGTTGTGTATTTATTTATTTTATTTTATAAAAAAATACATAATATTTTCATGTTCTAAACCCGAAAGTGTGGGTTCGGGGATTTATAGGGAATTTGAGGTCACATGGTGCTAAGAAGCATAAGGCGCGTACAACACATTATGGAAAGGGTTTGAAATGCCTTCCAAAGTTAGGGATGAGTTGATTTGGTAACCCAAGGTTCCTTCCCCCCATTAAAAATTTTCCAATATTCCAAAATAATTGATGAAATATTTTCTTTGTTAACATTTGATTAAAAAAAGTGACTATTCAAGATTTGGTTTAAGGTGGGTGATTAAGAAACCTTCTTCCATTTACCACAACTAATATTTAATTTTTTTAATTTAATTTTCTTTTCATATACAATTCAAATTTCTATAAATATATATAATTAATTGAATCTTAGGAGGTAGTTGATCCTTATATAGTTTATAGTATTTATTATTTTATTTCATTTAAGACTTATATCATTAAATTAATATGAATAACATGTGTTAAAGTGACAAGGTTAGTATAGTGGTGTCAAGTATATGAAATTATATTATAGATGTGACATTGTAGTAGGTTGTTAATGAGGTGATTGAGTAGTGAGGATGACGTGGTTAGATTTGGAAGGTTAGTTATTCCCTAGTTATGAAAATATTTATTAAATTAATGAAAGAATAAACTAAAAAAGAGGTGTGGTATGGAATGGGATATGTGTAAATAATTTAATAAAAACATGAAGTGGTGAATTAATTTATTAATGTGGTAATTAATATTTATAGTAATTTATAAATGATAATTAAGTGTTTGGGTTAATAAAGTTATTGAATTATAAAGAAGTTAGGGATGGGTTATGTGAGAATTATAGATACTTATGAAATAAAAATAGTAATATAGTGAACTATTAGATAAATTATGTGATTGATATGTTGACTTATTGTGAGGTTATAGTTGAAAAAAATTGTTATGTGGAAATGATGTGGTGGATGATGATATATAGTTGTAGAGGTATTTTTGTAGTATGTGAATCTTAGGCTAGGTTTTTTGAGCTATTATATATCATTGTATGTTTTTTTATATCATTACACCACCACCCAAGTCAAACAACCTAACTAATACACATATGGGGTCTTGGGAACTGGGTAAACCCCCATTATTAATGATGTGGTGGGAATTGATAGTTGAATACTCCCCCTCTCATTCTCTTTCTTTATTCCATTACAATAGTAGTGATTATAGTATGTGGTGTCATTGAATGTGGGGTCAGGTTATGCTATGTAGAAATAGTATAAGGTAATGGTATATAGTTTTAGTTTATGGTTATAGTAGGGTTCTATTTTATATGGATATAAGAAGGGTTGGGAACTCAAGGGATTATTTCATTGGGATATGACGGTGACTAAATCAGTGGGGAAGTGAGTACAAGTAACCATGGTTTCTATATTTTCAAGATTTATTATATTTATATTGTATGTAGATTTATAGATCGGTCCTATGTTAAGAAGGGTTGTAGGTGTCCTGGGATGGGAAACATGGCATTTTCTCTATTTATTTATTAAGTATTTAGTATGATTCCTTCAAATTGGTATGAGAGTTTCTATATAGGAACCTATTGAGTATTCTTGTATACTTTCCCCTATATTTAAATTTTTTTATTAATTCATTGGAAAGTATTATAGAATGTTCTAGACCTTAGTTGCTTGTGTTGTAATGTTTGATTAACATTGGGGGTGTCATGGTTCTCTTAAGACCTATATCATTTGGTACTAACTTTTAGAGTTATTTTCGTTGTATAAAAATATATGCATATTCATATAATTATTGGGATTTTAGGATATTATATTTGTGATTTTTGGTATTGAATAGTGGGTTTTTATTACTTTTTATTAATAAAGTAGGTGAAACCTACTATATATCCTATTATATTTGGGTTTCTTGGGTCACTCCCAACTTCACTACTGACTAAGGTTGGGTTATGGTAGAGTTAGGTTGTGACATAAACTATGACCTAGCGAGGGTCATTGCATTGTGGTTTACTATAAGGTTATGCATGTATTATGAAATAATTCTTGAATTTATTTTTTCTCTTATTATAACATATCATGATTAAATGAAATGCATGTGATAGGGCTTAAGTATTTTTAAATATCCAAAATGATTGTAGAAATGTTAGAAATGATTGGGTAATTGAACCTCACATTATAAAGAGTTATAAAATTTTAAAACATTTATGAAATATTTCAAAGATATATGAACATTTAAAAGAGTCATATGTTGGATCTATTTTCTTACACATAACACCAAACTAAGATAAATAATAACTTATTTCATTAAATAATAATATTACAATATAAAATTTGATACATTACAAGAAATATAAATGAAGAATAATTAGGAAGATTAAGCTATGAATAAAAAAAAGTAAATAAAAATACTTAAATCTTGAAGTAATAATCCTCACAGTCTGCCATAAATATCATACCCTAGAGTATGACTATCTAATGAATGAAAAAATATAAAAATATAATATAAATTTTGATAAATAAATAAGGGGATATAATGAGTTGTTTTAGAGAAGTATATAAGGATATATATAGAAATAGAAAAGGTAATATTTCCATTAAATAGTCATTGTATATATGGTTTTGGGTATTAATGTAACCAAAAGGTATATTGGCTTGTATACATTAGATAAAATTTTCTCATATATTAAAATTAATATATTTTATATGTAATTAACATATAATAAATATTCCTTGAATAATGTAAAAAAATATGAAGTAGAGGCCAAGGACTGGTTGGGTACCACTATGAGGGACGTGAATTAGTTGTACACTCATTTTATGTATTATTCCATTTTTAATTCAAACACTATAAATAGTTAAAGTCTCAATCCTTAATATTTAATTATCTAATCTTTACCTCATACAAAACAAAAATAGAGATAAATCACAAAACAAAAGTATTTATAAGGTTCCACTAAAAGGAGTACTCATTTCCATATTAGTTAGATGTCCCAAGATGGATTCTTCACTATATGCACAAGTGGTTATAAAAAAGGTTGGTTAAACACCCCAAATGCAATCATACAGCAAATGGTTATACCTCCCAATCACAAATATCTTCTTCAATAATCAGTTATGCACCCCAATGCCAACTTCACATCAGACTCAGTTGGTTATACACCCCAAATGAGATTGGTTATACTCCCAAATCACACATTCTCAGATTCACTAGTTTTGATCCAAATAAAAAATAACTTCTTCATCAGTACCGGTTTCTCCTACACTATTTGATAGAATATACCTCCAATAACAAACAATATCTAGTATTCTTGTTTATAGTATTCAAGTCTTGTATGTCTTTTACTTCTTAAAAACATGAAAGACTGTATTTCTCATATTTCTTTAAATATTTATATAATCTATATCTTACAAAACTTTATAAATACAAGAGCATGTCAGTCTATTTATTCTATAAAATAACTCTCAACTTTATAATTGTATTCTATCACTTAGATACTATGAATTATTGGGCTCCAAAAATTATCCAATGACGTGATGTGTTTATTTTGGAAATAGAAGTGTCGAGAGTATCACATGTTCCTTTTATACCTACACCATATGTATTCATATAATAATTTAACAAGAATATTTTTCCATTTGAATTTGGAAAATCCCTCAATCTTTAAAATCTGTGATCTTCTCATTCAAATATGGATGATATTTATTCTAAAATAATTTTGGAAACATTGTGATAATAATGAGATATTCCTATCATTTAAAACTCATTTTAATCTCCCAATGACTCTGTATTATTTCATCTCTCATGAAAAATTAAAATAGCTCTTTATTGGTATCCATAGCTATTGTAGATTTAAGAACTCGATTTCTCACTCGGGTATGGATCCTTTAATTTTCTATCTAAACATATACTTTGGACCTAATATGGATTCCTAATGAGTTAGTAAATATTTTGAGGGTTTTGGGGCTTGTTTGAAGCCTAGAACCCATGTTTTTGGAGAAAATGGACCTAGAAAATGGTTTAGAGAAAACTATATGGAATTCCACAGAGTTTGGAAAATCATGCAGATGTAGTTTTTTTTAAATAGATCCACCTCACACAGTTGGCGCGCGGTCGTGTGGTCTAACCATGTGAGCGCCCCTTTTTCCCAGGTAATCATGCATGGATGGTACACAGTTAGATCAAACCGTGCGAGGGATGACTTTTTAGATAGAACTGTCTCACATAGTTTGCACACGGTTTGAGAAATCGTGAAGGAAAACCATGTGAAGACTATTTTTCTCGTTAATTTTCCATTTTCCCCCTTAATGGTTTAATTAAGTCACCCCTTCCTCCCTAATCCGAGTTTATGTTGTATTGACCTATTTCTCTGTCAATTTTGGGATTTATGAAGATCCAAACTCAGAATCAAGAGATCTACATCATCTAACATTTGATCGAGCTTATGTTCATCACAATGGATGTGCAATGGTAAGTAATCAAGTCCTCTTTATTCATTATTATTTTCTTTCTCTCTCTACCTAGGTATCACCATGTGAGTATTTTCACCTTTTCTTAGTTCTACTCTGATCTGAGGCAAATGAAGGGCCAATACCGGAGGTGGAGAATCGTACAACCATAAAGTGGTTGGTATATAACTCATCCCTAAAGTTCATTTATTTTGTAATGTTTGTGTGGGGTTCTCCGATCCCATCAGGGACCGTCTCTTAAATTTACATGCCATGCTTATAATTTTTATAATTGTATGGTTATGCTCTTTAAAAATATGTGATTATTTGTTATTGGTTACACCCACAACTCAATCCACATCATGTCAACGATTATTCCATAATTGGGTTTTTAGTGTTCTGACATGTTTGAGTTATCGTCCGGGTGTGCCCTTGCTTGACCTTCGTAAAGGTGAGTCTTCCTATAATGAATGATTTTTTGTTTAATGATAATTTCATAATGGCATGTACCATGTATTCTCACCACTTGACCCGCCTAATGTAAGTGCTTCAAATTATTATTAAATGTGAAATGTGGAATAGCAAGTATATTGAGTATATAACTTGGCCTTATTAGAAGAGATTGAATAAAGATTACTTGTCTATAGCACCCCTTCTATATTGATGGAAGGTAGCGAAGTGAACCTCAATAATTAACCTAGCCACACTAACAGAAGGAAACACTTGAACCAAATGAATTATCCCATGATTACAATATCAAATAGGAATGGACTGACTCGAGCTCAGCTTGGATTCAGAGAGGAGAATACCTTGGGTCATAGGAACCCCATTCTAATTCAAGGATGCAATTTTATTAGGTTGATACCCACCTAGATTCCAGTTCTTTTCTATTCCTTGGATGTCTGGTATACTACCTTAGGGTCTCCATTCATTATTTGAGGATACCTCAGATACACTCCTTGGATCCAGCATTGACAAGTAGGTGCCTTGGATACACTCCTTGGACCCAGTCCTTTCTTATCCCCATTTTACCTTGGATGCACTCCTTGGACTCCCTAGGCACCCTATTGTGGAATGCTTTGGATTACGCTCCATGGATTACACTCTTACCCCCTTATCTAGACTCAGGTACTACTAAGATAGATTTCCATGAGATTTATTTTACCATAGTTTTTACCTTGTAACTCCCTCATTGGATATCATTTTCAGGTTTCCCTGTTACATCTCGTGACCCTCACTACTTATACTATCATGAGGTGATTTCAATGTTGGCTATGACTCCCGTGACCTATCAACATTAAATGGTAATTACATAATCAATGAATTGGTTACATGTTCAGACACTATCCAAGGGTTAAAGCAAGTACTTGGGTATTTAGTTATTTTGTACTACTTTATTTACTTATATATGCATTCATGCACCCTGATATATTCCATTACACGGGTCAGATGTTATAGACATCATTGGTAGTGAACCACTAAGATTTATCTCACACCCTCTACAAGTGTTTTTTTGTACCCAGAGAAGATTATATGACTACAGGTGTTGAAAAAGGGAAGCATACAGCTTCCAATAGTTGATTGTGTGCTCCTCGGAAGGATATTGGTAGAAAATGGCCGAGTTGGATCTCGAGAAGCTTGGAGTAGTCTTTTTTTTATTTACCTTGTGGAACATGTTATGTCTATTGTCTTGTATCCATGATTTCTAGTTTTCTAGTGACATGAAATTTCATCATCATTGTTTAGTTGGTAAAAATATGTTTTTTCTCATTTATCTATTGCATCAGTTTGCTTCTACTATTTATTTATATTGCTTTCATTGTTTACTATTCATTTATATTCCTTCTGTTGTGCTACACTCTTTTAATGAGGGCATTTTCTTCTCATAGACACACCCTAGGACCTCGCTGCTAGTCAGAAGCCTCTAGAGTTCAGGAAGATTCACTTGAGGCCATTTGGCCAACCGGGCTCGGGGCACACGTTAAGTGGCATCTGTGTCCGGATCATCACAAAGTGGTATCAGAGGAAGTTTCTTTTCTTTCTTTACTATTTGGAGACAATATATTGGAGAATAGGAAAACTTGGGACTTGGTCATAAGTTGTGCTTGGGTGTCACAAACCCATGATCTGCGTAAAAGCCAAGTTATCCATAATACAACTGCTATTCTATTTTTCCTATTACAGTTGATATTATTTCACTTTTGGGTAACGCACATATTTTGTAGTGTTTTTGATTATTACCCTATTGATAATTTATTTCATCCTTATCCCAATGATATGAGGGTAAGGATAGTTGCTACAAACATCATTATAGGCACCTATGATTAACATATCATGCATATTTCCATGGGATATTAGTGCATCTCACTGCATTTCATTACTTGATATACCTATGATTTTTGAGTGATGTTGTGATAGTTTGATTGTAATTGTATTACTTTTGCTAAAATTGAGTGATTGATGGTCTCAATTTATGAGGTTTTTGGGACCTCATGGGTTGGGATGAGTAATTTACTGAGTCAATCCATTATACTATAAATAAATAGGTGTCGTTTCTAGTGATTGGTGTATAGGAATTGATTCGTCAGAAATGGTTATCCGTTATAAGGTGAATAATAAAATCTAAAAAAAATTGGTTGCACATTTTTATCCCATCTTGTCATGATTATGATTGGTAAAGGAGTGAACCTGGAAATTAACTGCAAAATGACTTGAAACTTATACTTGATCACTTACTGATGTTTGGTCATCTAAGCGGGTAGTTTGGGTATTATGCCTTGGGTAGTGAGTTTTTCTTATGTTCAGTTTCCTCTAGTGATGCTATCATTTTCTCCTAAGATTATTCTAAGATGTGTTCTTGGTATTTGTAGACCAATACTGTTGTGTCATCCTCGTGTATTTTTCCAGGAGGGTGGTGATGACCATGCTCCAGGTATGGTGGGACCTGAGCTACCAATCTTACTTTCAGGAGTTCCACTTAAGTAACCTCCTATGGTTCCTAATACGATCACTGATTCCCAAGTCCTTGATAGTTTCTTACATCCGATCCAGTCTATGAAAGGTGCTCCATGGGTTTCACCTACGATTGTTGATCTGACTCGCGAGTTCCAGCAAAAGCATCATTCAAATTTTTAGCGTATGGTAGTTCTCAGACTACTGAGTCTTTAATAGAGTGCATGTTTTCTATCTTTGAGAATATAGAAATTCCTCCATATCGGAGATCCAATTTTGATACATACATGCTTATGGATTTGGCCAAGCATTGGTGGTATGTGGAAACCCAGGCCAGTCGTCATCATGGCATGTTATGGGTTGATTTCTAGACTGCCTTCTATGATCAGTTCTTTCCTCAAGCACTAAGAGATGACAGAGACAAAGAGTTCATGCATCTCGAGTAGGGTTCTATTTAAGTTATGGAATATTCTACATGTTTCACTATTTTATAGAGCTCTTCACTGCTTCTAGTCGGTGATGATCTTTCGTGTGCTAGACGTTTTGAGGATGGGCTCCAGTACGCCATATGAACTCAATTGAATGTCTTTCTCTATCCTACATTTTCTTTAGTATTTTATTAGTCCCTTATCACAAAGAATAACCTAAGGGATGGTGAAAGTATCTGATTTAAATGATCAATGTTGCATCAGGATAACTATTCTTCTGGTGGTAGGAAACATTCCCTCTAGGTTTTTAGTCAGCATAGTGGCAGCTAGTGTATCCAGTTTGATTGATCTGTGGTGTGTCATAAGTGTGGAAAACTATTTCATAAGAATCCCCAATGTGATAGAGACCCTATAGAATGTCGATATTTTGGTCGTATGGGTTATCTTCAGCATTTCTATAGGATATTTCTACTAGATTCGAATGGAAAACAGTTTGTGACAGCTCCACCTTCAGAAGCATGTTCTTTTATCCAGCTTCAGGTGGGGAGTTGGAATAGCACCAGCAGGTCTGGCCGAGGAGGAGGTCGTGGTCGTGGTAGTCTGATCCCTAATCACAAGCAGTGCCAGTAGATCAGTCATGATCGTGGAAATCCATCTGTTTCACAAGGCCATAGATTTGGTTAGTTTCATGACTTATAGATTATACCTGAGGATCATCTTGTGAGACTATCTACAATACGAGGTACTATTATAGTATCATCTATTATTGTATCTAATTTGTTTCATACATTTGCTTCAAAATCATTCATTTTTGTATCTATCATGGAAAGTCTCAAAATAAAGATACAGTTGTACTATAGTGTAATGAACCTCGATACAGTATTAGGAATACAAACGGAGGGCATACACCAGGGCAGGGACTATCCCCTTGAGGTAGGTAGTTACCCTTTCTTGATTAATCTCTTTGTTCTCAAGATGATGGGCTTCGATGTCATTCCTGGGATGGACTGATTAGTCCACTATCATGCCTTTGTAGACTGCTATCACCGCAGGGTTTATTTTACATCTTCAGAAGGAAGTAGTTATTTTTTCAAAGGAGAGTGTGATGTCTAGGTTGGGAGAGTTGAAACAAAGCATCATGGGCTAGGTGAAGTAACCGCTCAGATTTCAAACCTTTTCATGGAGGATCAGGGTTTGTTTCAAACTGATTTCCCTCCAATGGTTGATCATTTCAAGGAAGTCTTTCCTGATGACTTTTCTAGCTTACCTCCTAATAGAGAAGTAGATTTTACAATAGATCGTGTTATGGGAGCATCTCCAGTGTCCATTACTCCATACAAGATGGAACCTACTAATATTTAGGAGCTCAAGCGGAAAAAAGAGGACCTAGATTCTAAAGGATTTATATGGCCTAGTATATCCTCTTGGGGTTCACCCATGATTTTTTCTAAGATGTTCTATGTAACTTTTCATCTATGCGTGGATTACAGAAGGTTGAACCAGCTTACAGTCAAGAACTAGTATACACTTCCTCAAATAGATGATCTATTAGACTAGCTTTTAGAGGAAAAGGTGTTCTCTAAGTTTGACATGAGATCAGGTTATCATCATGTGTGAGTTAGACCCTCAGACATACCTCATACAGCTTTCCACAGCAGGTATGGTCTATATGAGTACCTTGTTATGTTGTTCAGTCTTACGAATGCTCCTATCATTTTCATGGATTTGATAAATATGTTTTTTCACCCCTATTTGGACTCTTTTTTTGTGGTCTTTGTGGATGACATCTTGGTGTATTCTCTCACTCGTAATGACAATGCCAAACATCTTGAGATCGTTCTGAGTACACTGGTAGAGAATCAGATTTATTCCAAGCTTTCTAAATGTGACTTCTAGATCAACAAAGTCCACTTCTTGAGTCATATTATTTCAGAATCAGGAGTATCTATTGACCCTAAAAAAGGTTAGTGTTGTAGTTTCCTAGGATCAACCCAAGAATGTATTTGATATCAAGAGTTTCTTAGGGATAGATAGATATTAAAAGAATATCATACGGGAATTCTCACATATTTCTTCACCTATTACTAGACTTACAAAGAAGGGTTTTAAGTTCTTGTGGTCAAAAGTGTGTAATAAATCCATTCATGAGATGAAAGGGAGGCTTGTCTCAGCACCGATACTTATTCTTCTAGAACCTATTAAAGGTTATATCATCTTCTATGATGCATCCAGAATTGTCCTAGGAGTAGTGTTGATGCAGGACGACAAAGTTGTTTTGTACGGATCTTGGCAGTTGAGGAATCACAAGATAAATTACACGACTCACGACCTCGATCTAGTAGCATTTTTTCATGAATTACATTGCTGGATACATTGTATTTTGGGTGAGCACTTTGTGGGGTATACAGATCACAAAAGCCTCAAGTATATCTTTTCTCTGCGTGACTTGAACCTCAATCAATGGAGATGGGTCGAATATCTATAATATTTTGATTTTTTGCTTGCCTATACTCCTGGAAAGATAAATGTGGTTGCTAATGCACTGAGTAAGAAAACTCAAACATAGGCCATGTAGGAAGCCACTGATGAATGGAAGTTAACGACCCTCTTTTCTGAACTTCATCTAGCATTTCATGATAGTCACAAGCAGTCTTAACTCTCAACCTTAAAATATACCTCTTCCCTCCTTGAAAAGGTGAAGAGTAGGAAGTTTTCAAATCCTAATGTTTGGTTCTCCATGAGATTATATCATGAGATAACCCACCTCTGGATTGGTCTATGGAAATAGATGATGTCCTACGTCTACATGGACGTATCTGGGTTCCTGCAGATATGAGAGAGGAGTTGATGAAAGAGTCCCATACCTCTCGGTGGGTAGATCATCTAGGTATCTCAAAGATGTATCGAGATATGGGACGCCAGTATTGGTGGCTTGCAATGAAACATCAGATTGCAGGCTTCATCATAAGGTGTTCCACCAGTAAGCAGGTGAAGGTACACCACTAGAGACCTGTAGGCTTGTTACAACCACTTCAAGTCTTAGAATTAAAATGGGAATATTTTTCTATATATTTCATTGTCAGCTTACCTAGGTGAATGAGGGGTAGCAATGCTATATGGGTAGTCATTGATTGACTAACAAAATCATCCCACTTCATTCCAATTTTGGATACTTTCTCAATTGATGAATTGGGAAGACTATATGTCTATGAGATCATATGACTACACGAGGTTCCACGTACTATCATTTTAGACAGGGATGCTCGTTTCACATCATGATTCTGGTAGGATTTGTAGAAAGCTATGGGGGATCAGGTTCTTTTAAGAACAGATTATCACCGTCAGACTGATGGACAATCAGAACGGATGATACAGGTTCTAGAGGATATGCTCCGAACATGTGTCCTTGATTTCAGAAGTTCTTGAGGGAAGCATATTCCTCTCATTGAGTTCACATATAATAATAGTTTTCAGATGAAGATTCAGATGGCTACTTTTGAGGCTTTATATTATAGGTCATGTCGTTCACCCTTGTGTTGGATAGTGTTAGGTGAGGCAGCCCCACTAGGTCCTCGTCTCGTTCATGAGACTTTAGAAAAAGTTCAGCTGATCAGAAAGCGTATGACTACTGTTTAGTCTAGACAGAAATATTATGTTGATATCCATTGAAGACCTCTTCAGTTATAGGTTAGGGATCATTTTTTCCTTCGGGTATTTCCTAGGCTAGGGCATAGATGGTTAAGAAAGAAAAGAAAGTTTTCAACTCGTTATGTCAGGCCATTTGAGATTCTAGAGAGATTCAGGCCAGTAGCTTATCGATTGTTACTACCTCAGAGGTACCATGCCATGCATGAATTCTTTCATGTCTCACATATTTTACAATATCATACCAACCCATATCATACCTTTGATCCCAAGGAAGTTTAGTTAGATGTTGATTCTACCTTTGAGGAGTATTCAGTATGCATTGTTGACTGAAGCACAAAGGTTTCTCGAGGCTAGTATGTCCCTCTCATATGGGTGCTATGGTAGCACATCTGAGTACAGGATGAGACTTGGGAGAGAGAAGATGATGTATATACTCAGTGTCTAGATTTTTTCTAAGATAGTGTTTCTTTTCCCTTTGAAGGAGAACTCAGGGGTGAGTTCTTATAAGGTGGAAGACTATAAGAACCTAGTTTCTCACTCAGGTATGGATCATTTAATTTTCAGTCTAAATCTATACTTTGGACGTAGTATGGATTACTAATAAGTTAGTAAAGGTTCCAAGGGTGTATGGGGCATGTTCTGAGCCCAAAACCCATCTTTTTTGAGAGAGAAAAACCTAGCACGCGGTTTAGAGAAAACTGTACAGAATTCTGCACTGTTTGGAAAACTGTGTGGATGTTTTTTTTTCAGATAGAGCCACCTCGCATGGTTGGTGCACAACTGTGCATTCTAACCGTGTGAGTTCACATTTTTTCTAGGTAACCATGCATGGCTGGAATGCATTTGATCAAACTGTGTGGGGGATGACTTTTCGGGTAGAACCGTCTTGCACGGTTTGCGCAGGGTTTGGAAAATCCTGCAGACAAATTGTGCGCAAACTATTTCTATGGGTAATTTTCCAGTTTTTCCCTTAATGATCAAATTAAGTCACCCCTTCCCACCTAATCTAATTTTATGTGGGATTGACCTATTTCTCTATTAATTTGGGGCTTTTTGAAGATCAAAACTTTGAATTAAGAGATCTCCATCATCCGACATCCGATCGAGCTTCCACTCATCATTTTGGATGCACAACAGTAATTACTTGAGTCATCCTTAGTCATTATTCTTCTCTTTATATCTCAAACTAGGTATCACTATGTGAGTGTTTTTTTACCTTTTCTTTGATCTACTCAGATCCAAGGAAAATCAAGGGTCGATACCAAAGGAGGATGATCGTACAACCATAAAGTGGGTGGTCTATAACTCATCCTTAAAGTTCATTGACTTTGGAATGTTTGTGTGGGGCTTGACCATCCCATAGGGGACTGTCTCCTAAATTTACATGTCATGATTATACTTTTTATAATCATATGTTTATACTCTTTCCAAATATGTTATTATTTTTTAGTGGTTACACCCACAACTCAAACCACATCATGTTAAAGATTATGCCATGATTTAGGTTTTTAGTGTTTTGACATGTTTGAATCACCATTCAGGTATGCCGTTGGTTGACCTTCCTAAAGGTGATTCCTCATATAATTAATGGTTTTTTGTTAATTGAAATTTTCATAATAGAATGTACCATGTATTTTGACCCCTTGACCCGCCTAAGTTAAGTGATTCAAATGATTATTAAATATGAAATGTGGAATGGAAAGTATATTAAGTATATAACTTGTCCTTATTAAAAGAGATTGAATAATGGTTACAAGTTATTATCACCCCTTCCATGTTGATGCAAGATAGAATAGTGAAACTCAATAATTTAATATACCTTAATGGTTAACTGAGACTTAATTAAATGGTCGCAACGCCACTTGTCCTATCCATGCTAATGGAATACAAGGCTGGGACCAATAAATAAATGGTTTCAACTCTACTTGACCTATACATAATAATTTAAGGAAATACTTGAACCAAATGAATTATCTCATGATTACAATATCAACTAGGAATGATCTGACTCGAGATTGCCTTGGATTCTGTGGGAAGAATACCTTGGGTCTTGGTAACCCCATTCTGATTCAAGGATGATGTTTGATTAGGTTGATACCCACCAAGATTTCAGTTCTTGTCTATTCATTGGATTTCTGGATTACTATCGTAGGGTCCCCTTCATTATTCAAGAATACTTCAGATATACTCATTGGATCCAGCAATATCAAGTAGGTTCCTTGGATACACTCCTTAGACCCAGTCCTTTCTTAGCCCGGTTTTACCTTGGATGCACTCCTTGGACTTGGTAGGCACCTTTTATTGAATGTCTTAGATTGCGCTCCTTGAATTAAAATCTTACCCATTTATCTGATACTACTAAGTTAGCTTTCTATGAGATTTACGTTACCTTGGTTTTTACCCTAGAACTCTCTCACTGGATATATATTTCAGGTTACCCTACTATGTCTTGGGACCCTCACTACTTATACTATCACGAGGTGATGTCAGTGCTGGATATGCATCACGTGACCTATTAAAATTAAATTTTAATTAAATAATAAATGAACTAGTTATATATTTAGACACCATCCGGGTCTTGAAGTAGGTACTTGGGTATTTAGTTATTTTTTATTGCTTTCTTTACTTATATATGCATTCCTATACGTTGCTATATTCCATTACATGGGCCGGATGTTATATACACTTTCGGTGGTGAACCATTGAGATTTATCTCACACCATCTTTGGGATCCATTTGGTACCCAGAGTAGATAATATGACTACAGGTGTTGAAATATGGAATCATACAGCCTCCAACACTTTATTGTGTGCTGATAGGATAGATCTTGATACTAGATGGCCCAGTTGGATCTAGTGACGCATGGAGTATTCTTTGTTTTGCTTTACCTTATAGAACATGTTATGTCTATTATATTGTATCCATGATTTCCGGTTTTCTAGTGAAATGAAATTTCATCATCATTATTTGGTTGGTACAATTATGTTTCTTCTCATTTATCTATTTCATCAGTTTCCATCCACTGTTTATTTATATTGCTTTCACATTTTACTATTCCTTTATATTCCTTATGTTCTTCTACACTTTGATATTGAGGGCACAGTATTCCCACATACACATCATAGGCCCTCACTGCTAGTCGGTAGCCTCTGCCATTCGGGAAGATGCGCTTGAGACCATGTGGCCCACCGGGCTCGGGGCACCCGTTATGTGGAATCTGGGTCCAGGACTTCACAATAGCTTTATATTATTTAGAAAACATCCTGAAGACTCATTTGTTTACTTCCTCATTGAAATGATCCCATATTCTTTCCTCAAAGTTTACATCAATTTAAAACTTAATCCTCATCTGTATGAATATTATAATGCATGGATCTATGGTGGGTATCTTTCATTCTACAATAGACAACTCTCCTCACTCTCACATGATGATCAAAACACTTGTTGAAAACTCACTATGGTGTGGTATTCCTCCTAGTACCGGCATATTCATTATTGATATTCTCCTTTGATTTAGGATTGTATCATGATATTTATGAGTGATCATGATGTAGGTACATAGAAATAACACTAAATGATTTTATTCTTTTATTATCTATTAATTCAGACTATTTATTCTGAATTTATCCTCAAAATTCCTTTAAAATAAATTATACATTTAGATTTACCTTTACGTAGGTACAAGGTGACTTACCTTTAAGGATCTCAGCTCACCCATATATAGTTCTTGGAGTTTTAAACTACCTTTATGTAGATTGAATCTTTCATAATTACCTTTAAGTTTCCTATATAAATGTGGTGTTACCTTTATGTACCATTTGAAATTCTCCCCTGACCTTTACTTAACCTATTCAAGTCACATATTACCTTTATATTGGTTTACAACCTTTACACAGCTATAGGATTCTTCATTTACCTTTATGCAGGTACTGATCTTCTATAGTTACCTTCATGTGGCTATTGGTGTGTCCTTACATAGCCGGTATGATTTCAACTCACCCTTGAATAACCCTTTTTACCTTTATATAGGTAATAGAATTCCTCATTAATCTTTAAAAAACCTATATAAGCCTGGATTTATCCATACACAGCTTCAAGATTTCTTAAATTTAATTCCATAACCTCTGTAATTTATCTACCATCCTTCTCAACTGCTCAAAAATAACTCCAAAACTCTAAAATAAAAATCCAAATATTTATGGTAATTATTATAATAATTCAAAAATTTCCAACATAATGTCTGGATGATTACTCAAATCTTCATCTTATGATTCCTTACAACATTATCTAATAGTAATCCTTCTCAACATAAATCATTTAATCCCCCCAAAAGTTGGACTCCTTTAATTTTCAACGAATGTGGTAGGAAACACTTCTACATTAAACACTACTAGTCTTTGAACATTAAAAATAGATCACGAACAATCTTCATAATTAAATCTCAAGGAAAATATTCTTACAAGAATCATCATCTTTTATAATCACATATTAACTTATTGTTAATAAATGCAATTCTTACTGGGTAACTTTAGATAATAATTTCATGATAAAAATATAATGTATTATAAAAAACTGTTTTTTTATACCTTATGTGTTTTTATTTTAAAAATTAAATATATCACCTTTATAGAATAATTTTAATAAAAATTAATGTTTATATATAAAAATAATAATTAATATTCAAGGAATGATAAATAATTGGGTATAAATAAGAATAAAATCATTTAATGTCTTAAAGCATATATTTTTAAAAGTTATTTTTTGAATTGTGATTTTTTATTAAAATTTTTTTATCACTTTTAGATATTTAATTTAACAAAATTGATTTTTTATTTTGAATCAAAATATACAAATTTGGTAAGGGTGAAATTTGGTATTTTTTAAAAAGAATAGTAAAATTATGGGGGACCATGGAACAATGTAAGATATGGTAAATATGAAATAATATATATATATATATATTTTTGTACCATGTTTGATCAATTTTGAACTTTTAGAAAAATATTTTCACTAAAAATTATAATATACCAATAAACAGGGTATTTAAGTGATATGGGGTGTAGTGGAGCACTTGTGATAATAGAAAAAATGAAATACACCTTTCTTTATTCCAAATATTACTCTCACTGGACCCTTAAATTACCACTCTTTACTCCCATCTCAAAATGCACATCTCATTTGGTTTCCTCTCCAATATATTCACTAAGTCTCTCCCTAACAATACTCTATCACATTTCAGCGCTTCTAGTCATAAGAAGGAGTCCCAAATCCATCGTTTTAAATAAGGTCCTTAAAGGAATATTCAATTATTCAATGTAAATGTTATCTTCTACTTAATCCTTTATTTTATATTATTTTTCTAGTTCCTATTGAATATGACTTAAAATTTAAACAATGTGTAATTAAAATAATTACTCTTATTTAATAGTGATATTACAATAACACTAAAACATATTCTTAACCATTCATTCATTATAGCGTGTTCTTTTTTGGGTTGGTTTAACAACCTATATGAACGATACTATAAACTTTTCACTATAGGTGACTATGGAAACCTAAAATTTGGTAAAATAAGGTACTAATTATGAATACATGTTATGATTTCATTTATATAATGGTAACATACATATGTATATTTATTAATAAAATTAATTCTTTCTATTAATTAAAAAATAGAATAAAGGGGAAAATTTTATAAGAGTTCTTTATGAACTATCACTGTAACATATATAAAAAATGTTAGAACATAATATCTCTATAAAACACAACTATATAATTTTTTTGAATATTATGGAGGTTATTATCACATAATAAATAATGAAGGATCAAAACCACTATACTATAGAAATCATGGAATAAATAGAACAATTAACACCACATGGATAATATTAATTAGGAAAAATTAAAAAATAGGTAATAAAAAAACATATATGAAGGGTATTAAGTAACATAAATATAAATAAGGTTATAATATAGTTCAATAATAAACATAAGTTGATTATATAGGGATTTAGATCATCTGAATCATGCGGGAATCCAAGGTAAGGGTTTTTTTATCAATCTCCTATCATTGTGTGATACTCTTTCTTCTTTGATTGTGTTTTTCTAATTTTGATATATTATGCCCCGTTTATATCTCCTGTTTTATTTTTACTTTTTTTTTGTGAATTTATACTTCCTTCTTAGAAAATAATTTATTATTGATTCCTTCCTCATTAAAATATGATGTTGAAAAGGGTAATTTGCAGTCTATATTTTGAGTATTTCACTTCTATGTAAATATTCCTCCTTACCACAAATCTCTCATTTTATATTTCAAAAGTTAAATAAAAATTCTATTATGTTCCTTTTATATTCCTCTTTATCTCTTATAAAAAGGAAAATTTATATCACTTTTATCAATGTGGGAAACTTTAAAACAATTTTTAAGTACTTAAAAATAGTTTCTTTCAACTCCCATACTATGTTATATCATTAACTCCAGGTATATTCTATTTTACCTTTATTTCGTTTTAGGGATATATTATTGAGTTTTTTATTATTAAAATATATATTAAAAATTATTTTGTCCCTATCTAAGAATTGTTTTGAAATTTGATTATATCATTATTCAAATAAATATGTTTCAAAAATGTAAATAAAACTCTTTTCATGATTTCTATTCCATTTCACTATTTATCACTAAAATATACATATTCTATGGAATTATTTAAATGGATTGACCTATAAAATGATATTATGATATGTTTGTTTTAGATGTTTTAATTTTTGGGTATCATATTATACAATTCCTAATTACTGTATATGGTTTATATCTTAGTACATTAGCCTCAGCCTAGTTGGTGGGGACTCAGCAAGTGCTTCGAAGAGACCCAAGATCAATTCTGAGTGGAGGCATATTTCGGGGTACTTTAGTAGGCACTATAGTAGTACTATAGCATAAACTGTAGTAAGAACTGTAGTAGGTACTGTAGAATGTACAATATCATGTATTGTTCGATACAATAGCATCTAATATTATTCATTTGTTTGGCCCTTAGGGCCGCTGGTTTGGTCCTCAGGTCCTTTAAGTCGTTCAGGCCAACACAAGGCCTTCAGGCCACCACAAGGCCTTTAGGCCACCTTAAGGCCTTTGGTCCACCTCAAGGCCTTTGGTCCACCTGATAATGCAGATATACAAAACAAATTACAAGGAACAAGGCTCCATATGAGGAATCAAAGTATGTTCATTCACCAGAGTAGATCTAATCGGACATTGAATAATGAGAGGGTATGGCATTACCATCGGTATTGGGTATGTGCAGCTCTGTGTAGGACATCTAGCTAACCAACCGTGGGAAGGTGGAGAGTTGACATCGTGACATTTTCTAGTGAGGGGTAGTTCCAATTTGTCTTGATTTGGTTGATTTCCTAATACCTATAGGTCATGAAATTTCGAATAATCCTTCGGGCCTTGTAAAGGTTTTGTCTCATCCCATGAAAGATATATTATCAAAAATCAATAAAAAAATGAAGGTCTTCAGGCCATTTAGGAAAATCTTTATATCATATGATATTACTATGTTATGGGACATGGGTGGTTAGACCATTTAGAAATTTTATGGGACACATGTGGTTATCCTAATACAATATGATATGAATATATTAGTGTTTAAACTCAGTATATGTTTTTATTTTCTATACTTATACTTTTTCAACATTCTTATGTTTTGATTTTATGCTTTATAGGTATTATCATATGATTTCCTATTCCAATTCCATGGTAATATGTTATTATTCCATTAACTATGATCACGATATCATGCCTCATGAATACTTATTATGACTTCATGATCTTATTCTATAAATCATTCCACTTCCATCATGTTGATACTTTTTAATGTTTCTATTCTAATGATAATTATTATCTAACTCATAAATATATTATTCCCATGATGATCATTTGACCTTACCTTTTACTTATCTTTATATTTACCTAGGTAATGAAGATCAATATTAGGCATGATGTGTTTAGAGTGGAATCAATTGTAAAAAAAATATAAAAGAAACACCTATTATATTTTAAAGTAATATGGTTATGTATATATTTTATAAAGACACTAAACCGTTGGGTTTTGGGAGTGTTTTTTTTATTAGATATAATGTATAATTTTTTACAATGATGTGAGATATATTTATGTTGTATTGGTTCATATTAGACATTGTGTGAATCTACTTCATCTAATTCTCTCTCTTTCTCTCTCTAACTAAGGTTCTATAGAACCATGGGAAAGACTGAATCCTTTCCAAATTTTATTAGATTCATATTATCCATGTGTTGGGACCATATATATTCTTTCCCAACGGATTTATGGAAGTTGTTTAACATCCCTCCCATGGATAGCTCAGGTATACGTTATAAAAAAATACATGAGTCCCATAATAGGGAGTGGAATGGTTTCAATGAAACTGTAAATCCTTTCCTAGAAACAACTCATTTTCTTATGATGCGTGGGAGCCTAAGAAAAACAAAATCCATCTTGTGTGATTCCAAAGTGTAAAATATCTATATTTTGAACCATTGTGGTGGAATACACTATAATAGTGGTATCAGAGTGCAATGTCATGGGTTTGGGTTTTTTGGGAATGTGTTAAAGGGGATATTGTTGGGACCATATACAGATATTTTCCAAAGTATTTTTATAGGGTTTTAACATCCCTCTCATAAATGACAGGAGGATACACCAATCCCACTAGAGATGAGTCCCACACTGGGGCATGGGAAGACTGAATTTCACCAGATAATATGGTTATAAATATTCACTTATACATGAGTCATTTTCTAGTGATTGTTAGGATTGTTAGAAAAAATAAATCCATGTGGTGTGATGAAAAGGCATACAATATTTGTGCAAAGTACTAGTATGGTAATTTTACATTGTATATATGTTTAACCAAATGAGGGAGAGATATATTATTTTGGGGGAGTATATATTTAGGGATATTTCAAAGGATAAAGTTGTAAAGTTGTCATTTTTTTTAGTTGTGTGAGTTGTGAATATATATAGCACTTTTATTGAGAATGTATAATGAAAATTTTTAAACCCAGGTTTAAAAAATAGTTCTATAAAAGAATAGTTGTTTTAAGAAGTTGATATCAGTTGGTTTTGAGTGATGTGAATAATAAGATTTAAGTAACTTTAATTGAAAACACCATTATTATTCAATGTTCCTCTTTCCTATATTGATTTTATTCACATATTATTCTAATTATTTAATGATGGTTTATTTTTAACTATGATAAGTTTTAAAATTGACTTATCTTTGATGGTTAAAAAATAAAAAGGGTAAGATTGTTGATACTAAGAGATAATCATGGAAGATATTAGTATTTGGATTTTTTATGACCTTGGGGAGATTTTTTTAACCTAGAAGAGGTTTCTAAGATCATGAGATGAAGAAGAATCCCATACATTATTGTTTATCAAAGGGAATAATACTTGTGAAGGGATGAAGTGGATATGGTTTTTTTGTTAGATTTTTTTTTAAATAAATAAATCATTTTCAAAAACACCTAAAATAATGTTTATCAAATGAGGTGAAGACTATTTGGAAGTCTAAGGGTTTTTTAAATAATTGTGTAGGTGTATGGATGATGTATGGAAATGGTTAGGTCTGTTCAGAATGGGTCTAGAAATTTAAGTCCTCAATACCTAAGGGTAACTCAGATATATAAAGGTAACTTGAATTTTCCATATGATTTTTAAGGGTAACCTGAATTTTACCTATGATATGTAAGGGTAGCCTTAATTTTACCAATGATACATTAGATTACTTTGTGATATTCAAGGGTAACTCAAATAAGTTAGGGTAAATCTATATTTTCCAAAAAATTATTATAACAGATTAGAGAAAACGATAAAAAATTAACCATATTGAAACATCCTCATCAAAACTTGGATAACCTGTAGTATATTAAAACTCATCCAGAAGGTCTCTTAGATAAATAAAAATGTGACTAGTGGGGCTGGGATGATCCAATGGGTCAAATTTGAATGGAAAGAAGTTGATAGGTGGTAACTTGTTTTAATTTAAAATTTTAAAATCCAATTTACATAATAAAAAGGTATTGGTTTTATATAATACTAGTAACTGGGATCTTGAATGAATTTGAATAGAGAAAAAGATATATAACCATGAAATAAAGTTCAAGAAAAGATGAAGAAGAAGAAGAATAGTATATATGAAGTCATTTTATTGGAAGATTGTTCATCACACCATTTTTTGTATGTGTGTATTAAAGAATTATGGAATAAGTCACACAAGTTCTACATTGAATAAGTATGAGAGAACTATAAAATGTTGGAAGATAATCACATAAGAGGAATAAGGATAATACCAACCTCATCTAAGTACAATACAGTACTATAACTTATCATGATACTTGTTAGGATACATGTCAAAAGTCATCATTTTTGATATTCTTATATTAAAATTCATAGATATACTTTACTCACTTTATCTTGAGTGGAATATGTGGTCTTATATTTTTCCAGATCATTCCAATGATGTAATTTCTCATTTTTAATAGTGAACCATGTTAAATAAGTGTTCTTTGTTCGTTTACTTTATTTGTTTTTTTGAGATGTTCTAGAGTGATATAATTCACTCTATAAAGTGTCAAAGGATTATTTTATAATAAATAATAAACATAAAAATGGAATAGCGTTCACTGGTTTACCCCCCCCCCCCCAACCCTCACCCATTTAATGAATCAACACCTTACACTGGTGAAATTACACCCCGGATCCCCTATAAGGAAAGTGTCTTTTTTTCTTCCTAGTAATATTTATCAACCACAATGAAGAATGATGTGAAGATCAGTTTATAATAGAAATAGTGTGTTCTTCATTTATATTTATTCAATTCAAAAAAAATATGGATCTTGTGAAAAATCAGGTTTTGGTGTTTTTTTCACTATGTTTAGATAAGGGTCATACCCTCTAAACCCTTCACTAGTATCAGGTCAACTTACAATATGTTTATATTGATGTTTTATATAGATAAAAATATAGTATGTTTTTATTTTCCTAAGTCTCTATGTGTTTTATACAAAATGGTCATGGTTATTAATGTTTTTTTAAAATCATGATCTAATTCTATAGAAACAGGTGTGGTTTATAAATATTATAAAAATATTCCATGTATTTTGAAAAATTCTCATGGAATTTTTTTTTAAATAATAAATTTTAAAACATGTTTTTTACTTAACAGTTTTATAAAAATTATCATTATTTGTATGGGAATGAGATTTCTGTAAGAAGACCACAATGTGATTGAATAAAACCACAAAATCATTTCAAAAGTAGAAATTTTTTATGTTTTTTCAAAAATGTATTTTATAAAAGAAAATTGATTTGGTGACATTGGTAATTTTTGTTTATTTAGAAAAACCATGTTGTGGTTTATGTCAAAAATAGTCATGGTTTTTTAATTTTTAAAGAAGAATCATTTTCATTAAAATTATCAACAACCTTTATCAATGTAGCCCGAAAGTTCCCATGCTAAATTCAAGGGGGGTCTTTAGATTATAACATAAACATTTTTGTAGAAGTGATCTATATTTAATGAAAATTTTCATACTGTATTAATTTATATTGTGTTTATAAATTATAAAATAAGGATAAATATAAAAAGGTGTATACTATATTATAAAATTTTCATAAATAATAATATGAAATATTCATACTAAAAATATTTATTTAAAAATTCATTTAAACCTTTCCAAAATTTATTTTGAAGAATTTATTAAAGGTTTAAATAAAATGAAAGATTTGATATTTTTTTTATATAATATATTTACATGCAATAAAAAATTATTATATGATTATAAATGTTTTCATAAATATTATATATTTGATATATGAAGGAGTCAATATGTAATTTCATGAAAAAATCCAATATGAAATGTTCATAAAAAAATAAATATGAAATTTTTATTCTTATTTATTTATGTAATATACATAAATGATTGTTTGATTTAAAGTTATTTATAAATATTTATTTATAAAATGTTTATAAATATTTATCTCTTATCTAATGAAATTTTTATTTTTTAATTAAGATCCTAGTACATGGTATGGTACCTTTTTATAGTTTCCAATTTTATCCATCCCCTCATTTCTAGATAAGGGTAAGAGTAACATCGTAACATTTATGAGAAAAAAAAATTAAGAGGGTAGCCTAACACAACATGGGTCTTCCTAGAATACTAATGAAAATATAATCAAACCAATAAATAAATAATACCAAACATATTATATTTTAAAAAATTAAAATTATAGTAAAAAACAAGCATGGGTAATCATTAATGGGAAAAATGTTCACATATGCGATATTTTAAGGGAAATATGGAATATGAAATTTTTATTTATTTAGTTTATTTCTTACTTTACTTAATTAATGAATAAAAATTATTATATTTTGAATAAATATATGGTTTAATTTAAATTTGAGAACTTTTCATTATAAATTTCATATCATACATATAAGAATTTACAATCTTGATAAGATATAAGATTTAGTTACATTTAACCATGGATATGATTTTAATTATGGGTTATGAACAAGAAAGTAAAGGTTTAGTATGATTTTTACATATTTATTGATAGTATTTTATTGTAATTAGGGTCTATCTTGGGTATGATCTACGGATAGTGGGACATTGGGTTTGAATAAAAAATGGTCGAAGGGATTATTCTCTATCTAAAAAAGAGGGGGTTGTCTGCCCCCCCAAGCTTTCCCTTATAGGGATTTTGGTTTTATATAATTATAATGTTTTAAATTAATGGGTTTCATATACCTCTTACATGGGTTTTTTGAGAATATTTATGAACATAAATGAATTTTATTTTTGATTAGGTAACAAAAATCATTAGTTGTATAAAATTTTATATAGTTATATATTTTTGATAGATTATGTTTGTTTAATGTATAGAATATAAAACTAAATTTTCAAAAACATACATACCTGAATGAAATACATGAGATAATATGGTAAGATTTAAATATCATTAAAAATTATAATTTTTAGATTCCTTCCCAAGAAAAAACTTATCAACAATTTGATCACCCAAATGGGTAGGTCATACAAAAGTTAGGTTCCCATGGATTATATTATGTAAAGAAATTAGAATATATTTGACCTGAACTATTATGTACCCATTACTATAATGATATATGGTTACAAAAAATTGGTAAATCCTTAAAGTTTTCAAAATAAATAAATAGAGTTGGGATAATCCATATGATGGATTTGGGAAAGGAGTTGTATGTTGAACTATCTAAGTGTCATATGTGATATAATGACATAATTTTTTACCAAAAATAGTCATGGAATATTTTATTATCTTATATAGGATAAGTTATGGTAAAATTTGGATCATTATCACTAATGAATTAGATGTATATTAAAAGGGGCCATGATTTTGTGGGATCACATTTAATAAAGATCCCTATAAAATGCTTATAAAACCTAAACTTATCTGATAAAATATTTTATTATGGGTAAAATGAAATTATTATCATCAAATTCATCTTTGAGATAAATTATAGAGTAAGAAAAACATTATAGAAGACACATTCTAGACTGATAAAGAAACATGAGAATTGTTTTAAAATAATAAGGAAAATATTATTTGTTAGAGAAACCCCTTATATAATAGATTATCAATAAATATATTCAATAAATGGATCTATATGTATATGTGAATCATAATAAAAAGTATATTAAGTGTTTAAAAATAATTTTTTTAGATGCATAATAATCGAGGGAACTTTAGTCTTTACTCATATAATCAATATGACTGGCTATGTCAAAAACATGGAGAGATTATTTTTGTTCTTTAAGGACAGATCTAGTTACAGTATTGATTCTAAAATATTTGTCCAAAAGTTTCCAAAAACTCATTCTAAAATAAGTTATGAAATAGCGTAATAAAATTTCACTAGATCACCTCAACATATTCAAGATATCTAAGTAATGCATAAAAGATACAAGATCTAAACTTTTGTGAATAGTATAGATGTCTGAAATTTAAAGGTGGAATAAGATAATTATAGGATCTAATATCCATTATAGGTTATTTAAACCTAAAATAGGTGTCATAAAGGAGGGACAGTGTTTTATTTATGGAAGTCATATCCATGGATGGAGTAATTCCCCAAAATACTAGAAGGGTTTTGAAAATATTTGAGGAGATCACACATTAGTTATGGATGTTATAGTAATTTATTTTACTATTTTTAAAGGTATATGATACCAAATTTACATTATAAAATTTTTAAAAATATGGATAAGAGTTAAAAATTTAACAAAGTGCTGATGGATAGAGAATAATTTTTTTATTATAATAATTAAGAAAAGGATATCTACATCATGGAGGTGGATGTAATGGATTACTTCAAATCTTAAATGATAAAGTTTGTTTGTTAATATCATTTTATTTGTCTAGTATGAAGATTTATTGATTTTAAATAAATAATTTTATTGAACGAAATTTGAATATTTAATTTGATAAACAAATTTTATGATTCATCTAGTTTTATAACATGGTTTGAATTTCACAACCCTGACCCTAAAAAGGAACCCCTCTTATGTCATTGATGAAGGAAGATAAATAATGACCCCTGAGTGATGCCTCCAATAGGCCCTGAGTTGGAGACTAGCACTGAGGTTATAAAAGTATCACAAATATAAGGCATTTACCTCTATAATAATAGAATTAGGAGATATAATAAATCAACCACAAGTAACACCAGGACATAATATAAAAAGGAAACCAAAATCATACCACAATTTGCGTATAAATAAAACAGATATAGGAAAATGTCTCAAAATAGATACCCAAAAGAATGTTTAAGGTTGAAACATAGCTATATCTCCACAGCCCATGATAGAATTTTGTAGCATGTTCCATGTACTCCTCCTAAAAAACTGAAAATATATTATAAATAGATAGGGTGAGCATACATGTATACTTATTAAGGTCATACCAAAGTCTCCCATGTGCATATGAAAAATAGTTTATTAATGCACCAGTGATCCAGCATCAGATCCAACAACACCTAAACAGGTCAAATAACCAATCCAATCCTCACCAAGGCACACTCACCAAATAATGCATCCAATTTTAATAACATAATAAGAAGTATGTAGATATAAAGGTACCCCATGCCACTTTCGCACTAATTTTATGCACTCACACCCCCAACAAAATACATCCTAGAGCTCCCATATCTTTCATATAACACAACATGTCTTTCCCAAATACCCCTAAGCCATCACATCATTCCAAGAACATTGCATGTATCTGTCCATCACATCCCAAAAGAAGACACCCGGGCCAATGCATCACATATAATCTCACCCAAAGTCACTTAGTCCAACATATCACATCACATATTAGCCATAACCATAATAGTAGGTTATTGTTTACAAAAGGATATTAACTTCATGATAACCTCCTTCCATGCACAACCCCCATTATTATCCTTCTCATCAAACATTACCACAATGCACTTTTGACTTCTGGCCACCACAACCTATGTTTGTCAACATCACCTAGAAGAGAGAGAGGGAATGAGGGGATATTCATCCATCCATTCTCATCATCGAGATATTGGGACTAACACCCCCCCTCTAAATATATGGGTGTTAGAACATGGTACTCTATGTGGGCAGGGTACATATAGAAATCATAATGAATATACAAGGTACATATATATATATATGGCCAAACACAAGCCTAACTAATGGTTTCACAACCAAACAAATAACTAACTCAAAAGATCATCGCCAAAACCCACAACACCCACCACTTTCATTACCACCTCTAAATGAACAATGCCACACACCAAGACCCAAGCCACATGCCACATTCCACCTTTCATTACAAGTCAATCCAATTTCCATGTTTCCCATTACCAACCAATTTAATTCATTAAACCCATTGATTTTACTATCCATTCATTTATTATTTCATCCTATTTAACTCACATTTAATAAAAACCATCTATAATACACTTCCCATTTTAATTCAATGTTTATTATCCATTTAAACCCATTCCATTTATATTCATAATTTTATTTTAATTCCATTACTAACTAGAAAACTACCACAACTCAAAAACCACACAAAAAATAACCCAAACATCCCATGCCAAAAATCCAACATCACCTTTATTTCAAAGCCACAACCACTTTCAAAGTAAAAACCATTTTCCACACCCAAACCGCCACATACAACATCCAATTCTCATAACATCACCACCCCACAAAATAATCACACATCACCACTCCATACCATACCACACCGCAACACATTATCCCCACATCACAACACATCTGCCCTAGATTATAACCACAGCCCATAACACTTTTCACATCACATTCACACATTAATTTCTAGATTTATAATGGGTATTTTATTCACTTCCACTTATTTATTTTAGGGTTATTCTCACACAAACCATATTTTTAAGGGTTTCCATTTTATTAACTAGATATAAGTGGTTATCCAATTCCAATTTAAGTGATAAAAACAACCATAGGAAAAGGATTCCTCAAATACATCAACAATGATGCAAATAAATCCCCTAATGGATAAATTTTTCGGAAAGGCATCAATCCCATACCATCATAATATCAATAATATCAAAAACATTTAATGCATGAAATTTCATTCCCCTTACCATTTAATTTAATTTTAATCCAATTATTTATATTTAATTAAATTTATGTAAACTATGTCACTAAAAGGTAACAAGAGTATAAACCCCACACCTACATGATACAATGGATGATAAATGAAGGATCCCCTACCTTAAATGGAGCTTTCTGATCTATTTTTCAAGGTTGAACCAAGAGGGAGGCCACCATAGATAACCGTAATGGAGGAGAACACCCTTACCATACTAGAACACAATAGGAATACAATTCCCATATAAAAACATCAAAACTGGATATTTTGATTGACAAAAACCTCTAAATAACAGAAAAAATGGGAATACTGGTAAAAGGAAGAGAAGAAATCTCCTAAACCACCACGATTTGATCTCTTGAGAATGGGTTCAAAATACACTAATTAAGGGTTGAAATGACTATAAAGGATAAACATGGGATGTCATAACCCATTCTCTCTAAAGATACTGCAATGAAGGAAGAGAGATAATGAACCCCGAGTCCAGCCTCTAGTAGGCCCCAGGTCAGTTACTAGCACCGAACCTATAAAAATCTCACATATATGGGAAGAAATACCCTATATAATAAAATTGGATTGGGAGATGGTATAAAAAACCAACAAACAACTCCATAAGATAATATAAAATAAACACAAGCTTATCTCTCAATTCATCAATAAAGTAAACCAATATAAATAAAATCCTCCAATATACTTAAAAGAAAATTCATTTGGTAGTGAATTCACAGAAGCTCCAACCCTGCTAGTAATGTCCATCTCGGTCCCCAAAGTCCTCTTAAAAATATGAAAACATTTTATATAAATAGGTTGAGTGTAACATGTATACTAAGCAGGGACACAACCAAGGTCTCAAAAGCACATGTCAAAAGAGAATGCTAATGCTCCCATGAACAAATAGTTGAACCATAGAGAACCTAGATAGGTAAAATAACTATTATATCCTCACCATGTCTCACTCACAAGATCAAACAACCAATATAATAATATGTCATTGATATCATAACAAATCAATGTGCCCTACTTCCACTTCCCCAATGATTTTCCACTCTTACGCCCCAACGTCGAACATCCTATGCTTTAATCCCTTCTGTACATATCAAACTAGATACCACATTACATCAGATATTTCTTGATGATGCCTAGTCCATCACTGATATAGGTAGGGATTCATCCCTACCTACCCCACCCTCATATGGTCAAGCATCTTGTACTAGAATCTGGCATCAGCACATCACATCACATATCATAACCAAATAAGTAGGGTATCATGAATGTGAAGGATATCAACCTCATGGCCTCCTCATACGATGTATTACCCCCACCGCATATCACATATCATCATGACCTCATCAAATCACATCTCTCCCAAACACACTAGGGCTAAAATATCACATCCCATCTCACCTGAGGAAACCTTGGGCACCACAAGACATCTCACCTAAAGACACCAGGACCATCACTACTAAAGGGAGAGAGGGGAAGAGGTGTATCCATCCTTCTATGTCACCACCATCCTAGATATTGGGGAAAACACCTAGAACCCATAACCTCTAAGCATTGTTAAGGTCATCCATCTTGGGTAGGGTTCATATAGAAATAAGATAAATATACATGATATATAGATAACACATAATACCAAACCTATGGGTTCACAAAAACTAAAATAGCACAGACCACATCACCTCCATTGTAGAACAAACCAACCATCACAAGTGCTACCACAACTATATAAAACACATCACACAACCTCCATAAAATCCATAATATTCCACTTTCATTTATAAAACCACTTACTTCACATTTACAGTTCCCATTTGTTTATCATTCAATTAATTTAAGACTTTTTTATGCATCCATCTCCATATCATCTCATTTATTTATAGCCAATTTCATTCCATTTTATCTTCTCAATGTATTCTATGGCTGACCGAAAAACTAACACAACAACTACATAATAACTCTCCCAACTCACAACAACCATCGCCACAACGCCACAATCACCATCATCACCACACCACATAAACCAATCCATCTCTCCATAATAGCCACCCATCGTAAACACTTCACAACCAAAACCACTACACCCAACTACCACTATGTACCACATCGCACAACACCACCACCCAGTATAACACCACTACACATCACACCACTACACACCATAACCGCATCATAACTACCCATATCTAATCTATTCCAACCCTAAAAAATCGCATCACATCACCATTTTCTAAAAAAGACAAACCAGTTATCACCATCACCTGACAAAACATTAAACCACATATGGAAACACAAAAATCACAACTAAACATCATAGAAACACATATAGACTTTCACAATTTATTAAATGGTTTTTGTCACATTACTTTTTTACTTAGCATGGGTATTTTCACACAAACCATATTTCATGGGAAGACATCATATTACCCAAATGTACATTATTTATCCTTTTATTTATGGTGTGGTCACATAATAAAAAAGTAAGGGTCTCAGCATATATCATATACTATGCAAGAAAGTCTCCCAAAAGCCTTTATTTTTAGTATAAAAACCACGTGGCATAAACATATTAGCAATAACATCAAAGAAAAAAATTATTTGATAACTCCCCCATACGCATAAATTTAAATTATATATATTATTTATATTATTACACCAACCCTTAATATCCACCTAAAAAAATAAAAAATAAAAAATCCCACACATAACATAGGAAAAGGGAGAGAACAAGGATTCCCTAATCAAATAAATTTTCTTGATATCACTGTGAACCATAGGGTGAAGAATAAATAGACCAAAAACCACAATCGCATAAGGAATGATAGATCACCCAACACTATGTCAAGGGATCATAAAAACATAGACTAACTTTTCCCAAAATTGGAGCCACAACATCACAACAAATCCCTGGAAAAATAACAGAAGGAAACACGGGGATAAATAGGAAGGAACTTACTACTGATCGATAATGACCAACCACCAAAAATCAAGGATCAAGGTGAGAGAATACAAGATTGAAAGCCTCCCAAAATTTCCTAGGGTTCTTCCACAATGAGAGAGAGATGAGAAGATTAATGAAAGGATAATCAGATGAACTAGTATTACAAACAACCTATAAATCACCTAATTTATGTTGTAAAACCAATAATTACTAAAATACACATCTTTGAAAACTTACACAATAAAACCAACATTTATGATATAAAACCTTTGAAACATCAACTTCCATGGATCCTTGGGAAATAATTAACTTTCACTATAATTTCCATTCTTATGGCATAAACCCTTTTTTATGTTATGCTCTTCAACCACACACAATCCATAAATTGTTATCCATTGAAGATATAAACAACCAAATTACGGTGTAAACCCCTATTTTATGGCGTAAAAAACTTATTGTAGTTCTACTATAGCTCCAAAATCCACCAACCATCTTTTGATCACTCTTCAACCACAAAACTAGTAAATTAACGACCCTAAAAGGAACTATCCATTACATTAGATATATATAAAATGATTCTTGTCCTCTATAATCAAAACCAAACCCAAAAAATTAGGAAAGGGGCATAAAAAACCACCCCATGAGATACCTCTCAAGGATCTCATTAGATCTCAACACTACCACTATCCGAACAAGACAAACTAAAATGCTTTCAAAATATCACTCACAACCACATCACTATATAACCACACTACATCCTATCCTCAGGGAAAAAACTACACATTGGATACTATCCACATGCAACTATTTTCAACACTGTTGTCCACATAAATATCTAAACCTCCACAGAGACCAAACAAACCATTACCATAATCAAAAAAAAAGAACTTCATTAAGCACAAAAATTAGGGAATTCCATTGTTTCATGCCAATATTTTATCCTCTTTGGGTGGAAATAACTCGCCCTCAAGGTTTTAATCATGTCATAGTACAATTAATCTAGATTAGGAATTAGGTTTTCTATTTTTAATATTCCATAAGCTTTATAACATATCATATATTACACATCAAAGGAAATATAACATCTCATAAAACAACAAGATCCAAAATCATGTCATTAAAACAAAATAGAGTAAGGTAAAACTCAAAACAAATCTTGGTATTGGGAATATATATGTGTCTCTTTCTCCCAAGTACTATCCTCCAGGCCACCATGCCTCCACAATAGATGAACCAAAGGAATGGTCTGTCTATGAATCACCTTCTTTTAATGATCCTAGTTCTCTACTAGTCGATCCGCGAACATCACATCATCATCAATATCTGACTCTCTCTATTAAATGATGTGGGATTCATTATAAAGATACCAATAAAGCTAAGAAACATGGATGATGTCATATATCCTCTCCAATCGTGGTGGAAACATCAATCGATATGTCACCACATCAACTTTTCCTAATACCTCAAAGAGCTTAATAAACCAGGGAGAAAACTTACTCTCCCTTCTAAAAATAGGTTTCCCACATTGATGGGAGACTTTAAATAACACATGATCACCAACCTCAAACTCCAAGAGCCTCCTCCTATGATCATCATAGGCCTTATTATGGTCTTTCAGTACCCATATCCTCTCTCAAACCAACTATATCTTCTCAGTTTTTCTCTACACCACATTAGCACCAAGAATTTCTATATCCCAAACCTCTATCATGTAAAATGGATAAAGACCTAGACACCTATATAATGAATCAAACAGGACCATTCCAATGGGCAAGTTATATTTTTTTATAGATACAAGGCCAAATTCAAGTGCCTTTCCCATGATCCACTAAAGCTCAAGATGAAATATCGAAACATATCCTCCAATTTCTGGATGGTCTCTTCACTCTTCCCATCCACATGAGAGTTGAAAGAAGTGATAAGTCACAACAGAGAGCCAAAAACATATTGAAATCCCATCCAGACCTATGAGGTAAAATAAAAATCTTGATCAAAGATTATGGTCCTCAATACCTTGTTAAGAATAACCACATTATCTACATACCACCTCTCTAAGATATCCAGGGTACTCGACTCAAAGAAGACTAAAAAGTGAGTCAACTTCATTAATTAATTCACTAGTACCTATAATGCATCAAAATATACATGATATTAGGGTAACCTAATAAAGAATTCCATTGAGATGTCCTTCCATTTCCAATAGAGAATATATAAGGACTATAGTAAACCCCTAGGAACAGGGTGATCCTATTTCATCTACTGAAAAACCCAGACACCTTTCCAAAAACTATTCCACGGACAATTTCATCCATGACTACAAAACATTCCTCCTAAAACCTTGATACATCTTGGTTATGCCAAGATGTACCACTAAAGGTGAGATGTGAAACTCATAAATAACTCCATCATGCAATGCATCTTGAATAAAAAATCTCCTCTAAAACAACATCTTGTTCTAAATATCCTTTGACCATCCCTCAGAGGCATCATCATGGCCAACCAAATAACACATCACCTCCACCCATGAGTCTCCCCATTGATACTCCTCCACCTTACACTTCAAGGATGAATCAGCATTCTTCTAATAAAGATAATCTCAACAACTACTCTCTTTGATTCCAATATTCATCACTTAAAACTACTCCATTACTTTTTTAAAAACCACAGAATCCTGAACCACATCCTCTCAGGACTTCTGACTCAATGAATTGGAAACAACTTCCCCCTTTCCAAAGGTATAAGTGATATCAAAATCATAATCCTAAATAAAATTCATCCACCTTATCTAGTTTATATTTAGATATCTCTGAAATAAAATGTATTTCAGGATCTTGTGGTTTGTTAAAACCACCAAGCACTAGAAAATAAGATAATGTAACTATAGATTCATCATAAACACAACTTACACCAACTCCAGGTCATGGGTAGATGGTTATGCTATTGGGGATGTAACTGTCTAGACACATAATAGATAACTTATTTCTCCTTTATCAACATGAATCCCAAGACTATATAAGAAGTGTCATAGAAAACCTCAAACAACACACCCTCCTTGAGAAATTGAAGCATTGGATCACAGACCAACTACTATTTTAGATAACTGGACACTACTTATCCTTGATCAGTCTACACAAAAAGCCTAGTCCTTCCTATTCAACACTGATAGCGGGGCTATAACTCAAGGGATATCAGGTAAAAACATATTATAATATATTTTTAGATCAAGGAAACTATTAACCTATTATATGTTCTTTTGTTCTTCACAAAAATTAATTACCATTATATTTGATAAGTCAACTACCACACCTTTCCGGAACACCACATTTCTAAGGAAATGCACCTCATGCATCAAGAACTCGCACTTAGACAACTTTTCAAAGATCCAGTGGTGTCTGGGGACCTACAAAATAGCTCTCACATGCATGAAATTCTCCTTATATGACTACAATTAGATAAAGATATCATCGATGAACATGACAATGAACTAGTCTATAGACTCACTGAATACGGAGTTCATGAGCCCCATGAAGATAGTTGGCGCATTTGTAACACTAAACGACATGAATACAAACTCAAAGTGACCATATTTGTACCTAAAGGTAATATTTTGGATATCCTCATCTCTTACCCTCAACTATTGATATACATACCATTGATCGGTCTTCAAAATCCAATTATCCCCTCTCAACTACTCAAATAGATCATTGGTCTTAAAAAAGGGTAATGGTTCTTAACTATTACCTAATTCAGCCTATAGTAGTCTATACACAACCTTAGACTACCATACACCATCTTAGAAAACAACATATATCACCCCAATGAGACACACTATGTCATATGAAACCCCTATGAATCAGATAATCCACCTACAACATCAACTCACTTAGTTCTGTAGGTTTCATTCAATAGGGATCCATCAAAATTAGAGATGTACTCAATTAAAACTCAATCCTAAACTTGACATCATGTTGACAGGGAAGATTGATGACCTCATTTATAAAAACATTAAATAATTCATCCACAACTCTAGGAACACCCTCTACTTAATCTTTCTCCAACAACTCTACCAACTGAGAAAAAAGTGTCTCTACTTACCTAAACCCCATTCGATAACCTCGATCACCAACAAACATCACTCACTATCCCTCCACATTATAAAATGAAACTCTCCTATAGAATCAGTCGACGACTGCATGAACAGAATATATCCAATCCATTACAAGGATAAAATTGTATGGTTGTATCTATTGTACAACTAAATATCCCACTAGCTAGCGTTTCACCATCTCCATTCTACATCCTCAGCACAAATCAAACAAATAATCCTAACCTCTAACTAGTGTAGATAACAGCAAGGGTACTGGGGTTATCTACATATCCAATCCAAAATCATAGACCAAATTAATAGAAAAAATTATTCTAAGTCTCCTAAATCAAAAAAAAAGTATAATTATGGGTGTATGATTAACTGATCATACCTCAAAAAACTCACATATCTACTAGAAATATTGTATATAATATATGAATATGATCATTCCCATATCCTCTACCTCTCTGATTATGACCTCCACTATCATAATATATCCTAGATACCTACGTATATGTACCATAATGAGGCTACCCTCTTCTAACAACATCTATTCTTAGCTACTGAACAAGCATCGGCAGTCCCTGTGACTGAAACTGCCTCAGGGGAAACTGCTACTACTACCAAAAAGTGGCCAAAACATCTACATGATACCAACCTCCCTAGGCAGTAAATCACTGAACCTTGCAATTCCTATTTCCTCTACAGACCTAAAAATAAAATGGTAACCCTCTTGTAGGTTCTTAGGATCTAATTCCCCATAAGAAGAGAAGAATATCTGATGTGGTCGGTTCCCCACTAACTGAAATGATAAATTCCTGAACACTCATGAACAGCTGCATAAAAATTTAACCCTCAATACACCCTATTGGACACTCTCTCGAGGATCAACTTAAAAGAAAATCATTTGCTCAATAGCCTAATCTTTTTTTATATCTCCAGGAACATAGGGAGCGTATATAGGGAAACTACGTACCTGATTTTTGGGAGAAAAGTCTCCAATATATTCCATGATCTGGACTCATCATATGGAAAACCATCTATAGAAAATTTTAGGGGGTCCTTAGACCTAATCACAAGATCCCACACACTCAAACTCCCCTGATAAAGGGATATCATATCCTACCTCTTTGTTTCCCTCAACATTGATGACATTAATTCCAATCGGAACTTCTTCTAAAATTCTGGACATGAAACATTTGTCTCATTACAGACACCAAGTTACATCATACACCATTGATGCATAGCTCCCCACAACTAAATCACTACCAATATTACCTAGAACTTGTATTGTTCTCGGATCAAACTAAAATTGATCTCAATCACCTCCAACCAACACTTAGTCTCTATATCTGAGGCGCTCCCCTCGTACTTCCCCAAACTCTACCACTAAAAGGATGAAAGGTCATCTTCCAAACCTCATCCTCCTCTATCAGGTCAAACCTTTAATAATAAACTGGATCATCCTACTACACCTCAGCTGCCTGAACAACTCACAGACAATGAATGGGAACCATTCTTAAAAATAAAGGATAACATTCTAAGCCTAGTAGCATGGAATGTTATCACAGTTTTATAAATTTAATTCATTTTATTTCCCTAAAAACACAATTTCAACATGAACATGATCAATCATGATACATTTACCTCTCCTAGGTCTCTACCCTACAAACAATTCCACCTCAATTAGTCATTAAATAAGATCAAAGTTCATATGTTATATCACATAGGGGACTAAAATCATGTTTCCTAGCTAGGCTCTCTAGCCTATTTCACACACCAATATCAACTAGAATTTTTTCCTTACCAACACATTCAAACCTCACAAGTCCTTACTCCAAACTCCATCTTATCTACCAACCAAAACCTCTAATACCACTTTATCATGACCACCTCTCTCCAAAGATACTAAAATTAAGGAAGAGTAATAATGGCCCATCAGCCCCACCTCTATTAGGCCCTGGGTTGGATGCAAGCACCAAGGGTATACAAAATTCACAAATCTGGTAGGAATCCCATTTATAATAAAATAGTTTTACGAGATAGGATAAATAACCACAAAATAACTCCATTAGATAATATAAAATAAACCTAAAAACATCCCTTAGTTCATGTATAAAGTAAACCAATACAAATAAAAGCCTTTAATATATGAAAAATACAAGTCTTATGGTAGCAACTCAACAACAACTCAAACTTATCTAGTAATGTCCATCTAGGTCCCTAAATCCCTCATGGAAACCTAAAATAGTTTATATACACAGGGTGAGAATAACATGTATACTCAGTAAAATATAACTAAGGTCTCAAGTGTACATGTGAAAAGAGCATATTAATGCCGCTAGGAACAAATAGTATAACCAAAAAGAACCTAGATAGGTCAATTAGCCATTATATCATCACTATGGCACACTCACCAAATCACAAAACCAATATAATAACATAGAATCAAGATCATATGAAAGAAACACTTCCCCAATAATTTTCCACTTTCATGCCTCAATATCGAACATCTTGTGTTATCATACCTCCTATACATATAACATCACATAACACACCACTTCATGTATTTCCTCAAGACACCAAGTCCATATGTGATGTGGGTTAGGATGCATCCCTTCCTACCCCATTCTCGCAAGTTCTATCATCTCATGCTAGCATCAGTCATCATCACATCTCATTTCATCTCATAACTAGAGAAGTAGAGTATCATGAATGTGAAGTGCATCAACCTCATACCCTTCACCTACCATGCATGAATCCCACCACATATCACATCTCATCTACCCTCATCACATAACTTATCACTCGAAGACACCTAAGCTGACACATCACATCATATATCACTCGATGACACCATGTCCATCACAACACATATCACCCAAAGACACATGGGCCATCACTATTGAAGGGGGAATGGGGAAGAGGGCATAGACAGCGGTCCATTTCACCACTATCCTAGATGTTGAGAAAAAAACTCGAAGCCCCAAACCTCTAAGCATTGGTAAGCTTATCTAACTCACGCATGTTCTATATAGAAATAACATAGAGAAACATGACATATATATAGCGTAAAATAACCAACCTATGGGTTAACAACAACTGAAATAGTGCACACCACGTCACCACCACTATACCACACACTAACTATCATAACCACTTACACAACTATATAAAAAACATCACACAACATCCACACAATCCACATGATTACACTTTCACTTACTAATAAAGTTCATTCACATTTACATAGCAAATCCATTTATAGTTCAATTAATTTAATCCATTTTACCACACTTCCATTTTTATCCCATGTCATTTATTTAACATCTTATTTCATTTCATTTTATCATCTTAATTTATTCTATAGATAACTAGAAAACTAACACATCCACTACAAAACAACTCACCCTACTCACTACAACCATCACCACAATACTAAAATCACCATCATCATTATGCCACATCAACCAGGTAATCTTGCCACAATAACCACCCATTGTAACTGCTGCATAGCCATTACCACCACACACCACCACTATTGCCACATCACAAAATACCACCACACATCACAACACCATTGAATATCACACCACTACACACCACAATCATATCACAACTTCCCACATCTCATCCATGCCAACTAACCACATTGAATCACAACCCCATGCACTAAGAATCCTAATTGGTCATCACCATCACCTGAAAACACCCCAAAACACCTAGGGAAACACAAAAAGCACCATCACGCATCATAGCAACACATAATGGATTCCAAAATTTATTCAAGTTTTTTCATCATATTACTTATTTACATAGAATGGCTATTATCACACAAACTAGATTTTATGGAAAACCATTTTATTCTAAAAATGTATATTATTTGGCCTTCTATTTAAGGTATGATCACACAATAAAAAAGAAAGGGTCTCATCATATCATCTACTATTAAATAATGGATCCAAACTACCATTATTTTCATCAAGGAAACCACATAGCATAAACATATCATCAATAAAATCAAATAAGAAAATCATGTGATATATCCCCCATACCCATCATTTTAAATTATTTTCATAATTTATCTTATTATTATAACCCTTAATATCCTTAAAAGGAAATAAAAATCATGAAATTCTTATACACATCACATAAAAAGTGAGAGAATGAGGATCCCCTACCTAATAGATGTTTTATGATCTTGCAGCACACCGCATGGAGAAGGAGAAACAACCCAAAAACCACAATCATACAAGGAAACAATAGATCACCCTACACCGTATCAAGGTATCATCCAAACATAGACCAAATCACCCCAAAACTATATCAACAATGTCATAGTGTATCCCTAAAAAATGGTGAATTAAACATGAGGATAAAGAGGAAGGAACTTACCACTGATCACCAATGACCAACCACCAGAACTCAAGGATCAAGGTAAGGGAAGAAGGTCTAGAAAACATCCCAAAATCACCTAGGTTCGTCCACAATGAGAGAGATATGATCGAATGAATTAAAGGAGAAATAGTTGAAATGGTATTATAAAAAAACTTATAACTCACCCAATTTACCGTGTAAAACTAACATTTATTATGTAAAATCTACAACTCTAAAAACATACACAATAAAACTAACCTTTTGTCCATAAAATCTTAAAAACATAAAATTATAATTATCCTTGTGAAAAAATTAACTTACACTATAAATTCCATTAATACTACATAAACCCATTTTATGTTTTGCACCTCTTCCACATAAAATCCATAAATTGTAAGGCACTCAAGCCGAAAACCACCAACTTATAGTGTAAACCCATCTTTTGTGATGTAAAAATCCGATTGTAATTCTGTTGTAGCTCTAACCTCCACCAAACCTCCTATGAGAACTCAAAGACTACAAAACCATAAAAATAATGGGCTGGAAAGGCATTTTTTATTACATGGGATTCCTAAGAAATGAAATAAAGGTTGGAAAAGTGATCAGGTTAGAGAGGATTTAAGAATTTGTACCTAGTCTGCAACACAGAAGACCCCAGAATAACCCCTAGGATCATGATACAGAATGGATGAAAACTAAAGGGACTATAGAACATGAACACTCTATAAGACACAACGTAATGGTCAAATCCACATCTGAAATTTATAGTTATCTCCATTCAACAAATCCATAAAATGGGGGAAGACACCACAGCACATCCCAGACCACTACTTTGTGGACACCGATCAGCTAGGAAGAAGGTTTACTGTATCCCCATCTCTAAGACATAGCTACCCTAAAAATAAAAAACCACTAAAACATCTCCCCATAGATTTTACTTCATATCTAACACCTCCATTTCATATCACTTAACTTCTAAAAAGGAGTTATGCCACAGCCAAGGCTCTATGGTATAGTGAGAGAACCATTTTATACATGTATTTTTAGATATAAAATAGACAATTTGTATATATTAATTTAATAAAATTGTCAAAATTTTATTGTTTTTATGTTTTGTGGAAGGATACAAGGTTTTTAGAAAAGTGAACCAAAATAGATTAGTATAGTGAGATGAAAACACGCAGCAATGTGCTGCATCACGGTGCAGCGTGACACTGGATTTTTAAAGCTAAAGGATAATTATTTGATGAGGTGAATGATGGAATGTGATTAAGGGATGAGTGAAGGACCATGTTTGAAACTTGAAAGTTAAGAACCAGGATGATTCAAAGAAAAGCTATCTCAAAATCATCTTTACATGCCTTGTAAGTTATTCACAACGTGTAACATGAGGAATAACATAGTGTGAAAACAAGACATGAATATTCCAATACCACACCTTACACAATGTAAATATCCTATTAATTATGTCTAATGTTTTAGAAATCAGGGGGTCAGTCCTGCATGTTTCATGTCGTGCAACATTTACATGACGCCAAACCCTTGGCGCTAACACAAGAACGGTAGTTTGATGAGACTTAAATATAGTATCCACTCATTCAGTACCCATTATGACCCAAGACAATTTAATGACCCTTTAATGATACCCCTAAGGCTCTTCCATTCCTATAAATAAGATTCCATTTGGATTTTGATAAAGGATAATTTAGTGATGGAAGCTTTGGATGATGGCCTGATGTAGATTTATTTCTCTTCTTTTCTTTTCTTTTATTTATTTCATTTTTTGGCATATCCCTTATCATGAATCAACATTAATTCCCCATATATAGAGGGTTAGTTACTGTGAGTGATCAATAAAGGGAATGTATTTACCAAATTCTATGTTTTAGTTTTTTCATTTATTGGAATAAACCCTTTTCTCTTCCTTCTGCCAACTAGTTTTGATTGTTTATTCAATTTTTAATTCTGAATGAATTTGTGCTAGGGATAGATTATTTTTTATTTCAATTTCTTTGGTCAATGATATATATATCCCTCCACCCAATTCCTATTTGTTTTATACATAACATATTAGGGTTGGGTGGTGAAGTTCTCGGCGATTTCGAGAACATGTGAGGAATTATGATAGGGAATGTTGTTAATTAGGGAATAACAATTCCTAATCGGTTATTGGTTTAATTTTCCAAAATAACCTATTATAATTCCACACACACATGAAGTAGGGTAGACCAATTGATATGTGATTAGAAATTCCCAAAGCATCACCATTTTCCCAAGGGGGGAGATGAATCAATAGAGGAATCTCTCTCTTACCAACCAGCAGAAGTAGAATTGGTAAAAATTGGAAATGATTATAGTATAGCCCTAGGTTTATCCAAACCCATTCCGGTTACCATATTTCATAAAATTTTTTAATCAATAAATTTATACTTCTTTATATTTTCAATTTATCAAACAAATCAAAAATTGAATTTTTATCAAAATAAATAAAATTAACAAACCTATTTGTGTCCACTCATCTTCAAGATACTACCAAGGTTAACTAATATACTATAATTAGTAATTAAAAATTGTTTTCCCACTTCCCACGATAGGGATGCGTCATGAAGCTTCCCCAAAATTGGAAGTATCTCCAAAAACAACTCAAACTGCATGCCAAGCAACATCCTTCCCTCCTTTGCTGAAGTCACCACCCCTATGGCATAGCTTATGGATCAACACTTCAAGGCTCCTACCAACTGGATTTTCAAGCTTGCTTATCCTATTACCTTTCAAACTCTTTCATAATTCCCCTGGACACCTACATCACAAGAATTCCTAAAAAATGATGGGTTGAAATCTTTATACACTTACATCAAATACTTCTCAAACTATTCTCATACTCGAGAATAAAAACCAACATGGAAATAAAGGGTAAAATTAGTCTAAATAACCATCCCATGAGATAACTCACAAGGATCTCATTATATCTAAACACCTCCACCAACCAAACACACCAAACCCAGCCAAAAAAATCACCATACATTTCACACAACCACACCACCACACTACTTTACCATATTCCCCACCAAGAATAACACCACACCATTTAATGTCAACCGCAAACCATAATCTCATCCTCCACATAGTCCAAGATAATAATCACCGCAACCAATACATAGCACAACCCCAATCACACAAATCAAGTAATTCTATCTTACATGTCATGATATTGTTTTCTTTGGAATACATCGACTCACCTGCACTATTTTAATCATTTTATAGTATAATGAATCTTGATTATGAATTAGTTTTTTTCATCTTTATGTTATAGAAGATTTATTACACACCACATCAATAGGGAATAATTAAATCTCATAAAACATAAATATCTAAACATCACATCTTAAAATAAAAATAAATCAAAGAAAAAATCAACACAACTCTAGGTATTGGTCACCCATAACTATCCCACACTCCCAAGTACCCTCTTATGACTCCACAATACATGAACAAAAAGAATCACCCATAGATGCAACACCATCTCATGATGATACCATATTTTCACTGGATACTCCACGAATTTCAATACCTACTTGATAACCAACTCTCCATAATTAATGACATGTGATTCATCATAGAGATACTGATGGAGGTGATAGATGTGGAAGATTTCATTTATCTGGTACATCCGTGGTAGGAGAACCAATCGATATACCACCTTTCCCACACACCTTATCACCTCTAAAGGCCCTATAAACTAGGGAGAGGTCTTACTCCCCTTACCAAATCTCTACTTCCCATGTCAAAATGAGACTCTCAATAACACATGGTATCCATCCTTGAACTCTAAGGGACTCCTCTTATGATCATTATATGAATTATAATGGTTATACATTGCCTTCATTATCTTATAGACAACCTAAACCTTCTCTATCGTTCTCTACACCACATCAGGACCAAGAACTGAGGACTCTCTTGCCACTTCCTAGCAAAATGTAGAACAAAATTTCCACCCATACAAATCCCTAAACAGGTCCTTGTCGATGGATAATTGTTATCTATTTTTATAATAAAACTTAACCAAAGGAAAAAAATTCACAATATCCTCCAAAGTCTAAGATTCATGACCACAACATATCCTTCGGTATATAGATAGTCCCCTCTATCTTCTCATCCATATGAGGGTGGAAGGAAGTGATGGGGCATAACTAAGTTCCAAAATAATGTTGAAATACCCTCCAAATATGTGAGGAAATAATTGTCTTAGTCCAATACAATTGACCTTGAAACTCCATACAGTTTCACCACCTCATCCACATACCTCCTCGCTAAAACATCTATGGTGCCTGAATCCTTCGTTGCTTGGAAGTGAGATGATTTCTTCAACTGATCCATCATTACCCAGATATCATCAAAATATCCCTGATCATGGGGTAACCCTATGAAAAAATCCATTGATATGTCATCTCATTTTCACTAGGTAACATCCATGGGTTGTAATAAACCTCCAAGAACATGGTATTATGCTTTTACCTATTGGAAAATAATACACCAAGCCACAAACTTTTCCACCACCCATTTCATCTTAATTTAAAAAAACTAATTCCTCAGGGCATGGTATATCTTGGATACCCCTAGGTGTACCTAAAAATGTGATATGGAAACCTCATGAAGGAATCCCTCTCACATCAATACTAGAACAAATACGCTTCCCAAAAAATGAGTTATGACCATCCCTCTGGAGCATCACCATGGCTAACATGATCATGCATCACCTCTACATCTGATTCTCCCCACTATGAATCCTCCACCTACCACACTAAATAAGACTGAAATATCATATAAAACAATAATCCCCCACCATCAACTGCCCTTGCATCTTGGTTCAAGTCTTCCAACTCATCCATCTCCCTATAAGCATACCCATACTCTTGAACAAAATCATTTTGTGACTTCCTTATTAAAGTGTTGGCCACAATATTCCTCTTTCTTGAGGTATTGGAGATTTCAAAGTGATGATCTTGGATAAACTCAACCCAACTCTATTATCTTATATTTATTTCATGATGAGAAAATATATTCCTCAAGATCTTGTGATATGTAAAGACCACGAATAATTCTCCAATGAGGTAATTTCACCATAAATTCAGGGCAAACAAAATCACTTCTATCACCAAACTATGGGTGTAATTGTTACGATCATGGGGTGTAACTTCTAAAATACATAAGATATAACTTCTTTATATTGAATCAAGACACATCTCAATGCTAGATAGAATTTATTGTAAAACACCTTGAATATCACCCCCTCTACAAGGAACTAGATCACTAGAGAACAGATCAATTTCCCTTTCAGGCAGTCAAATTCCACCTAACACTGATCTTTCAAGATAAATTCCTAGTATTTCCTGGTCAAAGCTATCAACAAGACCACAATACATGAGTAATTGGATACGAACCTCTAGTAATATCCTGTAATACTAAGAAAACTATAAACCTATATAAAATTATTAGTTTCATCACAAGAAACAACTGACTCAACCTTTGATGGGTCCATGGACACACCTGTCTAGGACACCACATACCTAGGTAAATGAAGCTTTCATGTCCAAAACATACACATAGAAATCTTTCCCCAGAGAATGTGGTGTCAAATAACTTTTAAGATAACTATGAGATGATCGACATGCTCCTTCACTTACTTTGAGTAGATCAAGATGTTGTTGATGAATACAACTATGAAGTGTTCTAGGAACTCATGGTACATGGAGTTCATGATACCCATGAACACCACTGGTGCATTCATGACATCAAACAGAATGGAAAAAAACTCAAATTTATTATACCTATATATAAGGGTATTCTTTGGGATATTTCCCTCCTTCACCCTCAAATAGTGATACACATACTATAGATCAATCTTAGAAAACCAAATCACCCTTCTCAACTAATTGAAAAGATCATAAATCCTTATAATAGGTTAGAGATTCTTGATCTCCATCTTCTTATTTCTCCAGTTTTATATATAAATCCTTATAATACCACATATATTCTTAGAAAATAACACTGAATCACCCCACAGTGACACACAAGGATAGATAAACTCCTTCTTTATTAAGTCATTTGTATATATCCATACTTCCCAAAACATAAAAGGTTTTATCTGATAAGGATCCATCAAAATTACAGAATCATTGGGCTGAAAGTCTATCTTGAACTCAACTTTCGATTGAGAGGGTAACATCAAAACCTCCTCAGGAAAAACATCCAAAAACTCCCAGACAACCCTAGGAGCCTCCACTCTCCTACCATCCATTGATTTCATAGAAAAATTATCCATTAAATAAATAAATGGATCTAAAAACCTAATTATCACCTGAAAACTTTTCTTGCCAATGAAAACCATACTTTGGTCATCCACATCTGAGAACATGACTCTCCACTAGAAGCAGTTGATAACAACATGAATGGAATAAAACTAGTCGATAATGATAATGACATCATATAGATATATCTATAGAAATAATATATCCCCATAGGAATTATGTGTCCCTATCATAAATATACATTCCCATCACACATCAAACAAGTTGGTTTGGCCTTCGACTAGAATAGTCATCACTAGAGGCATAGGAATCCTCTATACGTCTAGTCCCAGAGCACATACTATGCCAGGTGTAACAAAAAAGTATGAAGCTTGTGAATCAAAAAAAATTGTAATAAGGGTTGAAGAAAAACTGATTTTACCTCTAATGTTCTCTAACCCCTCTGGTGATGTTACATTCACTATATACAACTAACCACACCAAGGTCCTATGCCTCTCAGTTGAAGTCCACTTCCAAGTTCATACTCAGGATGAGGTCCATGAACACAAGGAACATCTTGAGGTTGGCCTCTACCTACTTATTCTCCTCTCATTGATGTATAAACCAGTTTCCCCTACTATTGAAGTGACCTCGTTAGTGGTTGTTACTAAGGATGAAACTAAACCTGACTACCTCCACCAAACCAAGCTTGAAGAACCATGAGGATCTGATTCTGATGATGACCATGAAACCCATATATAAATCAAATTATCTCAAATATATTGGAAAAAGAATGGGAAACACTAGACATGGAAGGAAAAAAATGAATTTTCTGATGTTGAATCCCTATTGTTCAAAACATTAAAGGCCCTCACACCTGAAACCATTTATTGGTAACTCTACCTCTTGATAAACCCTTTTGGTTCCCCTCTCACAATAAACCTCATCATGAGTGCCTATACTCAATCACATCCACCTTCTTATGTACCACAAAATACACGAGAAACATAAAGGGAGTAACCACATACTAGAATGAAGGACAATGCACCTCCTCAAGATTCCTCGCATGGGACTCCTCATTAAAAAAAATATCAGGGGGAAAAGAAAAAGTTTCTTGAACTTGATTAAAAACTCCCACAAAACCATAATCCCATGTTTAAGATAGAGTAGCTCTTACCATTATACTATCTTTATGTTCGATGAAAGAAACTATGCCTTGAACTCTTTCTGGAAGTTTAACCATCAAATGTCAGTCTCCTTTCACTCACCAAGATACAACATCTACCAATGACGTGTAACTCCCTACATATGACAAACTACTAGTGGGACCTAATAATTTTATGGGGACCAAAACAAACTGAAGATGATATCGAGTATCTCCAAATATCTTTATATCTCTAGATTATAAACAATACCATAATAATTCCCTAAATCCTACCCCTAAAATTGCACAACATTATCTTCCACCGATCATCCTACTCAACTAGATCATCCCTCTGGTGATCAGATAGATCATCCTGTTGAACCTCCACTTCCTGAACCACATGAGGATGATGATCAAGATCCATAACTGAAAAGATAAATAGTGATTTCATAATCCTGATAGTATTTAATTTTATTAGGATCTATTTAATTCATTTTAAACTTCCCAAAACCACCCATTTCAAACAAGAACATAAGTCAATCATCATACATGTATAGCTCCTTGGTCTCAACCCTATAAGTGATGTCACCTCACTTAGTTATTATATAGGCTCAAAGTACTTGTATTAGATCATGGGGGCCCTAAAATCTCATGTTCTAGATGGTCTTCCCTAGCCTATACCATGTACCAAGATGAACTGAAATCATTTCCTTACCAACCCATACAATCCTCACTGTTCCCAACTCCAAACTCCATTATATCCTTCAACCAAAATCACTAATACCACTTTATCATGACCCCAACCCTCCAATGGTGCCCCTCTTAGTCTGAAAATGAAGAAAGATAGATAATAACACCTGAGTCCTACCTCCAGTGGGGCCTAAGTTGGAGGATATCATTGAGGGTATAAAAATCTCACAAATATCAGTCATTACCCTATGTAATAATAGGATCAGGAGATATGATAAATTAAATGTAAGAAAATCCAATACATAATATGAAAAGGAAACCAAAAATATCCCATAATTAATGTATAAATAATAAAGATACAAATAAAAGTCTTGAAATCAAAACCTAAAATAAAAACTAAATAAGCAACAATGCTAAAGCTCTAGAGCTCATGCTATAATTGTCTAGCATGATCCACGTAATCCTCCTAAAAATATGAAAATAGTTTGTATATACATAGGGTGATTATACAAGTATACTAATTAGGGTCATTCCAAATTCTCTCATGCACAAGTGAAAATGTGGATCCTAATGAACCAATGATAAAACAGCATAACCAATAGCACCTAAACAAGTGAACTAACTAGTCCTATACTCACCAAGGAATGCTCACTAAATAACACATCTATGTGTAATAACATAATAATAATCATATCAATATAAAGTTACCACGCATCACTTTCCCACTGATTTTATGATATCGCATCCCAACATCATACATCCTAGTGCTCCCATATCTTTTATATAATACATACAATCACAACACATCTCATCCAAAGACCCCTAGTCCATCACATCATTCCAATAAACCCACATGAAACTATTCATCACCTATTACTCACATTCATTTAGTCCAACACATCACATCTCATCTCACCCAAAGACACCTCATCCAACACATTACATCACATATAATCTATAACCAGAATAGTAGGGTATCATGAAAATGAAGGAAATCAACTTTTTTCTCCTCCTCATACCATTCATGACCCCACTATAATCAGTATCATCAAACATCACTATAGTACACTTTTACCTTCTGGCCATCACAGTACGTGAATGTCAATGTCTCTTAGAAGAGATAGCAGGAAATAGGGGTATCTATCCATCCATTCTCATCATCGGGATTTTTGGAAAAACACCCCCAAATATTTGGGTGTCGTCACATGGTACATGATGTGGGTGGGGTGAATATAGAATTAAAAAAAAAAGGAAAATAAAATGTGGATATATATATCCCCACACAAGACGAACTTATGGGTTCACAACCAAAGTACTAACCAACTCACAACATCACCACCAAACCTCACAACACCTACCACCTCTAAATTTAGATCACCACACAAAAATACACAAGACATATGCCACATTCCACCTTTCATAACAAGTCAAGACAATTTCAAGGTTTCCCATTAAAAATAAATTTTATTCATTAAACCCATTCATTTTCCAAACCATTCATTTCATTATTTAATCCTATTTAATTCACATTTAATAGTAACCACCTAATCCAAACTTCCCATTTTAATTCAATGTTCACTAGACATTTCAACACATTCCATTTAAATTCACCATTTAATTTTAATTCCACTACTACCTAGACAACTACTAAAACACAATAAAATCAAAGAGCACAAACATCCTCATGCCAACAAGACCACATCACCTCTATTTCACATCCACATCCACTTTCTGTATCATGACCATTTTACACATCACAAATTCCATGTACTGTGTCCAATTATCATAACATCACCACCCCACATCACAACTACAAATCATCACCCCATACTATAACCTCATCATAACATATCCTCCTAAAATCACAACCATAAACCATAACATTTTTCATATCACATTCACACATCAATTTTCATATTTAGCAAGGGGATTTTCCCCTATTACACTTATTTATTTTAGCATCATTCCTAGACAAACCATATCCTAGGGAAAAAAATTTTACTAACCAGATATAGGTGGTGAAAATTCCAATTTAGGTGATAAAAACAACCATTCAAAAATGATTCTCTAGATCTATGAACTACAATGTAAACAAAAAAACCAATGTCCAAACATTTCAATAATGTGTAAAGCCTATAAATTTACAATATCAATAATATAAAAAATCTATAAAGCATTTTATTTAATTTCCCTTCCCCTTAAATTTAAATTTGAACCAATTATTTTTCTTTAATAAATATGATGTATACTATCTTTCCAAAAGGTAAAAGGAGTATAACCCCTCCTACATGATATACTACATTAGAGACAAAAGATCCCCTACCTCAAAAAAAGATTTCTAGTAAGTTGTAAAAGTTCAAAGTAAGACAGAGGCCACCATCATTCACCCCAGTGGAGGATAACACCATTACAATACTAAAACACAACAACCACACCATTCCTTTATCAAAAAAACATCAAAACCAGATATTTCTATTGATATCCACCTCTATATATAATAAAATATGGGGAATATAAGAAAATAAAGACTGGAACTCACCTAAACCACCACTGGTTAATCTCCTAAGATCGAGTTCGAAAGCCAATAATTAGGGGTTGAAAGGCCTCTAAAGAAAACACTTGGGTCTCCTACGAAATAAGAGAAAGTTTTTGAGTTGAAATTTTTACTTTTTATACTTTTTATACTACATTTTGAAAATAAAAACATGCTCTTAAAAATGATATTTTACAAACTTTATATTTCTCAAATTTTTAGAACGTTTTTCTAGAAAAACAATTTATTCTAATTAATTTAGAAATATTTATAAACTAATAATAAACACTTTCCATACTATTTTGATCCATCAGAGTGACTAAGGTCTGATCCATCAGACTGACTAAATTCTTGTCCACTGGACTAACAAAATTCTTGTCCATCAGATTGACCTAAGTCAAATCCATCATATTCAACTCAGTTTAGTCTATATGAATTACAAAATCTAGTCTATCGGTATGAAAAAATATGATCTATCAGTATGACGGAATCTAGTCTATCAGTGTGATAAAATCTAGTCTATTGGTATTATTGAGTTTAGTCTATGTGTATGAATAGTCTTAGTCTATCGGTGTCATTGAGTTTATTCAATTTGTGTGAATGATTTTAGTCTATTGGTGTGACTGAGTTTAGTCCATCGGACTAACACTTTTTATTCTATTAGAATAATAAAGTTTATAATTGAATCCATAATTATTTCTATCGTATGTAATATGTTTTACAACAGTATAATCATGATACCAAAACAACATTGGGTAGAAATATGTTTTATGATCTTTCAAGTTAAAGGTCGTATTCAAGAATCAAAAAAAAATAAGACTGTTAAAAGAGTGCCTATAAATAGAGGTGAATTCAAGGAGCTAGGAGCTAATGTATTCTATAAACTCAATCCTTCTGAAGATTTCTCTGCTTTAACAACTCATTACTTTCTTTTTGTAATATTTTGAAGAGTTTTTTTTTAAGGAATCTGTGTGAGGATTCAAAATTCCTTAAAACATTTTTGCATTTTTATTTTATGTCTAATATAAATTAGTATTAAGGGTTTATAGGGATAATAAGATGGATAGAACTGATTAGGCTGATCGAGGGGCTCTGGAGATAAAAAGATAGAGCTAATAACAATATTTCAGATTGAGGGATTTCTTCTTGAGTAAATTCTAGACTTATATTTTGTTTTAAACTATGGATTACTTAAGTAAAGTTTATTAAATTCCTCTATAGTAAAGGTTAAAGTACACTCATTTATTTTATAAATTTTATGTCAGATTACTAAAAAAATTTATAAAGTTTCATTTTACTTGTTTTTACAAGTTGTTTTAATCATTCGTTTAATTTATAATGATTTTTTTTAATAAACGTTTTTATATTTTGATATACTAGATGAACTCTGAGTCCATTACAAGTTACTCTAATAATCCATCACAATCCAAGTCTGATAAATTATAAGAAATAGGTTTGGTTTTAATTAGTTTAAAGTTTTAAACTATAATTCACCCCCTCCCCCTATTCTCCCTTTTTTTACTTAAATAAATTTTCTATATTTTTTACAAAATTTTATTACACTAACATGTATTTTGTAGAAAGAGTTAATATTTTTATAAGATAGATGGTTTAAACATTGGTACACTTGAAAATATGAATCCTAGAATACCAAGAAAATTGACGGTGTCGACTATGAATATTGAAGAGATAGAATGAAGAAATTTATTATTAACACTAGTGTTGATAATTTCATTATATTGATAGGTAATTAAAATATTATTGAGAAAGAAGTTTTTATGTTTACAATTCAAGAGAAGTTATAATAATAATTTAATTGTCATGTAAATCATACTCAATTGTGTTCTAGGAAAAGGAATATATATAGTCATATTTCCTATTTTTGATCATCAGATAATGTCTAGAAAAAATTATAAGTTATCCATTTTTTAAATTCTAAAGTTTTTTAGACTGGAAAAGAAATATTAAGAGCAGACTATCAAGAATTTGATTTTATACCTAGTGAATCTACTTCAAATATGTATCAAATAATTATAAACAATTTAATAGTATTTTATAGAGAAAGATATTATAAATGTAATATTAGTTGAAAATATTATAGAGATAATACTAAAAGAATTTGAATCCAAAAGAACATATTTGTATGATATAAGAAGGATTACAAATCAAACATTGGATGATTTTATTGGTTCTCTCATACATTATGAGGGTAGGATAAAAAATAAATGTTGAGAAAATAAAAAATAATACTATAGTTGTTTCTTTTGGTTAAAGTTAAAATGTTTCTAATAATGTTCATTTAGCTGATAAGGTTTCAAAGTCTTTGAAGAAAAATAAAGTTTAATTTTAAACATATAGTATTTCATTTTAAGAAATTTAGAAATAATTTTCTCAGTAATCCCATAGGACGAACAATATTTTTTGGAAAAAATATTTTTCAGTATAAGTATAAGAAGAGTCACCAAAGAATAAGTGACAAGAAATACTCTTTAGAAGTTATTTTATATGAATGAAAAAAGGCTGGTCATATAAGACATTACTATATAAAGTTGAAAAGAAAAGAAAAGAAGTATAATAATTCTAAAATAAATCCTAGAAATACTACTAGCACAAGAATAGTAGAATTCTCAAAGTTATAGGAACATGGATTTATAGTGGTGGAGTTAGTTCATCCTAAAGTTATGATAGAGGAAATGAAAATAATAAGAAAATCAGATTATATACTGAGATTAAGATGATCAACAATTGGTTTATGGATAAGGTGATTTCTAAATCCTTAACCAATCTATTATCCCAACTAGGTTAAATCTCTTAATAGGGGTGAATCAGGGTATGATAGATTAAAACAACTTCCCTTTCAGATCTTGTTTCATTTTTAAACAAAACTTTCTTCTCTCCCTTTCCCAATGCAATTTAAAAACATAAAGGGAATCATACATGAGACACATCAATTTTACTTGGTTTACCCTCACTGGGATACGTCCAAATAGCATACAACGAGCCTTCTAAGAGAAAATGATTTATTCGTATTATATAATAAATTCATATAGGTTATATTATTCTTATAATTATTTAAAATTCTTTTATATCATGCTAATAAACACTAAATATGATCATTATTCTTCTGGTATAATGATATTACAACCAAATCACTATGACAACCCTTATCTTTAATTCACATTATTTTATGATTTAATGCATAAAGGTAAACATAAAACAATCCCAGAAGATCATGAATCCTAGTGTATTTGGGAATTAGAAATATAGAACATAAACTTCATATGTGGGAATAAAAACAATATTTAAAACTTTCTTAACATCATTCTAATATTCCATAGCATTTAAAACTACGTGGGATTACCTGGGTACATACATAAGAAAGGGGTAATATATAAAGCACAGTAAGAGAATAAACAATGAATTGAATGATAAAATTATTACATGTTGGTCAATATGAATTTAAATGGGACAAAAAGGGGTGAGAATCATTAACATGGACATCAAATCATGATATATGATGATAACATAAAGGCAACATGGTAAAGTGGAAATAATATTAAACATTACATCATTAACATAGGTCAAGGATAACTACCAATACATCATAACATGGTAGAAAAAAGTCCCACAATATATTAGTTTTACTCCCTAATCATATACCTTAAATCTCATTAAACTAAAACATTACCCAATACATTAGAGAGCTATATAATTATAGGCTTACCCATCTCTTTCATATCATGTACATGCATAAGTGTGCCACATATATTGTTCAATATAGGATCATATTTTACCAAATTTAATCCCAAAATTAAGGATTGTGGAATGAATAAGTTTAATTCAAAAATCATATAATTATAGGTACGTCTAGGTGAATTCCCTTGAGTGTCAATGGTAATGGTATTTATGATACAAAGTTTTTTCATGGAAAATCGTAGGATAGTTCTAGTTGCATAATGGTGGTACATAATGAATCATGGGAGAGATTAATGATTCTAAAATGGGTATATAATAAATTTAATTCCATAATGGAAGTAATAGGGATATGAAATATCATAATCCAATATAAAAAATTTGTAATTAAAAGTCATAAGAAAAAAATGATGTTTGAATAAAAGTTTGGAATGGAAAAAATACAGGATAATTTAAGTAGCATAACGGGGGTACGTAATGAATCATGAGAGAGAATAATGATATTAAAATGGGTCTATAGTTACTTATAAATCATAATTTTGGTTATTGGAATGTGTGAGAACATACCCCATCATGAACAAATGGAAAAAAAAGGCATAACAAAATGGAGGTTCTTGAATAAAAAGGATAACGAGATGATCCCTTACCTTGAGAGGGTGTTTCCAAAAGCTTGGGAGGAGATTATTGAGATATTAAGGGAACCTTGGGGATCTAGAGAAGAAATGGAAGATTATATTCATGCTCCAATGGTTTTTTTTTAATATTAATGGGATTTTGTGTAGGAAAAGATAGGGGTTATTTATTGTTTTCTAAACTTAGGTTTTGGAATCTATAAAATAAAGTAATCAAAACCAAAAAGATTTCCATGGATTTTGACCATGTTTTAAACAAAATAGGATTGTTTTTAATTATTTTATAAGTCCATGAACTGATAATAGTAAAATAATACCCGTGGTGATGTATATGTGATTCATGTATATAAAGAATTGATTTTAAAACCTTAAAATATAATATAGGTTTTGGAGGATTCATAAAGGGTTTATAAAATTAATCAAATAATATAAAAACGCATTATTTTAATGGGGAAATATATATTTGTTCATTGATATGTTTTATGGTATATATTAAATCAATTTTGGGTTATTATGATTTCATAATACATACTGTATATTTACACCAAATTTTATTTTTAGCCAAAAAATCGATTGTCTTAGAAAATTATGAGAAGTTAAACTTTGGATAATTTTGACATGTTGATTCAAAAAAAATATTTTTTAAAAATAGTTTTATAAATATTATAAACTAAAATTTTAAATTAAACTCCCCATTTATTAAAAAATAATGGGTTTTTTAGAATAAATTTTTTTTACTCTTATAAAAATTACATTTTCACTTCATAAAATTATATTATCAATTAAATTTAATACGTACTATTTAATAAAAATATTTTATTAAAATATATTTAAATTTAAAAATTCATTAATTCATCATAATTAATATCTTTATTTAAATTCAATATTACCCAAAAATACAGTTTGATTTTTTTGGTATTAAAATATATTTTTTATCAAAATAATTACTCAACCATTTATAAAGTAAAATAAATCAGGAATAAAAATAATTATTATTTTATTTAAAATAAAATATAAATATTCATATTTTTAGGGTCAATATGAATTTCCATTTATTACACAAATAAACACTCTAAGGGTAAGGTGTGCGATGGTGATATTTTCTTAGGGTGGTTCGGTGAACATGGTTTGGGCCATGATCTTGATGAGCTTGAACTTATCCCATAAATGGTTTCATTCATTCTATATTTTTTAGTTTTTTAGATTCGGATTGGTCAATGGAAAAGGACATAGATTCTATATCCCTTATAATCTATGATAAATGGGCCTAATAGGGTATAATCCAAAAAGTTTAGGTCATCGCTTATTTTATCTATGTTGATAGGACTTTATCAAAGCCCTTAATATATACTAATCATATGATTACTATTAAATTTCTATATTATCAATGGTTATGATGATTAATGGTCTTTTGAATCTGATGGGATATAACTTATAATGGTCTAATATGACCAAATAAGTACATATGTTTCTTATAGTCATTTTATATAAGAGGGAATTTAATTCAATCACAAAGGGAATTTGATTTATAAAATTTTAGGTCGTTGCATTATTCCCCCTTCAGAAATTTTACCCTTGAAACTTTTATTTCATACACTAAAACAAATGAGGGTACTTCTAACCCATCACCTCTTTTGATTCCCAAGTGGGTTTTTCAAATCTGTTATTCCACCATAACACTTTGACCAAGTGAGTTGTCTTATTTCATAGAACTTTTTCTCTATGATCTTAGATCGTCACCGAGTTCTCCTCATAAGAATGATCATTTTCCAATGGTAACACCTCTAAATTTTTTTCAAGTGAGCGTTTGGGTATTTACTTTCTCAATAGGAATACATGGAACACATCATGTACTTGGGATAGTTTAGGTGGAAGTGCTAGTTAATAGGTCACCACTCCGATGTGATCAAGGATGTTAAAGGGGATTATGTATCTTGGATTAAGTTATCCCTTCTTTTCAAACCTCATGAATTTCTTCCATGGTGATATATAAAGGAACACTTTATCACTAACCTCAAACTACATGTCTCATTGATGATTGTCTATATAGATTTTTTGTTTAATTTTTATTTATTTTATATGACATTGAATGGTTTGAACATTTTTTATCATATCTTGGACAAGATCATATCCCATCAACTTCTTCGCCCCAGTTTTATCCCAACATGTTGGAGTGTGAAACCTATTCCCATATAGAGCCTCATACGGTGAAATTTGAATGTTATAATGAAATTTTTTTAATATGATAACTCTACTAAGGGAAGGTGTTGAACCCAACATCCTTGTAAATCCATTGAAAATTATATCAGCATACCTTCAAGAGTTTGAATGGTCCTTTCCAACTGACTATCTATCTAAGGGTGATAAGCAGTGATGAACCACAATTATGTATTCAATGCTTGCTGAAGGATTCTCCAAAACCTTGATATAATCCTCAGATATCGATCAAATACAACAGATATTGTAAATATATGAGGTCTTACCAATTATCTTTTATATATTTATATATATATATATATATATATTGGTAAGTTGTTCAGGAGAAAAGTATTCCTTGATTGTAATGAAATGCACTGCCTTGGTAAAGAAATCGACTACCACCCAGATGGAATTATTTCTCTTAGGTGTCTTGGGGAGTCCTATGAAGAAATCCATGTTTATGTTTTCTCATTTCCATTTTTGTATAAGAAATGGTTACATCATACTCTTATACTTCAACCTTTCCTCTTTTACTTATTGGCATACCAAGCATCCAGATATAAACTCTTCAATATATATCCTTATGTTATCCCACCAAATATTTTCCTACAAATCTCTATACATATTAGTTCTTCATATATGAATAGATATGTATTAGTTTTATGCATCATCCATAAGTTCCCTCTTCAATTATGGTTTTTATAGGACACATATCCGAGTTCGAAACCTTATAACTCTATCTTCGGCAAAGTTGAACTCTATAATATTTCCTACCTTCTACTATAGAAATTTATAATATTTCTAATCCTCGTTTATTATCTAAAAAATATATCGTTAAGTCGTTATTTGATAAAGTTAGGATGAAAATACTTTTATAATTCCTATTTCAATCCTTTTCATGTTCAAGAAGATTGGATCCCTTGCAATCATCATCATGTATAGAGTTGTAGGATCCTTTCTACTTAGAGAATCTGACATTTTTTCCTTCCCTGGGATAACTATAGGTTGAGAAATCATAATCCTTGATCAAATATAACCACCTCCATTGGAACATATTAATCTCATTTTGTTTGAATATATACTTGAGTATTTTATAATCCTTATATATATCACACTTATCCCAATATAGATAATGTCTTAAAATATTTAATGTGAATATTACTATATCCAATTATAGATCATTATTTGAGTAGTTATTCTCATGGTTCCTTAGTTTTAGGAGGGCATAGGATATTAATTTTTCATTATTCATGAGTACATGACCCAATACCTTTTTATATGCATCATTGTACATCAAAAATAGTTCCCAATTGGTTGGTAATGTGAGTACTGGTGTAGTTATTAGACTCTTCTTTATCTCTTTAAAAATTTCCCCATATTAATCATTCTAGAAAAACTTAACACCTTTCCATGTTATCTTGGTTAGGGGGATTGATAATCATGAGAATTTTCACACAAATCAATGATAATACCCAACTAATATAAGGAAACTATAGATTTATATCATATAGGTTACTCTATGACACCCTTAAATCATCATTGTTTTTCAAGGATTCATATATATCTCTTTTTTGGTAAATAAATTCCCCAAGAATGTTACTTAATCCAACCAGAAATCACATTTATTGTACTTTTTATACATCTTTTCCTTCTTCAAGGTCCTTGGTACGGTATTCAAATTCTCCTCATACTCCTCCTTGTTTTGGAGTAGATAAGAATATAATCAATAAATACTATCATAAATTTGTCAAGGTAATCCATAAATACTCTATTAATCAAATACATGAATATTTATAGAGCATTAGTGAGTCCAAATGGAATCACTATAAACTCGTAGTGATCAAACATTGTACAAAAACCAGTCTTGGGGATATCCTCCTTCTTCACCTTTACTAAATAATATCCCGCCTATAGATTTATTGTAGAGAAATACTAGGCTCCACAAAGCTGATCAAACAAGTCATAAATCTATAGTAGTGGATACTTGTTTTTTATTTTTATCTTGTTGAGCTCATGATAATCAATATAGAGGCACATTTACCCATCCCTCTTCATTATTAAGAGGATCAGTTCACCCCATAGTGAAGCACTTGGATGTATAAACACTTTATCTAGATTCTCCTATAGATGTTTCTTTAGCTCCTAAAGTCCAAAAACAACCAATATATATAGAGTATATGATAATGTAAAATATCTAGGTATAATATCGATTGAAACTTAAACCTCTCAGGTATAAGTAATACTAAGAAATTATTTAGGAAACACCTCAATGAATTCTCTTACAGTGAGCATGTCATCAATAATGATCTTTTCTTTAGTATCAAAAATTTAATCTAGATACACTTTTTTACAAGGAAATAATATCCATGCGTGATATTTTGGCACTAAATAAGATTTATCCTCCTCCTTTCACTTGTATAGAATATGAGGTTGATTCATTATACAAAGGGTAATTTACTTCTCTAAAAAAATTATGTTGGATTTATAAAAATAAAACCATTACATAACATGGATAACATCAAATTACACTAAAGGTAGGTTGATAATATTTTTAAAAATAACATTTCCATAAACTTAAACTTGTGATACATTAATTATAAAAGTTTTCCTTGATGAAATAAAATCATTTTTTGATAACTTTATGTTCTTAGAAAACATAAAATATATTTTAAAGTAGCATGAATGGAAATAAAATAAGACATACATAAATATAGAGTAGAGGTTTTTTGTACTTAATTCATCATGATCCATCTATACATAAGAATTTACTTGTTCCCTTGTTCCTGGTTATTTTTTATTCTCATCATGCTTGTTATCCCTTGGAATAGAGAATTGTCTTGAATAATTCCCAACTTCTCCACATTTACTGCATAAAATGTTATATGGTACCTTAGATTAAAAATAATTTCCCTCCATCTCATTATTCATTTTTTCTAGAAAATTTGCTTCTTTATGTGTAATTTTTTCACACATAAAACATCTCCCAATTTCGTTGTAGTGTTTCCCTTGGTGCCTCTTTCCACATTTTTTTTCAGAAAAGAAATTGGTTCATATTTACTTTATCAACTGTATTAGATGAACTTCCTTGATATGTTTTCCTCCACTTCTTTAATGTGCTTGGACATTCAACTATATACTAGTTGTTAATCATGATTTTTTATAGTTGGTATAAAATAATCCAAAGATTTCTTACTTGATATTTCATAATGTTAGGCGTATCATTTGAGTAGTCATCATATTTCCCATCACATTGGTTATTTACTTGGTTCCTACTATTTCCAACAATTAACTAGCATAAAGAGAAAATTAGGGATGAAAATTTTTAAATTATTAAACACATAAAAGGGAAAATAAAAAACATTAAAGGGATAACTTATAAATAACTTATATTCCATAACCTTTAAAATTTTAGGATTAGATCTAAATTGTCCATGATCTATTTCCTAACATAAAATATTTTGAAAATTTTTGTTCCATTAATAATGGTTTGTAATGGAATGTGAATTTTCCAAAAAATATCCCCTAGGAGTGTCAAAATAGGTCTTAATCAAGGCCATTTTTCATGCACTAGTTCATGATCAAGTCTAACTCACTATGTTTTTTTCATGGTTTTTACCCCTAGTGACATTTGTACTAGAGCCACATCCACTTGTAGTATCTATAAAGGGATTTACTTTCCTATAACCAAATTAATATATACTTTATTAAAATTTAGGGATGTATTCTTATGTTTATTATTATCCCTAATACCTCCTATTTAGTTTTAAAATCCTAATACTAAAAATAACTAAACTTTCCTTTGATACCAAAAATGACAACCCTTGCCTTTAATACACTTTATTTCCTGATTTAATATATAAAGGTATATAAAAAAGAATCCCAGAAGATCATGAAGAATAGTGAGTTTATGAATTATTTACATAGAACATCAAATTGATACATGGTTAAAACAATAATATTGAAAACTTCCTTAACTTTATTCTAATATTCCTTAGCTTTTAAAACTGCACGGGATAACTTGGGGCTATATATAAGAAAGGGGTGAGCTATAAAGTCTGGTAATGGAATGAACAAATAATAACATGATGAAATTATTAATTTTTATTCACTAGTAATATCAATGGTACATAAAATTGGTTATAATAATAGGAATGAACATAAAAACATGATATACGATGATAACATAATGGAGGCATGGGAATGTAGAAAGAACATTTAATAGGACATCTTAAACATAGGTCAAGGATAACTTCTTAGAAATCATAACATGGTGGAAAAATTCCCATAATGGATTAGTTTTACTCCCAAATCCCATACATGACATCTCATAATACTAAAACGTTACCTAATGCATTATAGCACTCTATAATTCTGAGTGCTCCCATCACTTTGATATCATGTATGCGCATAAGTGTGCCACATTGATATTTTAACATAGGATTATATTTCATCACATTTAATACCATGATAAGTGAGTGTGAAATAAATATATTTAATTTTACAATAAAATTAGTATAGGTATGTCTAGGTTAATACCATTGAGTATAAATGGTGATGGTATTCATAATACTATGGTTTGGCATGGAAAATCACAAGATAGTTTTGGTGGCATAACAAGGGTACATAATGAATCATGGGAGGGATTAATGTGAATGAAAGTAGTATATAATCACATGAAAATAATAATTGAAGTTTTAGGGATATGTGAGAACATAATACAACATGAAAAATAAGGAATTAAAATTCATAAGACAAAAATAGTTCTTGAATAAAAATTTGGCATGGAAAAATCATAGGAAAATTTCAACAGCATAACAGAGGTTCATAATGAATCATGGGAGGGATTAATGAGAGTGAAAGGTGTAGATAATAACTTTTAAATAATAAAAAAAATTAATAATAATGTGTGATAATATAACCCAACAGGAAAATTGAAAAAAAAATGGATAACACAAAGGAGGTGCTTGAATAAAGACGAGAATGAGAGGATCCCTTACCTTGAGAGAGTGTTTCCAAAATCCTGGGAGGAGCTTCTTGATATATTATGGTCACATTGGGAGGAATATAAAGAGTAAATGGAAGATTATATTAAATATACAATGTTTTTTTTTAATATTAATGGGAGATTGGGTGGGTTTGTATAGTAAAGTAGAGGGGAGTTATTTATTATTTTTCAAACCTAGGTTGTAGACTCTATACAATAAAGTAATCAAATTTACAAAAAGTCCCCTTGTTTTTTCAAATTTTTTCTACCAAAAATTATTTTTTTTTGTTATTTTACATGTTCATGAACCTATCATATTAAAATAATACAATTTTTGTGAAATTGAGTCATGTTTAAACAGAATTAACATTAAAACCTTAAAATATAAGATAAGTTTTGGAGGATTCATAAAAGGGTTCTAAAATTAATAAAATAACATAAAAATATTATTTTAAAGGTTAAACATAGATTTGTTAATTTATAACTTTTATTGAATAAATTATATCACTTTTGGGATATTATGATGTCCTAATACATATATATCGTATATTTATACGGTATTTAATTGTTACCTGAAAATTTGAATGTCTCAAAAAATTATGAAAACATTATCATTGGATAACTTCAACATGATGATTCCAAAAATAAAATTTATTTTATCAAAATAATTTTCTAAATATAAAATATTACACTTTTAAATTAAAATCCCTATTTATTGAAAAATACTTATTTTTTGACAATAACAATTTTCTGACTCTTATAAAAATTACATTTTCACTTTGTGAAATTATATTATCATTTACATTTAATATTTACTATTTAATAATAATATTTTATTAAATATATTTTAATTCATAAATTCATGAATTTATCAAAAATAATTTCTTAATTGAAATTTAATATTACTTAAAAATGTAATTCGAATTTTTTCATATTAAAATATAATTTTTATTAAACTCGTTACTTGATCATTCATAAAGTAAAATAAATAAATAATAAATATAATCAATATTTTATTTAAATATAAATATAAATATTCATATTTTTTTGTTTTAGATACATATCCATTTATTACACCAGCAAATACTCTAAGAGTAAGGTGTGCGGTGGTGAGATTTTCCTGGGGTGATTTGGAGAACATGGTTTCGGTCATGATCTTAATGAGCTTGAACTTCTCCTGTAAACGGTTTCACTCATTCTTTAGTTGTTATATTTCATCTTGCGCTTAGTTAATGAAAAAATCCCAGAGATTCTATATCCCTCAAAATATCTGATAAATAGGATTTGTAGGGTATGATTCTACTTTTCAATTTCATTTCTTCTTTTTTTTTCAATGTGACTTTATAATAACCCTTAATATATACTAATAATATTATCACTATTCAAAAACTATATTATAAATTTTCATTATTCTTAATGGTATTCTGAATCTGATTGGATATAACTTATATTTGTATAATATAACCAAATACTTTCATATTTTTTCTATAACCATTTTATATAAGTTTTAATTTAATTCAATTACAAAGGTAATTTCATTTATAAAGGTTTGGGAAATTACAATCACTTCATAATCATCCGTTAATTATGGTATGATCATGTTTGGATTGGTTTAACCACCTACTTGAATAATTCTATAAATTTATATCATGGATTATTATGGGAATTTAATTTCATTTAATATATTATATAAATAATTAAATAATGAGTTATTTTTTATTCTGGAATAATAATATAAAATATTTAACTTATTATTTAAGAAAACACCCTTCCATCGCTAAGAATCATGGAAACATGGTAATCACCAAATTCATTTTTAAGGATTGTAACCAAAAATCCCATTGAATGAAATTATAAAATTATAAATAATTATAAAATATCAATTATCATACCTTTTATGATCTAGGAATAATTAAATTTTGGATATTAATAGAGAAAAACACTGAAATTATGAAACTTATTCAAAATGATCAAGATTACTCACACTTGATATTGAAAATTGATAATAAATAACAAATATACATGTAGATAATAATTTTAAATTAAGTTATATAAGGTTATAGACATCAATAAGGTTCTTATATATGGGATTAATATGGTTGTGTTAGTTATGTAGGAGAATAGGGTGTGATTAACTAATTGGGAATTCTAGGTAAGTGTTTTGTGTCTCTAATTTAATTAAATGAAACATATTTCTTATTATGAACAATGAAATATTTTATATGGTGTGATTACTCCCTAATAAATTTATTTTATCATATTCATGTAATTAATGGTTTTCTAGAGACATATAGTCTTCTTTATTTAAATTTATTTTGATTCAAAGGATACCAATATCATATAGTTATTTGTTAACTCAACTCCCTTCATTGAGTTAAAATTATTTATCTTGAACTTATTTCTTCCAAGATTTATTTATTCTGCACTAATATTCTATTTCATTTTACTTTCTATTCCTATCAATAGGAATATGGATTTTAAATATAAATTTTTTACATTAATTAATTTCTTTCTCAAAAATCATGTCATCATTAATAATAATTATCATCCATTTAATAATGGTTTCAACTCCATGTCCATATTTTCCCTTCATGAAAAAATTCACCTTTATATTTGAAAACGTAATTATGTGTTATTGTATGTGAACTTCATATTTCTGTAATCCTATTTTCAAATTTAATTTTTATTAACCCATTTTATGATGTGGGTTTTCAATAAAGATATTTCAAAATATTAAAAATGTTTTCCATCCTTTAAAAATCCAATGTTTTATCTTCTATTCCACATTTATTTTGATAACCATTATGTCATTTCAAGGATATATTATTGAAGTTTATTATTCAAAATTAAATGTTTTCCAAAGTTTTCACATCACCATTTTGAAGCCTTTATGATCATTTCAAGGATCGTTTTTTATGATTCTTTTTTTAATTAAATGTTTTCAAAATGTTTTCACATAATTTTTATCAAATATTAGGTCATTATCAAGGTTACACTATTTTATATTCCTTTTAAAATTATTTTTTTGAAATGTTTCACTTCACCTTTTTTAATTTTAATTTTGAATGTGAATCGTAACATCATTTTTTATGATAATGATAAAAATATTTTATAAAAACTCGTTAATAGTTTCACTTGAATTTTATTCTTTATCTTTAAAGGTATTATTTCCGTAAAAGTTGTTTTTAATAAACCACCCAATAAATTTCCAAATTAAATACTCTTTTTTGGTGATTTAATTTTGGATATAAACTATTTAAATTATTGAGGTAAATTTTGGTGATACCATATGGATATTTTGTGGAACCCATTATTCCTTCCATCGATTCTCTATGATGTGTTTAATGAATTTTTTTCAATTGGTGCCATATTTATGGATGATTTATTTGTGGGATCATATATATCCCTATAATTAATTGGTAATGTTTATATATCATATTCTCAAAAGGGTACATGGGTGGATTTATCCCATGAAAAATATTATAGGAGGGGATTTATCTTAATCCAAGGGGTACACAAGAGGATTTATCCCAAACTAAAGGGTGAAAGGGAGGATTTATCTCAACAAAAGGGTAAACAATAGGATTTTTCCCAATACAAAAAGGTGTATGGGAGGATATATCCCAAATAAAAGGGGTAAAGGGGGAATTTATCCCAAGTAAAAGGGTATACGGGAGGATTTATCCTAAGTAAAATGGTATAGTGGAGGATTTATCCAAATCCAAAGGGTATACTATAGGATTTATACTAAGAAAAAATTTACAAGGTAGGATTTATCATAATACAAAGGGTACATGTGGGATTTATCCAAATACCAAGTGTACATGGGTGGATTTATCCCAATACCAAGGGTACACGAGAAGATTTATACCAAGATAAAAGGGTACATGGTAGGATTATCTCAAGACCAAAAAGGTACATTAGTGATTATCCCAAGCCTACTATGTGATGAATGTATTGGTGGGTAGCATTAAAATATAATTTCTTGTATTATGTTTATGCCACACTAAAATTCCATAATCTTGGGCCTATGATTATGCTCATTGATGACATATTGATAATTTTTACATTACAAAGCATTTTATCTCACCCGTTTCTTAGTTTTATCTTCCCCAGGTTATGAAGATGAATATAACTTATAATAAGTCTTGAAGGGACTCTAGTGTGGTTTGATTATAGACAAATATCCACATGTTCTTCTTATGTAGCTAGTTATTAAAGACACTAAACCTTAATTTCTTTAGTTTGTGAGACTATTTGTGATATGGAATGATTATTCATTCAAAATAATTAAACAAATTTGTATCATTATCTTAGGTGTCTATAAGTTCCTAGCACCCAATAGTTTCATATTTTAAAGAATAAAATGTTTTTTTCAAAAAAAATCTCAAATAATATAAAATAGAATATAATATATAATTATTAATAGTTTATTTATCAAATATTCTCAAATATGAGTTAACATTTATGTCATAAAACAAAAAAAATATCTTAAAAATATAATTTATAGAAAATATATTTTCTAAGTGGATACTGAGATTATTATTTGACTTAGAGAAGTTCAAAATATTATAAATAAATGAATATACTATTCTAATTTATACATAAAATTTATTAAGAAATATTGATAAATAATTATATTAATGTAAAGAGTTATAATTAAAATTTGTTACCATGGTTTGAATATTATGTTCAAATATTTGAACATGAGGATTATGAATCTTAATATAACCATTATTCAAAAAATATTTGTTTATAGATATTAACACACTAAAGGAGTTTCATGGGAGGATTTATTAAATGGTCACATAGTTATGTGGAATAAATTACATTGTAATGTAATGAGTTTAAAAAAATAAAAATGTATAAAATATAAGGAATCTATGATACTATATCATATAATATATGTTTATATTATCGCTTATGTAAGGCTTTGTTAATATTATTAATGAGTTTTAATAATATAAAAATGTATCCTGTTATACAAAATGAAATCTCCACTTTATCATTCTTTAATTTTTTTTACATATTACATGAAGTGAAATGATAATTAACATATAAAAGTGTGGATTTTAGTTTATCCCTAATCAATAGTCATCACAGAGTATTATATGTTGTGATAACATATGCATATTATTATGGGTTGGGTTTAATATATTGGTACAAAAGTGTATTATTAGCTATAAAAGGAGTTTTATGTGTTAGATAACCCACTATATATACCACATAGAGTGCCATAAATTATGTCTTCTGTATACCAAGGGTAAAAGTTTCATACAAAATTCCCATTTCCTGAGGTTAAAAAGATAACAAAAATTAGAGCCTCTATATGTTGATACCTTTATTACACTAACCTTTATCTCAGCCTACTAAAGGGGTGATTGGGTCTGTTTCTAATTGTTTTGTTGATTTATACTTAACCATGATGGGATTTATCCTCTCATATGATGGGTATGACTTCTAGGACATTGATTGAGATAGAATAAATATGTGTATGTCCAGTCCTAGATAAGTGACATGTGATATATTTATCTATTTGGATAAGTGGATTGTAATTTATTAATCCATTTGGTAAAATTAAAATATTTTCTTCATATTTTATGTTAGTCAGTACTTACTGTATCGAGAATTTGGTAGTTAAAGAGTTTTATAGGGTACATCATGTATAAACACAACATAAACAATCAATAAAAACCTTTTATAATATAATATATTTCTATTAATTTATGACTGGATAAAATAAATAAATATTATATAACTTTTATATAATGATCTAATATGTGTAATATTATCTAAATAAAATTCTATAGATCATTGAGAAGTGGATAATAAAATCTTTTCTCATAGGTTATCCATAAGCTATGTGAATATCCCAAAAATTGGGAAGGATCCTATCTTTCTTACAGTCTTTTAGAACCTTTTTAAAAATAGATAGAGATTTTATTTGAGTACATTTTCATGAAATAAATAATTCACTATCATCTCATGGTCTTAACCTTCTTATATAGGCTTCAATACTTATCTTTAAAGGCTAAAAATTTCTAAAACATTCATTGTTTTATCCTTGAAAACATTTTATAAATGTTTAAACTATGAAACCCATTACAACCCTTTTATAACATTCAACCAACATAAATGAAATATTTAAATATTTAAATATTCTATATCCTATCATTAAAATTACTCTAAATATCATCAAATAATATTTTAAACTGGTTATGATAGCTTGATTGGAAGAAATAAAAAAGTCCAAAATTATCTCCTAAGTTAAATATTTTCATTCACCAAACCACAACATAATTACCTTAACTATATCATGGTTTAAATCATCAAAAACCACAATATGGTTTATATGACAATACTATTGTTTCAACTTTAGTTAATATTCCTATTAATCTCTCACTTTCACTAAATCCTCATAGACATAGTTCACCCTCACCTTATATCACATCATATGTAGTAAATTGTTAAACTATATCCAAAAAATACTTTTAGATACTTTCCAAAACTTATTTTGGATATTTTCTAGAACTCTTTTTTGAAAATATATCATTACTTTTCACCACATTCTATATCATATGTAAAAACTTATGAAAATCCATTAAAAATTCATATTGTTTATCTTCCAAAACACTTTTTGGGTAGCGCTCAAAGTTTTGTATAAACTCTTTATAACAAAACATAATATTTATTCCTAGAACCAAAAAGTGTGACCATACAATCCTTCATAGAATTGATAAAAAAATTAAATTCTATAATATAAAATTGTATGAAAATGCATCCTTTAGAAAATGATCAATTTTAATCAAGCTATAATGGCATTTAGAGAGATCTCTCTCAGGCACATGTATCTCCATACTTAATTCCACTAGGTGTATCATATATAAGTATGCATAATTATATAATCGCTTTTTTTTCAAGTCATCAAGTGACCATGAGATCTAGAGTATCCTGATCTCATATATCTAATACATAATTTCTCGATTATCTAAGTATAGATTTACCAGATAAATGAACACATCACATGTTATTAATTTATGTGGATGATAAAATTTCATGGCTCTCATCCAAATAGATAGGAATATCAAATGTTAGTTGTATAGGTATATCCATGAACAAATCTAGTCTAACTCAATTTAAGGCCTAAAATTATTACTTTTAATATGAGAGGAATAATCTCATCTTCGTTAAACCTCAACCAAAAACATGGTCTATATCATACCCAACACCAACCAAATTTTCATGGCCTTTAAGATACTGTATGAAAAGTATAAAAGTATTTCATTTCTTACAATTGGAATCTTGTTAACCTCTAGTATGAGGATTTAATATAAACACACACCCATAGTATATCAAATACATATTGTATGACACTCAATGTGGTTTACATGGTGATTCATCCAATATATAAAACTAGTTTTTTGGATTATGAGATAATTTTTTATCTCTATATGAAACCTAACTCAAATTAATTTTTAAATGTCATTAAAACCTATAATACTCTATAATGACCTTATATTATGGATAAATAAAATATATATTTTGAAAGGTCAATTATTTTTTCACATAATATAAATATATGCATCTAATATGATAGAATGATAAATTATAGACTTGTTTTTATATAACATGATCCTTTTTATATTCTTGAACTCTTTTAAAAATACTAATAAAACTATACATAATCATATGTTTATTCATATATCATATGATATATTTCTATAGTGGTATTATGTTTATTTCAATTTTTGATCTTTGTTAAACTAATTACATATTTATATAATTATTTTAATATCTATGACCACATAATAAAAACTCTCATTAAACTCCTTTGATGGTTAACATTTATGATGATATCTTATTTTAATAATGGTGAGATTAGTATTTATAATCCTCGTGTTCAAATATTTGAACATTCTATTAAAACCTTTTTACTTTGCAACATCAAATATTATGACATTAATTACTTATTTTCTCTAATAACTCTTTTATTATCATCTTAATATTTTTAATATCCCTATGTTTAACCATATTCCCGCTAGACTCTTAGAAACTATATTTTCTCTAAAATATATTTATTTTACATAAACTCCTTTACATTAAAAAATAAAACTTAGTTAATTTAGTGAAAATATTTAATAAATAAACTATTCCTAACTATATCTTATATAATATTCTATGTTTTTAGAGAAAGATTCTAAAAAGTATATTATATTCCTTAAAATATTAAAATTTTTTGTGGTGGGAACTCTTTCCCTCTTATTTCTATATATAACTAGGATAAAATTCTTTTAAAATAGATGAAATGGTTTCTTCCTCATCTATTTTCTGAACATGTTGTGGAATTGGATCGAATTATAAACCATGTGTATCGAATCATTATCATAATTAATTCAAAAAAAATCCTTACTTATATTCAATATCATTTCATATAAGATTAATTAAATAAGATACAATGAACATCTTTTATAATTTCTTAATCCTTCAAAATATAGTTATTACTTTATTTTCCAAACCTCCATAGCAATAATCCTAGACACTTCATTTGAATTCATGTTATAAGATTCATCAATCATTTTATTAATTTTTAACTCTTATATATTCACATGAATTTAAAAATACATATTTAGTATTATATACCATTAAATATTGAAAATTTTATTTATATATAATTAATAATTGACTTGGACCTTCCATGATTCTTTTTCCAACCATTCAGGTATTTTGGGAAATTCCTTATCCAGGGACCTAGCTTTCCACAATGAAATAATCTCCCCTTGTTCCTGATACCTCCCTTAGGTTTCCATGAACTATGATAGATATTTAACCCCCCAATATTCTTCTTATATATTAAACGTTTAACCTTTTGTATTTTAATTATAGTATAATAGCCTATAAATCATAGGTCCTACTCATCTATCCTCAACATATTGAGGAGATCATATAAAATTTTGTTAAACTCGTTCATATTTTTATTTATAATGAATTTTCAAAACCTTTTAGATGATGATTTTATAATAAATTTCATTGTTATTTCTAACCTAAAAGGATTCCCCGTCCTTTCTAAGTTGTTTATGTACTTTGTCATATTGAATACATGAGTGGAGACTGGTGTTCCTTTAGTATTTTTCATCCAAACAATTCCTTCAAAACCACTAATTGAATCATTATATGCTTCTTATAAGAATCTAGAATCACTTGTTAAATATATTCATTAGTTGGCTACTCGGGTTGGGGTTACTTTAACACATATAATTTTCCTTCTTATTTAAGAAATGTTCTTAAGATTCTATACTAATTTAAGAAGTTTATTCTATTAGGATTATCTTTTTCAAGTATTGATCTCAAAGTCATGTTTGATGATGATGACGAAATTTCATCTATATTAAAAAAATTTATTATATGAGTATGATGTTTTAAAATAATTTAATAAGTAATTTTATTAAATGTGATTCCCCTAAAATGATAAACCATTTTAATTACATAATATAAATTAGTGGTACATGATCCATGTTTCTTCATGAATTATCAAGACAATATTATTATATAATTCATGAATATATTTGTTAAACATTCATGTTAATCATAACTCATATAAATATTTTTTGGATAAGTAGAAAACTTTTCCCCCAATCCATTATATAGATTTATTTTAGGGAATCCTAACTATTAGTATTTCCCACCTAATTGTAACCTAATATAACTCCAAGAATAAGTACCTAACCATTAGGGTTACCTATATCATGCTTTCATTATGTAGGATAATAACATGGGAACCTTTATTTGTCGTGAATTTACTATTTTGGTGATTGAGGTTTTGGAACGTGTTTTTATTAGAAGGGATCCAACACTTGGTTTATTAAGGGGCTTTAAAGTTTTTCCATCTTAACTCTTATATTATATTTATATATACATGATTAAAATATTTTATCTTTATATCATATACCTTAAACTAAATTTTATGTATAAAATATATTAATATATAAAAATTTATATTAGTCAATATTTTCATTACTTGTCTGAAACTAAAATTCAACTATATTTACACATATTCAAATGCATCCCATTGAAAAAGGGTTTTTAAAACTCTATCATGTAAAGGATTATAATCATATGAAACCTAAATCCCTACATGAGCAATAATGGTGTTACATATAGTTAAACTCTACTTTTTTAGATAAAACCTAAACCCTCATGTCAATGAGAATTCCAACCCAAAGCCACACGATCCATGAACAAATACTCAAGAGAGGTATCAAATCCAACAAAATAATAACACCTAATAACCATAAACCATAACCAACCATTATTTTGATGTTTATAACCCACAACACAAATCATATTCATAGATGAATATAACTAAACATTATATCATATGTAGCATGTAACTCCTTATATGCATGTATAACCTTTATAAGAAGTAGGTTAAATTTTTAATATAAACCATACATTCATTAAAATTTTTAAAATATATATATATTCATGAATAATAAGGTAGGGATAAAATAAATAAATGAAAAATTAATCAATTTATCCATGAAATACAAATTTATGAAAAATTTATAAATAAATAATTATAAACATTTTATAGTTAATCATGATTTAAGTATATTCCATAAAGGTAAGGACCTGACCCTAGTTTCCATGAGTCGGTTCCTTATTTTTTTACATTGGAATATAAACAATGAATATGAATATCAAAGGACTGAGTAGTTTACTAGAATTGTAAACAAGATACATACATAAGTTCAACATTACAAATTTAAAGGAAAAATAATTTAGAAACTCCTTTGAAAACATTCATAACTCCAAGGTTATTTCTTCATGTCATTCATAATATAACTCTTCATGTCCTGGAAAAATTAAACATAAGAAAGGGTGGATCTAAAATGCTCAGTAAGGGTAAGAAATACCATAGAAGATATAATAAACATAAACATAAGGCATGGTGAATAACTAAAAACACATGCCTTTAAAAATGAACATGAACACATTATGGAAGGAATAAGAGATGAATAAATAATGCATTAATATATCATAATCATGGGTATTAAACTAGTCAAATAACCTCATGAAATTTAAATTACTAGTTTCATAATGAGGGAATGTATAATTCCCAACATCATAACCATACCATCAAGGCCTCGTAACAAGACCATAAATAATCATTTTGTCATTACCTTGTGCCAATACCGTAGTTTGTCTCATGAGACCTATTAATGCATAAAGGGGGTATAGAGGGACCCAACCATCACATAATAAATCCAATAAATCACTCATATGAACCTGGATAAAGATAGACAACATATATATTCATATTAGAACAAACATACGAAATGTTAATAAACATCCCAAAAAATTAAGCATAAACATTAACCATTCATAGTAAATTAGTGAATGGTTTTAATATAGAAAATACACAATAAAACAAATAATAAACCATTAAATAAAATATTTTAGATGGTATCATAAAATATTACCCCAAAAATACATAAGAATCAACAATAGTATTGAAAAAGATGGAGATACTCTTATAAAATCATTGACTAATTCTTGAGATAAATGCTCTTTTACTTTGAAAAGAAGATTACCTTTGGAAAAAATTTATAAAACCATAAGTGAATTAATTTAGTTTTACCATAATATAATTATTGTTTTAAAGAAAATAATGGTTTCTAAAAACAGATTATAGAGTACCCATGAAATAGGTGAAAATTTATTAAATTCTCTTGAATCGGGCTAGTATTTTGGAAAGAATTTTGAAAGTTCCTTTTAAGACATGTAACTCCCAATAAAATAAAGAATAATTATGGTTGATAAACATATATAGTGCACTCAAACAGAATTTAGGATGAGTACATTTTAAAGACCCAGAATTTCCATGTAAATTTTTTTTAATTAAATGGGAATTTTACGAGTGCGCGAAAATTGACGGCGCGTGATTTCGAGGCACGGAGTGCCCGGAATAAATTTCTGAACATTTTTTTGGGTATGTTCAGTAAACGTACAAGTAGGTTTTTGTAACTTTTGAACCGGTGCTCGGAATTGAAATCTGAGGGCACTGTTGAACTCGCACTACTGGTATTCTCTTAAGGAGACTTTCACCTCAGCGGTAGTTGGTCGAGAGTGAAAGATAATTTTTGGGTTTTTCATGAAAGAATAAAATAAAATTAAAGTTGTGTAACATTTTATTTTATGTTTCTATAGGATCTCCCATGTTGATGTTTCATGGGTGGGGACCACCTGAACTAAACCTCCCATGAGAGGTTATGGTGGTGGGGACTACCTGAGACTTAAACCTCTTGAACTCCCCTCTTAACTGGGGGGAAGCCTCTTAATTTTCCCCCACTTTAATGGTGCCAACCCCTTTAATTTATTATTCCAACCACTATGTAATTAATTAATCCAATTTGAAATTGTGCCAACAATCAAAATTGCGGAAACATAACAGTTATCTATTTGATTTTGGGGGAAAGTATTGGCAAAGGGGAGAGCTCTTGGAGGATTTATTTCTACAATGAAGAAATTCTTCCACAAAGAACTTCTTCCACGAAGAACTTATTCCACGAAGAATGCTCCTCCAATGAAGAATACCAATGAACGACTTCGACTTCTTCCTTAGGGAATCCTCTAACGTGGGATGTCTTCAATTGACGATCGTCTTTTCCTCCTCATCGACAAGAACAAACGAACGAGGTAGGGAGGGTGTTTGAATTATTTCCCTTACCCGTTCTTGATATTCTTGTGATTCATATTTTATAGTCGCTTGCTACCACTCTAATGCAGAGACTTCCAGCCAAACAAACATGGTGCGTCCTCTCCGAATTTCTTGGGATAATTTGTGTGTTCTTCGTGATGGAGGAGGATGGCTATTAACCTCGAAGGTGCACAGGAACGGTGGCCAGAACCACCACCGGCCATGACGAAGTCCACGGTGCAACGGATCTACTATGCGGCCTCCGCTGACCGCGGCCACCGCCACCCCACGGCCTCCACCGACCGCGGTAACCACCGTCTTTGGACTTCACCGCCCGCGGCCTTGCAGCTTCTTCCCACGGCTATCCGTGGTCGAGCCGCATCGTGGCCTCACGTCGTCTGCGGCCGAGCCGCCCCATGCCCTCAAAGCACCCCCACGACCGAGCCACCCTCGCGGTACCCTCCACGGTCGAGTCACCCCATAGCTGAGCCGCCCTGTGCCCTTGTGGAACCCTCGCGGCCGAGCCGCCCTATGGCTAAACCGCTCTACGGCCCTCTGCGGCCCCTTGCGACATGTCGGACCGCCCAGCGGTTTGGGCCGAACCCAGTGGTCCGGGCTAAACCCAATGGGCTGGGCCGCACTGCGGGCCGGGCCAGACCCAGTTGGTTGGGCTGGGTCGGCCTAGGCCAGGTCGGGCTAGGCTGCGTTGGTCTGACTAGTCTGGACCAGACCTAGACCCACTTCGACCCATTTACGCATCTTTGGCCATATCTTTGGCACTGGGTGTCCATTTGAAGAACCATCTTCTGGGCCGGGAACCTTTGAGTGAGATGGTCCCTTTGGTATACCCCACTAGAGATTTGGATAAAGATTGGGGTATGGTCGGGTTGGATTCAGCACAAATCCAACAAGGCCCTAGGGAAAAAATTCTAATAACTCACAGACCGGGCATCCAATTGACGCACTGTATGTTGAATTGAGACCCCTATGACGTGGAGGTCCATAAAGATAATTCTTCGTGAGACTTCGTGGTTGTTGGAGTATCGACTAGTGGCTTGTTCAGCAGACCCGCCCAGAGACAAGTGAGCATAGTGCGGAACCCTGTAGCTGGTTGTGACGTGAATAATGAAGAGTGATCCTGTATTGGTCAGCACCGAGCGATCCTGTGTGGGTCATCATTGAGGGATCCTATGTGGGTCAGCACCTAGCGATCCTGTGTGGGTCATCACAGAGCGATCCTATGTGATTCAGCACCTAGTGATCCTGTGTGGGTTAGCACCGAGCGATCTTGTGTGGGTCAGCACCGAGCGATCCTGTGTGGGTCTGCCTCTTAATGGAGTAAGATGATTAAGTATTTATCTAATCTTCTTTACTACCATACCTAAGAGATATCTGGTGTGAGCTGAGTTCATACTTGTGTGGTACTTTTCTCTGTGGTAATACCTTGGTGGTATTCTTTGGTGTGGCGTGTATGTGTGTTACTTGACTTTGTGGTATTACTTCCTTTGTGGAACAGTTGATCTTGGGGATTTGGAGTTGGACTCTGTGTTTTACTCATGATTGAGATGGGTTTACTTGATAACCTAAGTATATGTATGGGCATATACCTAAGTGGGTTTGACAGTTGATTTCATGTTTTTGGTTTAACCTTTGTGGATTTGTGATACCTTGAGGGTCTCGGGGTCTCTACTGAGTATTGTTATACTCACCCCTACACAGGCTATGCCCGCACCTCATTGTGTTCCTTTCAGACGATGGATAGGTCTGATCGAGGCTAAGAGTACCAGGACTGGACGGTGCTCCGAGGTGGACCATATGGCGTGTCGGTACGCAAAGGAGACAGGTGGATGTGGAGTGATGAGGAGGTGATATGTACCTACCCTTTAGGTAGAAACCTCGGAGGAAGACCCAGTAGTTTTATTTCTCTTTCTTTAGTTGTATTGTATTCCAGTTATACTTGTATTTTCCAGTTGAGCTCGTATTCTGGCCCTTTTACTTATTGCACTCACTATGTTTACTGTTTAGTTTACTTGAGTTCGTATGTTTCAATGTTCATGGTTGCGTGTGATTACAGGTTATGAAGGAAATGCCTTCCCAGTTTTAGGGAATATGCCTTTGGTGCTAGTCGCCAGCCCTTGGCCTATGGAAGGTGTGTTTGGGTTAGTCACGACATGGGCCTTGGGGGACGGGTCGTGACAAATTGGTATCAGATAAGTTGGTTCTACCATAGAACATAGGACTATGATCTTTTTAATGGAAATATTGTTAATTGTAGTGAGTGTGGTTATCAATTTAGGGAATCCAGTGTTGGTACGGTGTACGGCGTATCCATACACTAGGACCCTGACTTCTAAATTCCAACTCAGTGCACGAAAACACTGATTTCATGTGTGTTTTGAAGAGTCTTCTTGTGAACTCTTTGAGTCAGCTCACCAGGTATAACTTATTGACCGTTGCGCACCTTTTTCTTTTCAGTATGCCTCCATGAAGAAATCCATCTAGTGTTCTGATAGTTTTACGCATTGATAGCCCACCGAGCGATGAGGCCTTGGTGCAGGGCCCTCTTCCAGTAGAGGCACCAGTGGAGGCACCAGCGGTACTATTACCCGTTGAGCCACCGATGCCACCAGCCCCAGCAGTAAAGGGTGCATGCCGCTTGAGCGCATTTCATGAGTTCCAGTGCCAACGGCCACCCAGGTTCAGGGGAGAGACAGACCCACAGGCGGCTAAGTATTGGCTAGAGGTTGTGGTGAGAGTCTTCCGGCTGGTAGGGACACTAGCTGATCTCATGGTGATCCTTACTACCAGCCTTCTACTGGCAGAAGCAGGCAGATGCTGGAGCTTGATGTTCCAAGTGCACAATGAGGTGATGCTTCTCTATGTAGACTTCAAGAGCCTATTTCGGGTAGAGTTTGTCCCAGTGACTCTTCACGTAGTGCGTATACATGAGCTACTTGAAATGTAGCAGGGCAGTATGATTGTGGCTCGGTACTCGGGGAGATTCACCGACCTCTCACGCTACTCCATTGATACGGTGCGAGACCCATTCTTCAGGGCTTGAACCTTCGAGCTGGGGCTCAGTTGGGAGATCAGGTCTACGATGATCTCACTCAGCATCCCGATGTAGGTGGGGGTGTTAGAGAGATCCCTCTTAGTGGAGAGTTTTCTTGTTGAGTAGTCACCAGCAGTGAGATCCACCACCAGTCATCATGTAGCGGAGTCTTCTGCAACTGGAAGTAGATAGATGACACATATTTCTAAGAGGACCAGACTTATATGTGGACGATTTCAAGATTTAGAGTCGGTTTTTCAGGGCACCCGAGGTAGATCCAGTCAAGCCAGGAGCAAGCAGTGTTACGCATGCAACGGGCAGGGTCACATGGCTCATGACTGTTCGACCTGTCGTATGGATGATCAGAAGATGTTCGAAGGACCGCCTAGGTAGAGACAGAGATTCGACTGAGTAGTTCTGCAAGGAGCGGGCAGATGTGGTAGAGGATCTGGCCATGCAGCTGGTGGTGGGTGATGATTTGAAATGTTACTGCCACCACCACCAGGAGGTCCACCCTCACCGCAGGGAGTAGGTAAACATGGGTGAGCTCAGCTACAAGAAGCTGAGGCCTACGATCACGGCACTCCAGAGATGATACAAGGTACGATCTGTGTTTATTGCACCTTAGCTATAGTACTTATAGACATAGGTGTCAGTCATTATTTTATTACCACTACCCTCGTTCGGAGATCGGAGATTTCGACAGATCCGTTGGCTCGATCCTTACGGCTAGAGACACCTATGAGAGCTAATTCGACGATTAGTCACTGGTTTCGGAAATGTGAGCTTACTCTAGGAGGCGAGAGCTTCAGCTGGGATCTCTTATTAGCGGCATCATGACCTTACGACGTCATCTTGTGTATGGATTGGTTATCTACAGTCTATGCTCAGATTTACTGTATTAGGTGTAAAGTGTGATTTGTCTGCACGGATGGGACCAGGTTTACCTTCACCGATGAGAAGGTAGCCTATGCAGCACAGGATAGACTTACCTGGAGGAGAGTGTAGCCGATCACTCATCAGTTGTCTAGCCTTACCCTCAGAGTAGTTGATGTGGAGAGTCTGAGCTATCCTGTAGTGGTAGACCAGTGCATGGATGTCTTCCATGATGATGATCTGAGTCTACCTCCTCATAGAGAGGTGGACTTTTACATTTACTTGTACCCCGAGACGGCACCGATATCTACACTAGCGTATTGAATGGCTCCCATGGAGCTTTGTGAGCTGCGGTTATAGCTAGAGGACTTGTAGAGGAAGGGATTCATTTGGCCTAGTGTTTCACCTTGGGCAGCCTCGATCTTGTTTTCCAAGAAGGCAGATGGGAGCTTGAGCCTTTTTTTTGACTATTGGTGCCTGAACCAGGTTACCATGAAGAACAAGTACACACTTCTGAGGATTGATGACCTCTTTGATCAGCTAAAGGGAGCACGGTGGTTCTCGAAGATAGACTTCAGATCAGGCTATCACCAACTTAGAGTACGAGATGAGGATGTGCAAAAGATTGCTTTTAGATTTTGGTATGACCATTACGAGTTCTTGTTTATGCCATTCGGTGTAACCAACGCTCCAGTAGTGTTCATGGGACTCATGAATAGGATCTTTCAGTCATACCTTGATTTCTTTGTAGTAGTCTTCATTGACGACATTCTAATCTACTCAGATACTGAGGAGGAGCATGCCTATCATTTGTAGGTGGTTCTGGACACACTCCAAGTGCACCATCTTTATGGTAATATCTCTAAGTTCCGGTTTTGGATCCAAGAGTTTCACTTTTTTGGACATGTCATATCGGAGGCTGGAGTTGCAATGCATCCCGCGAAGATTGAGGCGGTACTTTCTTAGTAGCCACCTAGGAGTGTGACGGAGGTACGGAGCTTCTTGGGTTTGGCTGGATACTACTGGAGATTTTTACCATATTTTTCTAGAGTTGCAGCACCACTATCAGCCTTAAAAAAGACGGGGAAACCCTTCGTGTGGTCGGAGAGATGCTAGCAGAGTTTTCAGAAGTTGAGGCAGAGGCTGACTAGTGCCCCCATCTTGAGGCTTCCAGAGGAGGACGTAGGGTATGTAGTCTACTGCGACATATCAGGTACCGGGCTCTAATGTGTCCTGATTCAAGAGTGAGCAGTGATCGTTTATGGTTCTCGACAGATGAGACAGAATGAGATGAACTATGCTACCCATGACCTAGAGTTAGCAGTAGTGGTCTTCACCTTGAAGATGTGGCAGCACTATCTGATGGGAAAACATTTTACAGTTTTTTCGTATCATAAGAGTCTCAGGTATATCTTTTATCAGAAGGACCTGAGCCTGATACAGCGACGTTGGCTTGTGTTCCTCCAGGACTATGACTTCGTGATAGTATATACTTCTGGGAAGGGGAATGTTGTAGCAGATGCACTCAGCATGAGGTCTAGTATAAAGCTTCTAGGTGAGGTGATGGAGGAGCTAGCCACTTTGCAGATGTCCTTTGTGGATAGAGATGGAGCATCTTTTCTTCAGTCTCTTACAGTCACTCCCCCACTTATTCAGTGAGTCAGGGAGGCACAGTGTGGGGACACTGACTACGAGACATGATGTGCTCAAATATCTACAGGACAGCCACCTGATGAATTTTTTGAAGGTGGGGAGCACTTCATCCTCTTAAGAGGATGTACCATGGTACCAGTGTCACTTTATAAGTAAGTGTTTAGAGAGTTCCACACATCCCCTTTAGCGGTACATCCAGGAGTGTCTAAGATGTACCAGGATATTCGATAATAGTACTGGTGGATGGGAATAAAGAAAGCAATAGTAGAATTTTTCTCTCGATGCCTCACTTGTCAGCAAGTGAAGTCGAAGCATCAAGTACCAGTAGGATTGGTTCATCCTTTAGAGGTACCATAGTGGAAGTGAGATGGATATCCATATACTTCATGACAGTACTTACATGTACATCCAGAGGTCATGATTCTATCTAGGTGATCGTCGACCGACTCATCAAGTCGTCCCACTTCCTACCGATCAGAGAGCAGGGTTTAGTAGAGAGCGTGGGACGCCTCTATGTGAAGTAGATTGTGCGGCTACATGGAGTAACCTCGACGATTGTATTAGATTGTGATACACATTTCACTTCCTAGCAATGGAAGGGGTTGCAGGAGGATTTTGGAACGCTGCTTTGTTTGAGCACTGCCTTCCATCCTCAGACGGAGGGCCAGACTGAGCAGTCCATTCAAACCCTTGAGGACATGTTGCATGATTGTGCTCTCGACTTCAGTCACATCTGGGAGGATCACTTGCCTTTGGTGGAGTTTTCATACAACAATATTTATCACTCCACCATTGGGATGGCACCTTTTGAGGTGTTGTAAGGGCGACTTTTCAGATCACCTTTGTGCTGGACTGACTCAGGGGAGTCAATACTAGTGGGACCAGAGATGGTACGGCCTACCACAGAGAAAGTGCAGATCATCTAGGAGCGGATGAAGACTACACAGAGTAGGAAAAATTCTTATGCCGACAAGAGATAGAGTTCAAGGATGGTGACCACGTCTTTCTACGAGTCTCACCTCGACGAGGTTTGTGGAGATTTGGCCGAGGCGGCAAGTTATCTCTGAGATTCATCGGACCTTTTCAAGTCCTCAGCAGAGTTGGCGAACTGGCTTACCGCTTAGCTCTTCCACCTCAGTTGCACCGGGTGCATGACTTCTTCCACATATCACAGTTGAGGAGATATGTGCATGACCCTCCTCACATCATCGACCATAGCGAGCTGTATGTTGATGATGGGGAAACTTTTATAGAGGTTTCAGTAGAGATCGAGGATCGAAAGGAGCAGGTCCTTTGTGGATGGTCGATACCTCTGGTGCACATTCACAGGCATGATGGAAACCTTCAGGAGAGAACATGGGAGTGGGAGGCTCAGATGCGTGCTCAGTACCCACACTTGTTCCCTTAGTTTGAGTTGTGGCTTACGGGGACGTAAAACCCTGAGGTGGGGAGAATGTAAAAACCCAGAATTTCCGGGTAATTTTTTTTAATTAAATGGGAATTTTATGATTCCGTGAAAATTGATGGCGCGTGATTCCGAGGCCCAGAGTGCCTAGTCTGAATTTCTGAACTTTTTTTAGATACGTTCAGTAAATGTATGAGTGGGTTTTTGTAACTTTTGAACCGGTGCTCAGAACTGAAATCTAAGGGCACCATTGAACTCATACCACTGGTATTCGCTTAAGGAGACTTTCACCTCGATGACAATTGGTCGAGATTGAAAGATAATTTTTGGGTTTTTCGTGAAAGAATAAAATATAATAAAAGTTGTGTAACATTTTATTTTATTTTTCTTTTGGATCTCCCATGTGGTTGTTTCATAGGTGGGGACCACCTGAACTAAACCTCCCACAATAGGTTATGGTGGTGGAGACCACCCGAGACTTAAACCTATTGAAATTCCCTCTTAAGTGTGGGGAAGCCTCTTAAACTTCCCCCACTTTAATGGTGTCACCCCCTTTAATTTATTATTCCAACCACTATGTAATTAATTCATTCAATTTGAAATTATGCCAACAATTAAAATTGGGGAAAGACAGCAGTTGGCTATTTGATTTTGGGGAAAAGTATTGGGAAAGGAGAGAGCTCTTGGAGGATTTCTTTCTCCAACGAAGAACTTCTTCCATGAAGACCTTCTTCCATGAAGAACTTCTTCTATGAAGAAATTATTCCATGAAGAACGCTCCTCCAATGAAGAATGTTGAAGCATGACTTCGACTTCTTCCTCGGGAAATCCTCTAAATGGGACGTCTTCAATAGGAGATCGTCTTTCCCTCCTCATCGATGACAACAAATGAACAAGGTAAGGAGGGTGTTTGAATTATTTCCCTCACCTGTTCTTGATATTCTTGTGATTCAAGTTTTATAGTCGCTTTCTACCACTCTAATGCGGAGAGTGATGGCCAAACAAACATGGTATGTCCTCTCTGAATTTCTTGGGATAATTATTGTGTTCTTCGCGATGGAGGAGGACATCTATTAACCTCGAAGGGGTATAAGAACGGCGGTCGGCACCCCCGCTGGCCGCGACGAAGGCGACGGCGCACCGGCTCTACTCCGTGGCCACCACCGCCCTACAGCCTCTGCCGACTGTAGACACTACCGCCCTGCGGCCCCTGCTGACCGTGGCCACCGCCGTCTGTGGCCACCACCGCCCGCAGCCTCGCCACGCTGCCTCGCGACTGAACCGTCATGCACAGCTGAGCTGCCCCGCACCCTCGCAGCACCCCCGCGACAAAGATGCCCACATGGCACCCTCTATGGCTGAGCTACCCCATGGCCTCATGCTATCCATAGTCAAGCCACCCCGCACCCTCGCGGCACCCCCACGGCCAAGCCACCCCACAGCCTCCCACCGTCCGCGGTCGAACCGCTCTACGGCCCTCCCAGGCCCCTCACGACCTGCTAGACCGCCCAGCAGGCCGAGATGAACCTAGTGGGCCTGGTCGAACCCAATGGGCCAGTTCGACCCAAACTTGGTCGGCCCAGGCTGGGTCGGACCTGACTCGGACCCACTTTAACCCATTTATGCATCTTCGGCCATATCTTTGGCACCAGGCAACCGTTTGATGAACCGTCTACGGCGCTGGGAACCTTGGAGGGAGACGGTCCCTTTGGTATACCCCATTCGATGTTTGAATAAAGATTGGGGTACGGTCAGGTTAGATCGAGCACGAATCCAACCGGGCCCTCGGGCCAAAAAGTCTAATAACTCACAGACCGATCGTCTGATTGATGCACCATATGTTGCGTTGAGACCCCTGTGACGTGGCAGTCCTTTGAGATACTTCTTAGTGAGACTTTTTGGCAGTTGGATAATCAAACATTGGATTTTGGAGCGGACCCTCCCAGAGACAAACGAGCATAGTGCGGGAACCCTGTAGTTGGCTGTGACATGAAGAATGAAGAGCGATCATGTGTGGGTCAGCACCGAGCGATCCAGTGTGGGTCAGCAGTGAACGATCTTGTGTGGATCATCACCTAGAGATCTTGTGTGGGTCAGCACCGAGCAATCCTGTGTGGGTCAGGACCTAGCAAACCTGTGTGGGTCAGCACCAAGTGATTCTATGTGGGTCAGCACCAAGTGATCCTATGTGGGGCTGCCTCTTAACGAAGTAAGATGATTCAGTAGTTAAATAATAATCTTTACCACCATACCTAAGATATACCTGGTGTGAGATTAGTTCGTACCTGTGTGGTACTTTCCTTTATGTTAATACCTTGGTGGTATTCTTCGGTGTGGCGTGCATGTGTGGTACTTGCCTTTGTGGAATTCTTTCCTTTGTGGAACAGTTGAGCTTGGGGCTTTGGAGTTGGACTCTGTGTTTTCCTAATGATTGATATGGGTTTACTTCATAACTTAGGTATATGTATGGGCATATAACTAAGTGGGGTTGATAGTTGATTTCATGCTTGTGGTTTATCCTTTGTGGATTTTTGAGACCTTGATGGTCTCAGGGTCTCTACTAAGTATCGTTATACTCACCCCTGCACGGGCTATGCCCGCACCTCATTGTGTTTGGTACAGACAATAGACATTGCAGATTGATGCTGAGAGTACTAGGACTAGACGGTTCTTGGTGGTGGACCATACGGCGTGTCAGTACGTAGAGGAGACGGGTGGACGTGGAGTGCTAAGGAGGCGATCTGTACCTACCCATCAGGTAGGAACCTCATAGGACGACCCAGTAGTTGTATTTCTCTTTCTTTAGTTGTATTTTATTCTAGTTGTACTTGTACTTTTCAGTTGGGCTTGTATTCTGGCACTTTTACTTACTGAACTCACTCTATTTACTGTTTAGTTTACTTGAGTTTGTATCTTATTGTGTGCTTGGTTGCATGTGCTTACAGTTTATGAAGGCAATGCCTTCCTGGTTTTAGGGAATACACCTTCGGTGCTAGTCGCCAGCCCCTGGCCTATGGAAGATGGGATTGGGGTAGTCACGGAATGGGCCCCAGGGGACGGTTCATGACATACATAATAGTATATAATAATTTCATTGAGGTAAGTAGACAATAAAAGTAACCTAAATGAAAATGGAGGTTCGGGTGGAAAACCCTTTCCTTAAGTCTGAAGGTGTTCCTCTCTTGATCTTAATGACCTGAATAATAAAATTTAGGTTCATAAATTAATGATTCCATAACCTTCTATACATTTAATTTATTTTTTATAATGCTATTAGGTTCATTAATGGCCTTTTGATGGGTTAAGAGATTCAATTTCATTGTTTGGGAACGTTTTCTTCCTTGGTTTTCATGATCGGTTTACTTATATTCCTGTATGGATAAATATATAGAATGAGAATGGTTGTATAGAATAGAAGTTGTATTTTATTAGTGAAAAACCAAAATATTACATAGTTATAAAATTCATTTGGTTATTTGGAGTAAAGATGAATCATTATATAAAACTTTAATGAAAATTGTTTGGGTTAATTGGCAGTTTTTTATCACAACAAACTCATTTTGATTTATAAATTAATATAATTTTTAAAAAAGGATTCCATAACCTTAAATAAGTTATAATTCATATATTATAGTCTGGTTCAACCATCAAATTGGATTCATGACCATAATTTGATATGGTAATATAAATTGAAAACTTTTCGTCCTTGAATGTGATAAATTAACACATCTCAGATGGTGTTTTCATTTCTAGAATAAAATAATGGTAAAGGAGAGATGATGATGGATTATTACTTTATCATAACAACATTCCATTACATGTAAGTTATTGGGGTCATCAACACATTTGGATGAAATTAGATGATAAAATAAAAATAAAAATAAGGGAACTTGAAATAAAAGAAATGAAAAGAGGAATTTACCTCTTGAAGTAATCTTCCTTGAGAGCCTCTTTAGGGGAGAGGTTTTGTTCTTTTTATGAGACCAAGGGATTCTGGACGTGGAGGAGGATATTGGGATGATATTTGAGTAGAATTTAGACAAGGAACATGACTTGAGAGGAGTGAAGACAAGAGGGAGTGCAGGGGGTTATAGTGGAGGAGAGGAGGGTTTTCACATTATTTTAATCATTATTTTATTATTTTTCCAAAGGAAACCAATATTGTAGATACATGTGACCAAAAAAATTAATAATTTCATGTTAGTTTGAACCAATTTTCATTTACATCATCCATGACTCAAGCATGATGCATAAATTCACTTATTTTGCATATTTTGTAATTTATCAAATTTTACTATTCACCAAAAATTCAAGTATTTCATAAAAATTCACCCTAACCATTTTTCAACATGTAGAATTCAAAAATGAAATCCATTTTTTTAAAATAATTTTATAAATATTATTAATTTAGTTTTTAAATAAAATTGTAATTTATTCAAAAAATAAAAATTTTAAAAATATAATTCATTTTATAAAACATTGAAAAATTAATCAAGATCATAACCTTAAGACAATATAATAATAATATGATTTACTATTCCTAAGGGTCATATTACTATTCATATTACTATTCGTAAGGTTATTTTACTATTCATCAAAAATTAAGTTTGTCTTATTAGACTCTAAATATCTTACTAAACGCAACCATGTATGTCAGCTTTTTGAAATTCAAATCACAAAGGTGGAAAAATTATGTTTACTAGATAGGTTATAACAAAGGTGGTATTTTGTATAGACTTAGTGTTTCATGAATTAAATATTAAATTTATTTTCAAAAAAATCTTACGGTGTTACATTATCCACTCCTTACAAAAATTTCTTCCTCGAAATTACCATAATTTTGCATCACAAAAATATTTGGGTAGCTCTTAATCATAATATCCTCAGGATCCCATGTTTCCTCTTCAAATATATGATTATTTTTTCAAAGTTTCTTTACCAGTAGAGTCGTCTGATTCCTCAACACATGTTCTTTAGTGTCTAGAATCTGGATAGGATCTTTATAGTAAGATAGTTCATGTTGCAATTCTATACCTTCAGAAGTGAGGACATGCACTAGGTCTGGTATATAATTTCTCAGCAATGAGATATGGAACACATTTTTTACTTTAGACAATCTAGGTGGCATATCCAAACAATATTCAACATCTCCAATTCTCTCCATAATTTCAAAAGGGCCTATATACCTAGGGCTCAGTTTCTCTTTCTTCACAAATCTTGTAACACCCTTCCATGGAGATATATTTAAGGAAACATGATCACCCACTTGAAACTTCAAATCCTTCTTTTGATTATTGGAATATAATTTTTTTCTACTTTGATATAATTTGATATGGCCTTGAATATTCTTTACCTTCACTGTTATTTCCTCCACAAGCTCTGGGCCCACAAGCTTCCTTTCTCCAACTTCGTCCCAACAAGTTGGTGTACGACATCTCTTTCTGTACAATGCTTCATATAGTGCCATTTAAATACTTTAATGGAAACTATTATTGTAGGAAAGCACCACTAAAGGTACAAATTGATCCCACATACTTTTAAAGTTAATTGAACATGATCGCAACATGTCCTATAAGGTTTGGATCGTCCTTTCTGATTTCCCGTCAGTTTGTGGCTAATAAGAAGTATTCAATCGAAGATTAGTATCCAAAGCTTTCTGAATACTTTTCCAGAATTTCGATTTAAATCATGGACCATGATCATAAACAATTTACAGAGGTTCTCCATGAAGTCTTGCAACTTTATTGATATAGAGTCGTACAAGTCGCTCTAGTGGAAAATCCTCCCTTATAGTGAGGAAATGTGCAGATTTTGTAAGTCTATCCAGAATTACCCATAATGTATCATTATTTCTTAGATTTTTGGGTAATCCAGTAACACAATCCGGGGTTTTTTCATCCCACTTCCATGTAGAAATAGTTAGAGGTTGCATGAATCCTCTTGTATGTTTTCTTTCGTCATTTACTTGCTGGCATACTAGTCATCTTGATACATAATCAGAAATTTACCTCTTCATGTTGTCCCACAAAAAATGTTCCTTCAAATATATATAAATATTAGTTCTACTATGATGTATAGAGAAATTCTAACTATGGGAATCATCCAATAACTCCCTTTTTATCTCAGGTATAGGTGGAACACAAAGCCTCTTCCTAAATTTTAGAATTCCATCTTCACACATGAAGTTAGCCAACTTCCTATCATTCACGCCTTTAATTTTCTTTTAAAGCTTATCATCATGAGACTGAGAGATTTTAATCCTTTATAAAAAAGATGTTTGGGAAACCAATTGAAATGGTAATGATGGTTCACCTTCTTTGATAATTCCCATGTCCATCCTTATTAGATTCATGAATACAGGATCCCTTTCAATCCTTTTTTTAACTCCATGATCCTTCTTGATCAATGCATCAGTTGCCTTATTTTCCTTTCTTAGGTTGTAGTTCATGGAACAATCATAGTCCTTGAGTATTTTGAGCCATCTCTTTTGCCTCATGTTGAGTTATTTCTGTGATAAGATATATTTCAAACTCTTATGATCCGTATATATCTCACATATTTCACCATAGATATAGTGTCTCTATATTTTTAGAGAAATTATCACAGTATATAACTCAATATCATGAGTATGATAGTTTTGTTCATGAATTTTTAACTGCCTTGATTCATAGGAAATAACTCTATCATTGTACATAAGGACACAACCAAGTCCTTTCTTTTATGAATCACTATAGATCACAAACCCATCATTCCCAAATGGTAGATTTGGGATTAGATCATTCACTAATCTCCTATTCAATTCCTCAAAACATTCCTCACATTCTTTTTCCCATACAAACTTAACCCCTTTATGTGTAAGCTTGGTCATTGGGATGGCTAAACTGAAAAAGTTCTAAACAAAATGTAGATAATAACCTACTAAACCAATAAAACTATGTATCTCATTTATCTTCACTGGAGTATTCCAATATTTCACATCCTTTGTCTTCATAGGATAAAAAAATATTCCATCATTAGAGACAATGTGGCCAAGGAAACTAATTAAAGCCAAAATTCACACTTCCTAAACTTCCCATATAATTCATTTCTTATAAGAGTCTTTAGAATATTGTTTATGTGATTTTCATGATCTTTGTAGATTTAGGATTATACCAAGATATAATCAATAAATACCACCATAAATTCATCAAGATATTCCTTGAAAACTCAATTCATTAGGTCCATGAAAACTAAGGGTGCATTAGTCATTCCAAAAGGCATTACTGTAAACTCATAATGCACATACCTGATTCGAAATGATGTATTTAGAATATATTCCTTCCTCACATGTAACTGATAATATCCAGATCGAAGATCAATCTTCGAAAAATATTGGGCTCCATGAAGTTGATAAAATAAATCCATATTTCTTCTTAACAAAAAGAATAGGGGATCCCCATAGACAAACACTAGGGAGAATAAATCCCTTAGCATTCAATTACTATTGTTATGTATTTAGTTCTGCTAATTCCACAGTGGACATTCTATAAGGAGTATTTAATATGGGCCTTGAATCAAAAATTAATTCAATGTAAAACTCAATTTTCTTCTCTGGAGGATGTCCGGATAAATCCTCTCAAAACACATCAACATATTCTGGAATAATAGGTGTGTCCTCTATTTGAACATTCCTTTTCTAACTCATAGTTATTACATTCCCTTCATCCCCAATAATTGTATTTATTAGAGCTACTAGTGGTGGATCTAGATGAGAATCAGATGGTGATATTTTCCCCTAAAGATAAGGGATTCTACATCTTCCTCAAAAATGGCAATCTCCTTCTTGTAATAAATTTTCATATCATGGTTCAAAATCCAATACATACCAAGGATTATATCAAATTTTATCATGTTTATGATAATTAAATCAGTAGATAAAGCATGTTTATATGCCATAATGAGAACTGCCTGACATAATTTTGTTGCAATGATACTTCCCTTAAGAGTTTTTACTAAAAACTCCTTTATTAAATCAAATTGGAAATATCTAATTTTCTTCAAAAAATGGGAAGATTTGAAATAATACGTTGATACAGAATCAAATAAATCATTGGATAAGTTCTTTTAAATCATTAAAGTACCTACCACCACATCTTTAGTAACTTTAACCTCCACAGTTGTGATCACATAATCTTGGCCTTTCTCCCTTGACCTTATTTGTGGAATGTTTCCTCGATACCTAGGACAATCATTTTGATAATTTCCCCTATCCCTACAATTGTATCATTGAATATTGGTAGCTTCTTTCTTCCCCTTAAAATCTTGAGATAAGTTGTCTTTTTCTCCACACTTATAACAAACACCCATACCCTTTAGGAAAGTACCAGGTTGTCTCTTTCCACAATTATCATGGGGTGAAAGGTCAATTCTCTCCTTCTTCCCCATTTCCTTATTTCCTATTCTAGAGTTTCCAGCTACCCTATTCTTCTCTTTCTTTCCCTTAAAATCATGAGTCTTAGGGAATTCATTTTTTGTATTGATAGCACTTGAGACTATATCTTCATATGGTGAGAAACATTGGGATACTAGATCCCTTTGGAGGAATGGTTTTAAACCATCAAAGAATTGATCAATCTTGATCTTTGGATTATGTTTGTAGTATGTGGCATGTCTTTCTAACCTTGTGCAGTTAGCTTTATACTTTGAAACATTCTCATCCTCTTTTTTCCTCAGATTCAGAAATTGTCTTTCCACATCTTCTCTAATGAAGATATCCACTGCCCCACTATGAATGGGTTTGTAGTCCCATTAAATGATAGAGGATGTTGTCTCACAAAGAGATCTAACATAAATCCCCTGTGTTGTGGATCTGGATGCTTCATACAGGTAATTTTATCATTCATAAACTAAGTCAGTTATCCCATTATAGTTATAAGATTCTCAGCACCAGTCATAGCACTAGAACCAACATCATTATCTTGAATCGGAGTGGAATCCCTACATGGGACATGCGTGTTCATGTGGTGTCCATTCCTTCCACTATGCATCATTTCTAAATAATAGAATATGCTAAATTAGGTTATGAATCATAATGTATAATCTCAATGTAGAAAAATACTTAGCATAAATTTAAATTCTATACATAGCTAATCTCATAATCATAAACATTGTTTCTTTGAGGAAAAATTTATATTTAAATCCTTCATAATGGATTCTAAAGAAAATGTGAATTATCCTAACCACATCCCCTAGGATTGTCAAACCAAGTGCACAGTAAGGCCCATTGTCGTGTACCATGATACCCCAGGTCAAGCCCGGAACTCCTTGTCAGAGTTTTCACTCCTAGGCATATCTTTTCTAGAACCATGTCCACTTGTAGTATCTAGATACACTATTGTAAATTTATCATATAACAATAGTTTTAAACCATCGGTAAAGCCTGCATAATTGTTGGTAACACATATACCAACGGTTTATCCAACTGTTGGAAATCAAGTCGTAGGGATAGGCTTATACCAACGGGTTATCAAATAACCATTGGGAAAATCCACTATAAATCGTATTATCTTTCCCAACAGTTTCAAAACCATTACAATATATTATTACCAACGGTTTATGAAAACCATTGCTAAAGATTGAGAATACCCGGCCTTTACCAACGATTTCAGAAAATATTGGTAAAGGCTGAACTAAGACATTTACCCATATTTGTAAACCATTGGTAAAGAGTGGGTTATTCAATTATATACCAATGGTTTTGGAAACTGTTGGTATAGAGCCTGCAATTTGTCTAAAAGAAAGAAGCTTCCATGTGCCTACAATTTATCCAGAATCATTATTCATTTTCCTGCAAAATAACACAGAGTTCACAATACAGAATACCTATCATTCTATACCACTGGTCTATAAATTCACTTGAGGTTTATAATTATCTACCCCATTCAAAATCATTAAATATCATATTATTTATTATGCTTGAATTTTATAATATGTGTGTTGAGTTGACTTTAAACTATATCTTTATGAGGGATCTGTTATATAACCCCTAATTTGAGTTATTTCAAAATGGTATCACATGTTGAGTTTATTAATGTACAGACTTTATGTCATGGTTAATTCTCTCTTATTTTCTATGTTATCCCATATAGATATAAAGTAGATTAACCAAAGTCTCTTAGGTAAGTTTTCAGTGAAACTTTTATTCTCTCAAAAGGTGATGCAGGATGTAATTCTGAGTAAAATAGGGATAAGAAGGTATTTTTTAGAGAAGTTAAATGAAATGAGAAGATCCCAAGATATCATTTGTATTTATTATCAATAATGTGGAAAAAGATACAAACATATTGGTGTAAGAGTTGTTTGTTGGTATAGTAAAACAAATAAAAAGGGGGACATTGATGTTCTTATGGATTGGATTGGATTTTTTATCAATGATTTTGGCATGATATAGTGTTGAGGAGTGAAATAAGCTATTGATGTCAAGGAGGGTATGTGGATATCCAGGGTGTTTGGGGTGTTGTCCAAGGGGGTAGTGGATGTCCATGGGGTGGGGGAGATCCAAGCGGTTGGGGTGGGTGTCTAAGTGGGTAGGGGTGTCCAGGGGGTGGGTGGGCTGTCCACGGGGGTTGGGGGATGTCTAGGGGGTACGGGATGTCCAAGGGGTTGGGGTCATCAAGGGTGTTGGGTGAGGGAGGTTTTCCAAGGTGGGGGTGGTCCAGGGGGCATCTAGGGGGTTGGGTGTGTCCAGGTGGTGGGGTGGTGTCCAGGGGTGGGGGTCATCCAAGGGGGTGGGGGTTGTCCATGGGGTTGGGGGTGTTTAGAGGGTGGGGGTGTCCAGGTGGAGCGGTGGTGTCCAGAGGGTGGGGGTCGTCCATGGGGTTGGGGTTGTCTAGGGGGTAGGGGGTTGTCCCAGAGGGTAGGGGTCTCTGGGGGGTGGGCGGGCTGTCCATGGGGGTGGGGGTGGGGGCTATCCAAGGGGGTAGGTTAGGTGGGTGTCCAGGGGGTGGGTGGGCAGTCCATAGGGATGGGGGACTATCTAGGGGGTACGAGGTGTCCAGGGGGTGGGAGGGCTGTCCAAGGGGGTGGTGGGGCCGTCTAGGGGGTACGGGGTGTCTAGGGGTGGGGGTTGTCCACGAGGGTGGGGGTTGTCTAGGGGTGTACGGGGTGTCTAGGGGGTGGGTGAGTTGTCCACGGGGGTGGTGGGGCTATCCAGGGGGTAGGTGGTGTCTAGGGGGTGGGCGGGCTATCCACAAGGGGAGTTGTCGAGGGGGGTTGTCTATGGGGGTGGGAGGGCTATCGAGGGATGGAGTCTATGGGGGTGGTAGGTCTGTCCATGGGGTTGGTGGGGCTATATAGAGGGTAGGGGTGTCCATGAGGGTGGGCGGGCAGTCCATGGGGGTGTCAAGGCTGTCCAGAGGGGTACGGGGTGTCTAGGGGGTGGGCGAGCTGTCCACAAGGGTGGCGGGGCTCTCCAGGGGGGTATGGGGTGTCTATGGGGTGGGAAGACTATCCACGGGGTTGGGGCTATCCAGGGGTAGGGGATATCCATGGGGGTGGGGGTGTTCAGGGGGTGGGGTGGTGTGCAGGGGGTGGGGGCGGTTCAGGGGGTTGGGGGCTATCAAGAGGGGTGGGGGCGGTCCACGAGGGTGGCGGGGCTATCTAGGGGGTAGGGGTGGGCAGGGGTGGGTGGGGCTATCCATGGGGTGGGGGCTTTCCAGGGGGTAGGGGTGTCTAGGGGGTGGGCGGGTTGTCCACAGTTGTGGGTGGGGGGGGGGGGGGTTGTCCACGGGGGGAGGGGGTGTCCGGGGGGTGGGAGGGCTGTCCACGGGGGTGGTCAGGTTATCCAGGGGGTAGGGGTGTTCAGGGGGTGAGCGGGATATCCATGGGGGGTGGGGATGTCCAGGGGTGGTGGGCAGGCTATCCATGGGGGTGGGGGCTGTCCACGGGGGGAGGGGTGTCCAGGGGGTTGGTTGGGCTATCCACGGGGGTGGTTGGGTTGTCCAGGTGGTGGGCGGGCTATCTACGGGGGTAGTCGGGCTATCCAGGGGGGTAGGGGTGTCAAGGGGGGTGGGCGGGCTGTCCACAAGGGGTGGGCGGGGGTGTCCAGGGGGGGTACGGGGTGTCCAGGGGGATGGAGGGTTGTCTACGGGGGTGGTCGGGCTGTCCAGGGGGGTACGGGGTGTCTAGGGGGTGGGCGGGATATCCATGTGGGTGGTCAGGCATTACAGGGTTAGGGGGTGTTTAGGGGGGTGGTCAGGCTATCCACGGTTGTGGGGGGGTTATCCATGGGGGGAGGGCTGTCCAGGGGGTGGGTGGGTTGTCCACGGGGGTGGTTGGGCTGTCCAAGGGGTAGGGGTGTCCAAGGTGTGGGTGGGATGTCCACGGGGGGTGGGGGTGTCCAGGGGGTGGGCGACGTGTCCACGGGGGGTGGGGGTGTCCATAGGGGGTCAGTGGGGGTGTCTAGGGGTTGGAGGGCTGTCCAGGGGTTGAGAGAGATGTCCAGGGGTGGGTGGGTTGTCCACAAAGGGTGGGCGGGCTGTCTGTGAGGGGTGTGTGGGCTTTCCACATGGGTGGGCGGCTGTTCAGGGGGGTAGGGGTTGTCCATGGGGTTGGTGGGGCTGTCTAGGGGGGTAGGGGTGTTCAGAGGGGTGGGTGGGGTTTCCACTGGGGTGGGTAGGCTGTCCAGGGGGTACGAGGTGTCCAGGGGGTGTGCGGGATGTCCACGTGGGTGGTCGGGCTGTCTAGGGGGTATGGGGGTGTTCAAGGGGGATGGGAGGGCTGTCCACAGGGGTGGGGGGATGTCCACGGGGGAGGGGGTGTCCAAGGGGGTGGGTGGGATATCTCGGGTGAGGGATGTCACTCTTTTCCTTTTAGATCTTGGAATCAATATAATTATATGGGAGTTTATGTGGAATGATTTAGACCTTCTTAGTTTTCCATCCACAGCATCCTCCTAGATTAAAATATTTTTCTCCTCTCTAATGATCTCTATGAATATAAATGGTTTTTTCAGGTTTATTTAAATGGTAAGAGAGGTTTTAGGTAAGGGGAAGTTCTATGTCCTCTCATTTTTTTGATTTTCATATGTGACTTTTGTCACATTATGAAGTCTCAAATCTCTGTCTAATTCTCATTCAAGTTCTATTAGAATTGTGGTAAGACTTCCATCTCCCATATTTGTTTTGTGAATGATATTTTATTACTCTCATTTAGAAATATATATTATTCATCAGTATTGAAATATGAAATAGATTTATTCTCTTCCTTTACTGGATTGACTATTAATCTTTCAAAATCCATGATATTCTTGGATAGAAATTATTCTAATGTCTGGGATAGTTTTGATGATGCTATGGTTATTAAGGGAGGATCCCTTTCTCTTTTCTACCTTGGGGTTCCCCTTATTACTTCCATGCTTAGATCCATAGACTGTATGGTTTTGGAGGAGATAATTTTTAGAAGAATTAATGTTTGGTCAAATAATTTTTTTTCTTTGCTGGACTATTACAACTTGTTCAATCTGTTTTACTTAGGATGAAATCTTATTGGTGTCATCACTTCATGGGACCAAATAAATTGGTTAAGTCCATTAAATCCAATCATTAAATAATTCTTTCAAAATTCCATTATATTGTTACTTCTAGGGATCAAGTGGAGTTGGAATTGATGAATTATACTAAGGAAGAGGGATGCTTAGGTATTAAGTGGGATGAGCACTGGAATAAGTCTTCCATGGCTAAAAATATTTGGGATCTTTTTAATCCTTATTTTTCTTCATTTTCGATTGACTAGGATCACATTTTCCTACTTGGTCGCTCCAAGTTTTGGGTGGAAAAGTCCAATAGAATTTGTCATGGACATGGAGGAAAGTGTTGGGGTTATGAGATCTTCATAGAGACCAACTCCATTTTGGTAGGGAATGTATCTTTTATTTTCTTATGTTTTTATTCTTGGCTTCCTAGGGGACCTATTTTCTTCTCTATCGATGAAAACATAATATATGATTCAAAGTTATCCATGTTTCCCTCATTTGTGGAAATTATCTCTAATGGATCATGGAATCCACCAATTGTTGTTTCTACTAATCTCAATGATATCGGGCTGGAGATACTTTATTTTTGTGAGCATGGAGGAGATTGTGAAAGGATTCTATGGAATGTATATGATGGGTTCTCCCTTCTCAAGGTTTGATATGATTCTATGTAGAAATTTGTTTTGTTGCCATAGAGATCTTTGGTTTGGAATCATTTCTCCCCAACTAGGGGGTACGGGCGCACTTTCCATCGGAGTGGGGGGATCTCCATAGGGGGAGGGGTTGTCCAGGGGGTGGGAAGGATGTCTGAGGGGGTGGGTGGGCTGTCCACGGGGGTGGCGGGTCTGTCCAAGGGGGTACAGGGTGTCCAGGGGGGTGGGTGGGCTGTCCACGGGGGTGGGGGCTGTCTAGGGGGTGGGGGGAATCATTTATAGAAAATCATCAAGTAAAGTTTTATTATTTATAGATAAAATATTAAAGATAATTTGACGTACATAATCACACATATATTCAGGCACAACAAATCAATAAGCATCATAGGTCAGTGATATCAGTCAAAAATGTAACGGATCAATCTGTCCATCATCAGCATCACTATCATCACTATCATCATCAACCTCACCCTCATCCTCATCCTCATCCTCATCATTTTTTCCACCCTCCTCAACACCCTCCTCTTTTCCCTCATAATCAACCTCGGCCTCCTCATTGCCCTCCTCCTCCGCCTCGCCCTCCTCCTCGCCCTCCTCTTATGCCTCGGTCTCCTCCTCTCCCTCCTCCTCCTCCACCTCGGCCTCCTCCTCACCATCGTCTCAACCTACACTAGAACTACCACTTGATGCACCATTTATAGAATGCAACGATTACATATATTCATCACAAGAAGTTCTGGCCCTTGGTGGAAGTGTTGGACGTAAAACTTCCATCAGTTTCATAAATGTAGTGTTTTCCCTAGTAGAGTGTTTCTCCGTATCTGTGGCCCTTTTTTAGCCTGTTTTACCTGTGCCTAAACCTGTTAGAAATCAGTGGCACTAAAACTCGTACATGTGGAGGGCCAATAGCTCATCGAAACTATACTCTTCCCAGGTCGACAGCGTACTCTAAGAGGGTTCTCATCTCCCAACACCTGATGTAAGTGATCGTTTGGCCAAAAAATTTCAGGTTCTTGGGCATCAAGGGCCTTTAAAGCAGCCTGTTACAAATATAAATAGATTAATAAGTTACAAAAAAGAGATTAAAATTTTAAATCTAAAAAGTAAAAATTACAATCTACTACTGAGTTGGCTTACTAACCGCACTTCTATCTTTCTTCCTTCTACACGAACAAAACAGTTTTGCTCGAGGAACACATCCTTCTATATTAATTGATGCCTCTACAATGACATTGAAAGTAAGAAACCATAATTAAAAATAAGATACGAATAATTAATTGCAAAACTAAAATTATATGACAACTTTAGAAATCAAATAAATTATGGAGGTAGAAATATAAAGTGAAATTAATAAATAAAAATTATAAATTGTCATACCTACAACCTCTCATGATCTGGCATCATAGTACGTCTCAATGTGTGGATGTATTTTTTAGTATCAATATTTTTTTATTTCTTCTAGATGAATCCTAAATAAAATTCAATAATTATTATTAAATAAAAACATGAAAATTTTTCATTTAAATATCTCTAATGTGATTAATACCTTAAATTGGATACTCGTCCAATGAGTAATCATTTGTCGGTAATGTTCTAACAGACAATCATTCACGACAGGGACCGCCTCTAACTCTGTACCCACTCTATAACGCCATCCAATGTATCGATCATGCTTATAATCTCTCCAAAGCTTGCCTAAATCCTTTTGACGTGTTAGTCGTGCACCCTCACCATCGGGGAAATTAAACCGTAGCTGAAACCAAAATATTCAATCATATAAATAAAAAGATAATATATTTCATTAAATAGAACAGATTTTTTTACCCATATCTCTACCCAAGCATTATCCTTGACTTCATTTGGCAGGTGTCTCCATGAGAGTGGGATGACAGGAATGATGTCAGAGTATTTGGAAAGCGTCGCCAAAAAACTACGACATTGTTGCCCCGATTTTTCAATCATTTGACTATCTTCATTGTAGTCCACCATCAACTGTGTGTGGCGTTTCCACACCACACGCATGCGTGTACTCCCCCGCCCCCACATCCTATCAGTATATGTATCTGTTATGAAATAAAAACAAATATTTTATCAATACATGTTTTAATGAAAATAGATAATGGTGTAAAAATTGGTTCAGGTTGTATAAGTATACATGCGGTAGTCTGATCAATGGGTGTTTTTGGATCCACAGAAATAGAAGGAACACCCTGTACAAATAGAGTGAGTCATAATGTATGCTCTACAGGGACGGACTCTAGTAGAGCAGGAGTCGAAGAAGATGGAATATAAAAGCCCAGAAAGAAGGAAGTAGAAGTAAAAGAAGATGACAGGGATGGCTGGCTGAATGCTGGATGGGGAGTGGGAATCATCATCGGATATGGTACAGATGGGTGAGGAGGCTCAGATGTAAATGGTGGTGAAAACATGGGAGGCCTAAGTATCCCATGTATCCCTAACGGCACACTGGGATCAGAATGTGGGATTGATGGTATGTCAGTGGGAGGGGCAGGGTCTAATCGGGGACGCTGACCAGATCTTCTAGCTCCCATACCACCCCCCTCATATGAACACCCCGAGTATTGGGACCACTACTAGTATTCTCATCAAATAACTGTCGCCTAATAGATGGATCCTGAAAAAATGTTTAAAAAAAATTAATCACATGACATTATATATTATTTAAATAAATATATTTGAAATAAAATACTCACTATAGGTACTAGTGGTGGGTTTCCTAGCTCAGTCATGCGACGATTATTGTCCATAATCTATTTTCATCGCCTCTCTTCAATTGGTTTGATTTCCTTCATTTGAAAAAAAAATATGGAAGTAAATAGAAAAGGATAACTAATGTGTAACCCAAAAAACAAAATAAATGAGAGGGAATAGGGGAATTTCGGGATAATTTAACTATCGATTGTTTTAGGTGATCTTGAACAAATATATAATGAAGTTAATAAATCGTACAACATATAATAAAGAAATTTAATTTTTAGTAGGATGGTTATTTACTAAGTGTCATATATCTATTAAAATCATTGAACAATGATTCTACCAGATTCATAAGGGGTAAAGTAGTTGTCAAAATTAGGGAAAATTTAATTTCTTTAGCCCAGGTATATGATGTAGGTTTCAAAACATGTTTTTCAGAATAATAAAAACCATCATATTCATAACCCAGTAAAATGTTTAATATAGGTCTAAGAGTTTTAAAAAATTTATACAAATCACATTTGAAGCATTGAAATGTTCACCAAGTTATAAATGTTAGTTTCGTAGGTTTGAATACAGTTCAATTCCAAATTAGAAAATGCAATTCAAATAAAATTGCAACCAATAAACATTGAAAATTCACATAACAGTCTACTCGGAAACAACATATTTTTAATCAATATTAAATCAATTTGAATAGTACCAACCTTAATATCCCAAGTCAAGGTAAACCAAAAGAATTGAGAACATGAATGGATGATTTTATATATTTTCCACCACAACTTCAGGTTCAGAGTAAACTCTGAAAATTGAGCTATCAGAGTCATCAAAAGTAATAAATGGATCATTTCTAATGGTAGTAGGGAAGGTGTCAATTCCATCATCACCATATTCAAAAATATGTCTTGGAATTACTTCAATAATGACACCAAATTCAGGTCGAAGATGGTCTTTGACATAAAAAACTTGTTTCTCCATTGATACCAATACATATGGTTCATCAGTAGAAAGAGTGTGAGTCATATCAATTACTCGAAATCCAAAATCATCAATAAATGTTTCATGACTCATCATTGAATCAAACCAATGGCATTTCATCATCATGACTCGTCTATGATAATAATAATCCAATATTATTATTTTTTCAACGACTCCATAATAACCTACATTTTTAAATCGTGGTCTACTATCCGATGAACTAGAATAAGAGTTTATTGTGGCAGTAACCATAACACCATCATGTTGTGTTCTCATGTTATTTTCTCATTCAGTGATAATAAATCTGTACCCATTGATAACAATTGATTTACAGTCACTAACCACAGTATTGGGACCAAAAGCCAAAGCTCTTATTTCCTTAGAGACAAAGTCAGCAGGAAAACTCAATACCTAAAATATAAATCAATATTAAACTTAATTTAAAAAAATAATAATTTTAAATAATAATTTTATTACCTTCAATTTTAACTAAGCAAAAAATTCTTTGTTGTGAAAAGTCTCCCTCTTTCTCAAGGATAAGGAATGATGTCTTCTATTTATCATCGCATTATGTTCCCTGTATATAAAAATAGGAATAGATTAACAGATATATATATATATATAATATATACATATTGAATTTACTTACAAGATGTAGTCATTGAACAATTCATAGTTGAAAAAACTATGTGATGTGTCATCTCTCGCTCTTCAGGCTTAATGTCATTAATGTATGTGATCCAGGAATTCCTCTAGTTTGAGAAGTGATGGAAAACTGGGTTCAATTTTCTCATACTTTTATTATTCATTTCTCATTGGTCTTTTCATTCTTGTAGTAATATCATACAAATACATAAAGCAGAAATCTATACATTCTTGATCCAAGTAACCGTTCAAGATAGAACCCTCAGGATGATTCCTGTAACGGACATAAGACTTTAATGTGTACATATTTCTTTCAGTAGGATACATCCAATGAAAAGAAATAGGTCCTCCAAGAATTATTTCAATTGAAATATGGACAGTCAGATGCAGCATGCATGTAAAAAATGATGGAGGAAATATTTTTTCTAACTCACACACAATTAATGGGAATCTGCCATCATTTTTTACAAGAAAGACTTGGACAACTACTTAGCACAAAGATCCCTAAACAAATGGCACAACCGAATAACAGCCACCCTTACATTATTGGAAAGAAGATGAAGAATTTCTATTGGAATCAAATCATGCATAAGAATGTGATAATCATGAGTATTCAAATATTTTAAATTCAACTCTCTTTTATTAGCCCATTTGGATATGTTGTTTAAATAGCCATCAGGAACCTTAATAGTCTCTAGTACTTCCAGAAATTTCTTTTTCCTATAGGTTTCATCACATAAGAAGAACATGGAACTTGCCATTTATTTTTACTGATATGCACATGATGCAATTCTGGTCTGTTGCCCCAATCCACCAAGTCACGCTGAGACCGTAAATCATCTTTTATCTTTCCCTTAAAATTTAGAATAATTGAAAGAAATATTTCACATATATATTTTTCAATTTTCATTATGTCTAAGCAATGACGTAACAAATTGTTTGACCAATAAGGAAAATCAAAGAAGATACTTCTCTTCTTCCAATTGTAACAGGTTTCAGTGGAAATATTCTTTCTCTTTCCAGATTTCATTTGAACCTTCCCGAATGAAGAACTGAAATCTTTCAATTCATTAAGCACATCAGTTCCAGACATACGTTGAGGTGGATCATCGGTCTCCATGGTATTGTTAAATCTTCGATGATTATTTCAATATGGATGGTCCATTGGCAAGAATCATCGATGTCCCATAAAACTGAAACTACAATTATGTTTCAGTATTTTGGATCGTGTATTCTTCATACAAACAGGACATGATAGTTTTCCCTCTGTGCTCTATCCATACATCATTGCATAAGTAGGAAAATCATTGATCGTCCACATAAGCGCAGCACGCATCTGTAATATGTATTTCAAACATGCATCGTATGTGCACACACCCACATCCCAAAAGTGTTTCAACTCTTTTATTAATGTTTTCATGTATACATCTATATCATTGTCAGGATCAAAAGGTCCAAATATGAGTATACTCATGAAAGTGAGAGGTTTTTTCATACACAACCATAGGGGAAGATTGTAAATGTTTATAAAAACGGGCCATGTGTTGTGCGACGTAAGAATCATCCCAAACAGATTAAAACTGTCACATGAAATAACCAACCTCACATTACATACATCAGCTGCAAAATCAGGATTTCGAGCATCAAATATCTACCATGAAAATCCATCTTCAGGGTGAACTAACTCATCATTAGTCTTCTTTCTATCATTATCATGCCATCCCATTTTTATTGATATTTCATTAGACATAAAAAGATTATGGAGTCTGGTGATCAATGGAAAGTTCCACATTACTTTTAGTGGCACACAGGATGGTGTTCCATCAGCTTTTGGATTCCAGTGGGATGTGCCAAATTTTATACAATCATTTCGTTCAGCATTTTCCTCCTACAATAAACTACAATCTTTTGGGAAAGCATAAATTTAGTTTCTTGAAAATCCAAGTTCCTCAACTAACTTTCATGCCTTATAGTGTATTGAGGGAATATCTATATCATCTTGAATTAAGTCCTTCAAGAAGGTAAGAATGTAATCGATGGCAGTATTAGAAATCCCATACATATTTTTCCCATGAAACAATCAGATTAAAATTCCATATTTTTCATTTTACTGCATTGTCGATATATTAGAGTCGTCGCAGCATCATTCAATTTTTTCACCATGACAACAACATCATTTTCATTATACGCATCATGTGTTCTCATATCAAAATATTCTTGGGTCGGAATCCTTTTTTTTCATGATGATGAATAAACAGAAACCCATCATATAACAAATTCTGCAATTCTGTCCTCTCATTTGGATCATCATAAATTTGAGATGACATTTTCTCCCCATTGTGATACTACACAAAGTAGTTTGCTTGAAAACCATATTTGGTTATGTGGTAGCTGACTTCTTCACAGCTCAACCAAGGTCTTCCAACACAATTGTAATAGGGGAAGTATATGTGACCACTGTCTGAAGCATTGTGAAATGAAAAATCTAAAAATCACTCCAAATATTTTTTGAAAATTTTTTGAGATTTGATCGGTTTCATACATCCAACTTCTATCCACTCTGTAAAAAAAATTTATAAGTCATTTCGTCAAAAAAAATCAATAGAAATGAAGTTTCATCTAAAATATATTTAAGTAAATGAGAGTTGTTCACTTTTTTATGAAACCATAACTTACACACTACTCTATATGAGAATCGTAATATAAAAGACAAAAAAAATACTATATTTATAACAAAATATCTATGAAGAGCTATACATGATTGTACAAGATCATGTACACTTTTGGAGGAGAATTATTCAGGAGTTGAGTAAATTTTAGATCGAAAAAATTTAATATTTTAGTAGATTATTTGAGTGATCACATACATTTCCCAAGAGGGTGGGGGTGTCTGGGGGTGGGGGTGTCCAGGGGTGGGGGGCTGTCCACGGGGGTGACAGGGCTGTCCACAGGGGTGGCAGGGCCATCCAGGGGGATAGGGGGTGTCTAGGGGGGGTGAGTGGGTTGTCCATGGGGGTGGGGTGGGGGTTATATATGGGGTAAGGGGTGTCCAGGGGGTGGGGGTGTCCGGGGGTGGGGGTGTCCAGGGGTGGGGGTGTCCAGGGGGTGGACGGGCTGTCCATGGGGTTGGGAGATATCCATGGGTTAGGGGTGTCTAGGGGGTGGTCGGGTTGTCCACGGGGGTGGTGGGGTTGTCCAGGGGGTGGGGGATGTCTAGGGGGCGGGTGGGGTTGTCCAGGGGGAACAGGGTGTCCAGGGGGGTGGGGGTCTATCCACAGGGGTGGCGGGGCTGTCCAGGGGGGAGGGGAGTTCAAGGGGGTGGGGGGGCTGTCCATAGGGGTGGGGGATTTCCACAGGGGTGGTGGGGCTGTCCAGGGGGTAGGGAGTGTCCAGGGGTGTGGGCAGGCTATCAACGGGGGTGGGGGCCTATACAGGGGGTACGGGGTGTCCGGGGGGTGGGGTGTCCAGGGGGTGGGTGGGCTGTCCACAGGGTTGGGGGCTATTCAGGGGGTATGGGGTGTCCAGGGGGTGGGTGGGTTGTCCATGGGGGTTGAAGGGTTTTCCATGGGGGTAAAGGGTGTCCAGGAGGTGGGCGTGCTGTCTAGGGGGTGGCAGGGCTGTCTATGGGGGTTAGGGTGTCCAGGGGGCGGGCTGTCCACGGGGCTGGGGGTTGTCCAGGGGGTAAAGGGTGTCCAAGGGGTGGGCGGGCTATCCATGGGGGTTGGGGGGTTTTCAGGGGGTAGGGGGTGTCCAGGGGTGGGCGGGCTGTCCACAGGGGTGGCAGGGCTATCCATCGGGGTACAGGGTGTCCAGGGGGTGGGTGTGCTGTCCACGGGGGTGGCGGGGCTGTCCAGGGGGTTGGGGTGTCCAGAGGGCATGTTGTCCATGGGGTTGGGGGGCTGTCTATGGGAGTAGGGGGTGTCCAGGGGGTGGGCGGGCTGTCCATGAGGATTCTTGATCCCCATGGGATGGTGAATAGGACCTGGCATCATAAAAAATGAATGTGGGAATGATTTTCCACTAGCATTGCAAAAACAAGATAAAAATGAAGTATACATAA